>SJXQ01011943.1:259429-317788 GCA_006408695.1 Aepyceros melampus | reverse complement strand
GTGAGAGTTGGACTGTGAAGAAGGCTGAGTGCCGAAGAATTGATGCTTTTGAAATGTGGTGTTGGAGAAGACTCTTGAGAGTCCCTTGGACTGCAAGGAGATCCAACCAGTCCATTCTGAAGGAGATCAGCCCTGGGATTTCTTTGGAAGGAATGATGCTAAAACTGAAATTCTAGTACTTTGGCCACCTCATGCAAAGAGTTGACTCATTGGAAAAGACTCTGATGCTGGGAGGGATTGGGGGCAGGAGGAGAAGGGGACGACCGAGGATGAGATGGCTGGATGGCATCACCGACTCGATGGATGTGAGTCTGAGTGAACTCCGGGAGTTGGTGATGGACAGGGAGGCCTGGCGTGCTGTGATTCATGGGGTTGCAAAGAGTCGGACACGACTGAGTGACTGAACTGAACTGAACTAACTGAACATCTTAAAAAAAAAACAAAAAACCTTTTTCTTTTCCTAATATGCAAACATCTGTTTATTCTAAATTTCATTTTTTAAACCCAAGCTGCCTATGGGTTTAAACCACTCAAACCTTCTCTAATTCCTTTAAATGAGTAATTTGAAAAAGGAAATGTTTTATTTATAAAAGTCTATAGATACAAAATAGAATTTGCAGGGAGGGGAGGGGGGAAGGAAGGGCCTGTAGCTTGCAGGATTTTAGTTCCCTGACCTGGGATTGAACCTAGTCCCTCAGCACTGAGAGCATGGAGCCTAACCACTGACCGCCAGGGAATACTAGATAGAAATATTTTAGAGTTACACATTTATTTTCTAGGAGGACATTCCATTTTGACAATCTTGTGACAATACTGAGGATTTCTAGCCAACTTGCAGTGGAAAACATCTTTCTGCCTCTGACATTATGATTCTGCCAACAACAATGTCATTAAATATAATCTAAACATTGAATGATAGTCCATACGCAGAAAAACCCCTCTCAACAGAGATGATCTCTTGATTTTACAGCAAACAAAGGAAGTAATATCAAAGCTCTATCATCTCTATTTCTTTGGCCTCATACCATGAAACAATTGATAATGATATATTAATAAATGTGTTACAAACGATATTTGCTAAATTTAGAGCAAAATTAGATTCTAGGGCCAAAACTTGGTAACCACTTATTTTTTGTTCTCTAGCTTTTCTTGTCTCGCCATTTCTCTCACCATTTCTTATGAATAGTCTTCCCTGGCTCTTGTCAGAGCTAGAATATTCAGTCCATCAACCAGCTGGATATCATTGCATTCACATATTTTCTAATCTCAAATTACTAACCTGTGGACTTTGGCTATCTCTACCAAGAGAGAGTATGATATCTTGTTTTCAGAAGAGCCAAATGTGTCACTATATTTATGTTTATGACCGGGTTAAAACGAGAAACTGGTCATCGGTCATGAATAAGCCACGATCACTTACGGAGCTGATATTGCTGGAAGGTCTTTAAATAGCATCCAGACAACAGCCTCATGCCACTGTCTTAGAACCCAAAGGGGATGAGTTTCAATTAAACACATATTTTAAAAGTATTTTGTGTCAGGCATTGTGCCAAATACTGGAAGAGAATAATAAGTAGCATGGACGTGGGCTCTGCCCCTGAAACCTGTAGTCTGAGAAAGAGAGATACATGTGTGTAAGAGCTAGATGTGTGCAGAAGAAAGATAAGATATCTGTGTGCAGTAGATGTAAAAACTCCTCAAGACACAAATGAACCAAAAAACTTAAGAATCAGGATTTTTAATGTTCTAGAATAAAACCGACAAATATCTTCAAGCACATTCCACATTAATCTCAATGGTACCTTATTTGGTTGTAATTATTAGTCTCTCTCTGCGGATACAGCAATGTCACCAGTTACTTCATATGTGGCCCCAGGTTGCCTAGATTCTTTACAGTTAGGTGGGGTGGTATGACCCATCTGGCCAATAGCCAACGAGCAGAACCCTAGAAGAACAGGTACAAGTTATTGTCCTGTTCTGTTCCCCTAACACTGTGAACACTAAGGACTCTTATTGAGATGATGAGACCTCAAGACCTAAAGGAGCTTAGAGCAATCACTAAACCACAGGAAAGAAAGCCCCACAGAATTGCCTGAACTGACCAAGAGCTTTATAGAGCGAGAACAAACTTTCCATTGTTAAAACTGTAAATTGTTTAATTGCTGTTGAGTAAACTTTTACCAAAAGAACCTATCTTATCCTGATAAGGATATCCTTATCTCATCACAATAAACAACAACAACAAAAAAGCTCTGCATCTTCACGATAAAAGGTTGTTTCCATGTCCACACATTTGGCAAATCCCTATTTTTTTTTTTGTGCAAATCCCTATTGATCACTTACTAGGTGTCAAGACCTATTTCAGGTGCCAAGAATACTGTGATGAACAAGACAAAGTCCCTGCATCCACAAGGAGCTTACATTTTAGTGGGGAAGACAGACAGTAAGCAACTAGAATTTTCAGGCAGTGGTAAATGCAACAAAGGAAATAAAGACCTTCCTGCTTCATCCTGCCCATGTTCAGTATGTCTCACCCTCTCATGTTGTTTCTTTTCTCCCTACTCAGCTCTGATTCTCTGCTCCATCATTACCTTCATTGTCCCACCCACATTTTCAACTCACCTTTCTCTTCTATTTCTATTTGTCTGACAAAAGGCGAACCTGGTTAAGTCCAAATCTTCACCACCTCTACACCTACTCCTAGTAGTTGAATATGGCTGCAGAAAAAATATAATCCTGGCTGGTCTCACTCTGACTTCATGGCCACTACATCAATGGGTCCTCCTTGTCTCTGCCTGGCAACCCTACCACATTCATCCCCCATTCTCTCATATGAATAGCTCCCATTCCTCTCTCTAAAACTGCCAACTGTCCTCTTCCACACTCACTGTCAAGGATTCTGTTCCTGATTTCACTGATATCTTAAAGGAGTAAGAACTTCTAAAGCTCCCACATATCTGCCAAACCCACTGGCTCATCTCTTTTGCTGCTTCAGCTTCCTCTCCTGAACCTCTAACTACTGGTGAGATCCAGTGTACAGTCTTGACCCTCTCCTCACCTCTATTGATATTCACTCTGCTAGTGAGGCCCTTCAACCTAGACAGCATATTAAAAAGCAGAGACATTACTTTGCTGACAAAGGTCCGTGCAGTCAAAGCTATGATTTTTCCAGTAGTCATGTATGGATGTGAGAACTGGACTATAAGGAAAGCTGAGCGCCAAAGAATTGATGCTTTTGAACTGTGGTGTTGGAGAAGACTCTTGAGAGTCCCTTGGAGAGCAAGGAGATCCAACCAGTCCATCCTAGAGGAAATCAGTAGATGAAGTCGTTCAGTCGTGTCTGACTCTTTGCGACCCCATGGACTGTAACCTACTAGGCTTCTCCGTCCATGGGATTCTCCAGGCAAGAATACTGGAGTGGATTGCCATTTCCTTCTCCAGGGAAATCTTCCCAACCCAGGGATCGAACCTGGGTCTCCCGCATTGGAGGCAAACGCTTTAACCTCTGAGCCACCAGGGAAGACTGAGGAAATCAGTCCTGAATATAAATTGGAAGGACTGATGCTGAAGCTGAAACTCCAATACTTTGGCCACCTGATGCGAAGAACTGACTCATTGGAAAAGACCCTGGTGCTGGGAAAGATTGAAGGCGGGAGGAGAAGGGGACGACAGAGGATGAGACAGGGGGATGGCATCACCGACTGGCATCAGCCTGGTGTGCTGCAGTCCATGGGGTCGCAAAGAGTCGGACATGATTGAGCGACTGAACTGAACTGAATGAGATGCTTCAGCTAAGGGCTTTCAATACCATCTACTGGATTGCCATTCCCTTCTCCAAGGGGTCTTCCTGATCCAGGGATTGAACATGGATCTCCTGCCATTGCAGGCAGATTCTTTACCATCTGAGCCATCAGAGAAGCCCTCTTATATGTTGACTAGCTCTCCACCATGAGCTAGAGCTTCTCCTGAATGTGACTTTCACATCCAATTGCCTAGTCTGAATCTCCATTTGGAGTTAACAGGAATCTGACTGGGCTTCCCTGATGGCTCAAGTGGTAGAGAATCTGCCTGCAATGCAGATCGCAAGCTGGACATGACTGAGCACACACACATAAACCTAACAGGCCTCAATGAAATAACTGATTTCCTTACTCACTCCTTGTCCCTCCCCCAAACAAATACTCCTCCTCAACCCCTGAGGGCTTTTCCTCATCTCAGTAAATGGCTCTTTACTGGGGCTTCCCTGGTGGCTCAGATCTAAAGAATCTGCCTGCAATGCAGGAGACCCAGGTTCAATCCCTGGGTCGAGAAGACCCCCTGGAGAAGGGAATGGCAACCCACTCCAGCATTCTTGCTGGGAGAATTCCACAGACAGAAGAGCTTGCAAGGAGTTGGACATGACTGAGCGACTAACACTTACACTGATGAAAACTCCCAAATCATCATAACACATTCAAAACACCAGAGAATTCTTAGAATGTACCTACTTTCTCCACTGCTCTCATTTATTAATACTTAGGATCTCTTTTCAAATGTTACCTTATTAACAAAATCTTCCTTAACTATCAACACGTAAAATAAAACCCCATCCATCTACTGATACTTCCCATCTCCTTTAATCTTCTTTACTTTTATAGCTGTTCATCATATAGTGTATTCACTTGTTCACTGTCTCAACTAGAAGGTAAGCTTGAAGATGGCAGCTCTTAGTGACTGGAAGAGAGGAGGATTGCAACAAATATTTTTGAATGAATAAGTGAATTACTGAAAAAGAATGGAAAGGGAATAGTGACGGTATTGAGGTAGGAGATGACTTGAGCATAGAGCTATTGCAGAGTTTTAAGCAAGAGTGAACTGAAAACAAAAAACTCCCAAATAGATTACCTTGGCTGCTGTGTGACTGGTAGGAGGTGGAGGTAGCAAAGTGGAAGCCACATTATCAGTGAGGGACTATGTCAAAATCCAAGCAGGAGAGTGGACAGGATTGAGTGGCACCAGCAGAGTGGGAGACGGTTTAAAATTTGAGGGAAGAAATGACAGAATTTGCTTGTTTTCAGACAGAACTTGCTTGTTTTCCGTAAGGGCACAAAAGGATAAGAGAAGATTCAAAGACCATGTCTAATTTCTGCCATACAAAGCGGAATCCATTCGGGCAAATTTAACTCACTGTTTCTAATATAAATGCGTCCAATAAAAGGATCCTTTGGGCAGACAGTGGGTGCGGGGGCAGGCGGGTGTGAAACACCGGGAATCAGACACAAAGGTGGAGCATTTGAGCGGGGTGTAGGGGGAGGAGCAGTGTTCCGTCTTAACAAAGCCAAATGCGAGTTTATTGCGAGGGTTTTGACCCACAGGCCCGTAAACTCAAGGCTATGGGAGCAATGTGTTTGTTTTTAAGTTTTAAAGGATTCTGCGGAGATAGCCCACGTCTCCAGAAGAGTCTGGACGGGGCGATACCGTTTTTTCTTCTATTATAACGAACACACACGACTTCCCCCTAACATTTACAGGTCTGGAAACCTTTTTGTCTCCGGTGACGCGAACTTTCTATGCAGTAGGATCTTCTTCCTCGGGATGCACTTTGCAAGCGAAGGGGTCCTCCTCACAGCAGATTCAGGAGTCAGCACCCGCGTGACCTCTGGGGCCCAAAAGAGACCACTCACTCAGTCATTCCCCTCAACCTCTGGGAAGTATCCGTAGCAGGGGCTTCACTGGGTGTAAACTTCTTCACCCTCGCTCCCTGCCGCCGCCTCCCGGACCCGCGGCCGCGCCTCCTCCTTTCCGGGAACCAGCCGCGGAGACAATACACAGGCAGGCCCCCTAGCGTCCTTCCGCTCAGCGCCGCCACGCCGGCCCGCGCCCGCTCCCGCCCGCCGCCCGCGACGCGGCCTGTCCGCTTCCCGGGCGGAGCGCCGTAGCACACCCTGCATTGGGGTACCTAGGAGTAGGCAGGGAGGGGGCTCTTGGGGGAGTTCAGTTTTTTCAAAATCCCCAGTTCCTCCTCCTTAAATCAAGCAAAGCCACCCTCCATCAGGCTCTGCAGATCCAAGACACAGACCCTGAAGGAAGTTCTTCTGCCTAAGCATCTCCCAGATAATCTGAGCCATGGTCAACCCCCAGCTCCTCGGTGGGAACTTGGATCCCTTTCCTGAGCCCCGAGGCGCCTCTGCTAATCTGCTCAGCCTTTGTTGTCTGTGCCTGGCTCCTACTTGCCAGCATCTTTTATTGCAATTGTGGTAAAACACGCAGAACATGAACTTTACCATTTTAACCATTTTTAAGTGCACAATTCAGTAGCGTTAAATCTATTCACATCACTGTGCACCCCATCTCCAGAACATTTTCATTTAAACAACAACTCTCCATTTCCCTCTACCCCCAGCCCTTGAAAATCTCTATTCTGCTGTCTCTATGAATTTGACTACTCTTGGTATCCCATGTAAATAAAGCCATACAGTGTTCGTCTTTTTGTGACTGGCTTATTGCACTTAACATAATATCCTCAAGGTTCATCCATGTTGTACTGTGTGTCAAAACTGCCTTTCCATTTAAAGATGAATAACATTCCAGGTATGTATAGATCACAGCTCATTTAATCCATTCATCAACTATTGGGTTGTGTCCGTGCTTTGGCTCTTGTGAATGATGCTGCTATGAACGTGGATGGACATATATTTCTTTGAGTCTTAGTGACTCTTACTTTTCGGCTGTACTGGGTCTTCGTTTCCACCCGCAGGCTTTCTCCAGTTGCGGTGAGTGCGAGCCACTCTCTAGCTGTGGTGCCCCGGCTTCTCATTGTGGAGCTCGGGTTCTAGGCCGTGCAGGCTGCGGTAGTTGTGGTGTGCCGGCTTAGTTGCTCCACAGTACGTGGGATCTTCCTGGACCAGGAACCGAATTCACGTGCCCCCTGCTTTGGCAGGCAATTCCTAACCCCTGGACCAGGGAAGTCCTCTTTTTTATGAACTTCTTTTATTCAAACAGAATACAGAAGGCTGTATGATTCACGTGACATGGCCCAGAGTGACTGAGGTCCAAGATACCCACCTTGGCAAAAGGACACAAAATATCTCAGATTTGGACAAAAAAAAAAAAAAAGCCTTGGGGGCCGGAGAGAAAAGCCGCCCCCCGGGGGAGTGAGCGCCGCCGTCCCGGATCCGCGGGCAGGCAAACTTTGAGGTCGGGGCTCCGCGCGGCTCCGTGGGGCTGCGCACGTGGGCCGGCCGGCCGGGCTCGAGGGGAGACCGAGCCGAGGGCTTTGGTGTGCTCCGCGCCCGCAGGTCCGCAGCATGTCCTCCTCGGGCACAGCCGCGGAGGGAGAGGCAGCCCCCGCCCAGCCCGCGTCCGAAAAAGAGCCCGACATGCCCGGCCCGAGAGAGGAAAGTGAAGAGGAGGACGAGGACGACGACGAGGAGGAGGAGGAGGAGGAGAAAGGTGGGGAGAGGACGTCGTCTTTCCTAGTGATGGATTGTACCGAAAACGCTTTTTCTGGCTCTTTGTGCACTTAGAGACGCTCAGTAGGAGTGATTTTTTTTTTTTTTCCCAGTAAGAACGTGGAATTATCTGGGGTTTGTGTGTGTGTGTGCGCGCGCTCCGAGCAGCAGCGGAGAAAATAACTTTGTGAATTCCAATTTAAAAAGAACAAAATCCTCGTTCCGTTGTTGTTATTTCGGAGTGCAGTTTACTTCTCGCCAGCAACAGAGGTTTATAACATTGCACTGTTTGACAGGAAGTTTGTAAGTTTCAGATCTGTTTTTTTTTTTTTTTTTTGGCTGGTCTTGGGGTACTACGGTAATTTTTATTTTTGCTCTTCAGCACACATCTTTGCGTTTCGAAATTTTAAGTCTCTAACAGTAAGAATTGAAGAAGTTGTTAATGCTAGACCTGGAAATATTTCAGTCGTTCGAGTGTATTTGTTGAACTTCAGCAGACGTTCGTTTCAGAGGCTTAGGGGAGTTACTTTAACGGGGAAACACCGGTGAAAGCGGTTGCCACTTAAAATAGAGTACGAAAGCAGTGAACTGTGAAAAGAAAGTTAAAGAGCTCAGAGTTGTCTCAGTTTTGGTGTAGAGGGAGAGCAGTAGTGATCTATGTGACTGGACGCTTGAAACGGGGAGAACCTTACAGAATTGAGTGGTCCTGCGGTCAGTCTTCAGGTATGCCAGCTTCATGAAATGTTTCCAGCCACTTAAAACTCCCTTTCAGAGATCTTAGCATTCCCTGATGATATTAGCCAATCTGGATTTATTTAATACTTGATTACAACTCAGCCAAACTTAGGAAGAGGTTTGAGATTTTTCGTCCCAAACCCAGGTTTTACTGTTTTCTGTTTTTTTCCAAGCCTAAACCAGTCCATAATCAGCATTTTATGAATACAATCTGGGTTGAGATTACTCAGTGTGCTTTTTGTTTGTCTAAAGTGGTAGGTGCTCTAGGAGGGGAAGCATGCCTGCATTTAAGTACAGAAATGCTTAGGAGAAAAATACGGATTAATTTTAAATTATTCATAATGTAATAACTGAAAATTGGCTGCAGTAGCTCACTGCTAGTCCAAGACTTTCTCAGCACTTTTTCCTCCAGTTTTTGCTTTTGGATACCACTGAGATGATGAATTTCTTCATGTCAGGAAAAAATTATAGAAGTCATGTGTTCACTATAAATGACCAGTACAGTAATGCTTGGGAGATTGATAGTTCAAATTGTGATTTTAAAAAAAAAAAAGAAAGAAAATTTTAAAAAATGCCCAGGCAGTTTTGTAGTTGTCTTAAATTTGTTACTGTTCTCTTTTCCTCCTCTGAGGTGTTTGTGTGACAATTTTAAATGCAGGATGTTTTATCCTACCTAGCCCTGAAAATATAACTCTACTAGTGAGGCATCTAGAAACTCGGCACTGAAATTTGTGCCAAATAAGGTGTGGAATTGACTTGACTTGGCAGTGGTTTGGGGAGTGAGGGGAAAGGTGGCAGGAGATACCTCATAAAAGATGACTTCGAGGTTTCTGTCGTTGGCAGCTGGGTAGATTATACTACCATTTTCTGAAAAGTAGAATTCACGAGGATGAGTGAGTGGAGATGATTATGACTTCTGTTTTGGGTGCATTGAGTTTGGCGCCTGTAGGACATGAAGTGGAGCTGTCCAGTTGACAGTATGAAGCTCAAGTGAATGCTCTGGACTGGAGGTAGACCAGGGAAGTCATTAGCTTATAGATGGTAATCAACAGCCAGTAAAGGACATAAATCATTCAGGGAAGGAAAGCCGGTGATCTTTATAGTTGCCTTAGAGTGCTGTCTGTCCATTCTTTGTTCAGCTAATACACGCCATGGCCAGGACACACCTGCTGGAGTTCTCCCCCCCCCCTTTTTTTTTAATTCTTTTTGGGCCGAGTGTTACATCTGCAGATCTTGCCTGTCCTTCAAAGCCAGCTCCAATGTTTTGACCTTTTTCCATAATCCTAAAACAATGACTCTTTCATCAACTTACAGAACTTCAATTTTATCTTTCTTGAAATGTATTATCTTCTTTGGAGTATATTTGAGTCTCCTAGACTCTAGTAGATATAGTCTCTTTTCAGGAAATATTCAATTTTTTTTAAATATTATTTTTATTTCTTTATTTGGCTGCACATGATCTTAGTTGTGGCATGTGGGATCTAGCTCCCCAACCAGGGATCAAATCCAGGGTCCCAGCATTGAGAACTCAGAGTCTTAGCCACTGGACCACCAGGGGAGTCCCTCAATTTCTTAATCATCTGTTGATGCCCCCTTAGTATCTAGTGCAGCTTTGCACAAAACAGGCATTCAAGTGAATGAATGGAAGGCCTTCCAACAATATGTAGCGTTCTCTTATTTGTCTGAGTTTATCTCAGTCAGAAAATAAATGGGTTTTAGAAAATCCAGCTTAATGTTTTAAGTGTTAAAGTATATACTACCTAGCTTTAAAAATGCAGTCCAGACTAAATATTGCAAAACTTTTTTCCCAAGGTTTTATGACCATTATTATGAATGTCATTTATTGAACTACAAAGTAATGGCATCCCAGTTGATTGCCTTAAATGTTAACTTGCAGAATTTTACCCTAGCTGTAGTAACTAACCTGGGTGCTCTGTCTTATTCTTCTTCTTTTTCTTTCTTCTAATCAACTTACTAAATTACTGCTTTCCTTGGATACCTCTTGAAGTTCTCTTATCTCAATTTTAACTTGCTGTTTTCTGATGTACAGTAAACAGAATCCCAATAAATAGAATATGTCTAATCACACTGTAGGTTAATGAGCATCTTGGGATTTTTCACAAATTGACTTCTGTGGAAATAATTGTAGCTGGATAAAAGTTTGTTTGCTTTCTGATTTTTTTTTTTTTAAAGCGCCAGTTCCTCTGTGAGGTTGGCCAGGTAGATAAAATATTACATTTAAAAAATTTCAGTGATGATACTAACTTATCAAGTATTTTCACCTCTGTTGTGTCATTTGCTTCTCTAAATCATACTTAGGAGATACTAGGTTTCTACAGTTTTTTTTTCCCTACATGTTGATATAATACATCCTTTAAGCTTTTTGTTACTTAAGAAGTGTTAAATTAACTTCCAGAAAAGAGCCTCATTGTGGAAGGCAAGAGGGAAAAGAAGAAAGTAGAGAGGTTGACGATGCAAGTCTCTTCTTTACAAAGAGAGCCATTTACAATCGCACAAGGTAAGTTTCTCTTCCTTTCATTCTGTAGTGAAAATGCCTCAGTATACAAAATGATGGTTAGCAGTGTTTAGTTTTTAGTGTCTTCTAGGTACTAATATATTACAGGTGTAATTTAATTTGTCCTGTGAGAGCAGAAGTTATATGTAAACTAAGCTGTAAAAATAATTCTCATTAAATGTTCTAACACATAATGGGTGTTTAACATGGTATTTTTTTTTCCCTAGGAAAAGGGCAGAAACTTTGTGAAATTGAAAGGATACATTTCTTTTTGAGTAAGAAGAAAACAGATGAACTTAGAAATCTCCATAAACTGCTTTACAACAGACCAGGAACAGTAAGACCTTTTTTATACTTTTTACCTAGTAGTGTACTTATGTGTTAAAATACTTTACAACAGGAACATAATTTTAGTTCTGGAAAGGACTTTAGTTCCAGAACTAAATCAATTAGATCAATCTCCATTCCATAGAAGTGAGCCAGCTGACACACAGGTAAATGACGTATCCCAGGACACATAGCTAGATATAGCCATTACTATTGTAACATCCAGAGCTCTTTATATTGTTGTTTTTAAGTGAAAGTCGCTAAGTCATGTCTAACTCTTTTCAACCCCATGACTATACAGTCCATGGAATTCTCCGGGCCAGAATACTGGAGCGGATAGCCTTTCCCTTCTCTAGGGGATCTTCTAAGCCCAGGGATTGAACCCAGGTCTCCTGCATTGTTGGCAGATTCTTTACCAGCTGAGCCACAGCGGAAGCCCAGGAATACTGGGGTGGGTAGCCTATCCCTTCTCCAACCCAGGAATCGAACTGGGGTCTCCTGCATTGCAGGCGGATTCTTTACCAACTGAGCTATCAGGGAAGCCCATGTTGTTTTTAAGCCAAACTAAAATTTCAGATTGTGAAATCAAAGTTTTGATTTAGTGATCTTTAACTGTGTTAGAAGAAATTTATTTTTTGAATGTTTCTAGCCATTCAGAATAAATGATACAGGATATTGTGTCTCCTTTTGAGGAAATATCTGATAAACCAAGAGATAATTTTTTGCCAACAGTTTGTTAAAATAAATCAGTGTTTCATTTACTGATGGTAATACTGCACACACAACTTCAGTGTCCCATACACCTGAGGACACTTGGCTTTGGGCAGTGCATGGGCGAAGTAAAGCTTGACATTCTTAAAGCTTGACATTGTTGGGCTGTCTGAAGTGTGGTAAGCTTTGTTTTCATGTGTGTTACCTCATTCAACCCTGACACTAGTCTGATCTACACAAGTCCCATTACTGCTAAATGGTATTGACTTTTGGAGGGACTGTGTTCTTTACTTTTAAAAGAATAAATCCCTGACTTTCTTTTTTGAAAAATTAATATTACTGGTAACTTACATTATTTAAGGAAGGAATTTTTTTTTAAGTTATTCATTTATTTTGGCTGCACTGCCTGGCTTGTGGAATATTTATTCCCCAACCAGAGAATGAACCTGGGCCTTGACAGTGAGAGCGGGGAGCCAGAACCACTGAACTGCCAGGGAATAAGAGTGTCTTTTAAGTAGTAACTTTCCATATCCCTGGGTGTTATCAGATAACATTTAATTGTGGTTTTATAATTACTCGGGAAATTTCCCAAATGAAATACATTAAATTCAAATTGGTATTTTCAAAGAATTAAGTTTGTAAACATTTTATAATGTTAATATTTTAGTAACATGCACTTTTCCATTGTGAATTTTAAAATGTGGAATAAACCAGTATTATAACATGGAGACAAATGTGAAAAGAAAAATGTTGGCTTTGAAACTTTTCTTGTTTACATTACTGGGTAATAAGTAGCATTAATAATAGGAGAAACGTTTTCAGGTGTCCTCATTAAAGAAGAATGTGGGTCAGTTCAGTGGCTTTCCATTTGAAAAAGGAAGTATCCAGTATAAAAAGAAGGAAGAAATGTTGAAAAAGTAAGTTATCTTTATAATCACGTTTAGATTAATTTGCTTCAGCTTTTTTTTTAACATTTAAGTATAACTTCCCTTACATTTTCAGTAGACTGCTGATTCTTTGCTTTAAATTCCAAGACCATGTCATCATAAACTATTAACTTGCTTTCTGAAAAATAGTGGCTATCAAGATTATTGAAAGCTCAAAGACATTTCTGTTCCTTAGAAGAGTGATACACAGAGATAAATCATTCACACAGCCCCAAATTCAGAAGGTCCAAAGGGAATGTAAATGTAGTAAAAACTCTTCAACTCCTATTCTGTGTCAGCCACTCCATTCCCTCACTTATAAGTGCCATTTAAACTATTTTGAAGATAATCAAGTTAATAGAAATAATTTCCACCCTCATGCAGACAAGATGATATATTATTTTGAAGCAATTTTTTTAATGAGATGATACATTCTTAAAAGTTTTTTATTAAGTCCCCTGTAGTTTAAAACTTGAGTATTAAATATGATTACCTGTTACCTTCTTTGAGACATTGTCAGTAGGAATACTCAGGGGAAAATGTGTTTAATCAGCAGCCAGAAGAATTAACAAGTTTGTGAATTTTAGGTAATGAAAAATTTTACATTATTTTCTAGCGAATGAAGTAAGTTTTTTCTTATTATACCACCATTAAAACTTAAATGGTAAATGATGTTTTCTGTTTATAATAGTACCTGGTATATTTTGTGCATGCACCAGTCAAAATTATTGGGAGTACTTCTAAGATTCAAAGAAACACTGGCTGCTTTCTTAATGTTTGTGGTTGAGCAGTTGGGTTAGCTCTTACCTTTATATTGTGGAGAATGTTTATAAATTTTCCTACATAATCACATTGGCTTTTTCCGTTTTCTGTTTCAGATTTAGAAATGCCATGTTAAAGAGCATCTGCGAGGTTCTTGACTTGGAGAGATCAGGTGTAAACAGTGAACTGGTGAAAAGGATCTTGAATTTTTTAATGCATCCAAAGCCTTCTGGCAAAGTGAGGATCAATTTTTACTATTTCAGTAACAAATCAATTCTTTTTAGCCTCTCCTTTCTTTTTTTTTAAATGAACATTTTAATAGCAACATTGCTATCAATATTCAGTAATATCTTCTACATTCAAAGAATTTGCCTTTGGTTGACATACACGCAACAATTTTGATAGAGAAAACAGAGAAGGCATACAGATGTATTCTCCCTTATCAAGCATAAAGGATGTAAGATTAAGAAAGAAAGATAATTGTTATCTAAATGTCAAATGGGACAGAAATACAAAGAATCCAGAGTTATGCATCTAGAAGACACTTGAACAGAAATAGGGCTGAGGAGGAAGTGCTGGGCTGGTGAGGGAAGGTGTACAGCCTGTAATCAGGTCCAGAAACACAAGGTGGTGTGCTAGAGCCAGAGATTTACTAGATAACTGGAGTAAGGTTGTGAAAAAGGGGTGGAAAAAAGCTGGCTTTTTGAAGTTTCTTGGGTTGGGTTTCCAGAAACATCAAGAGAGCCCAGAAGCTGGACAGAGGAGTGAAATGGTCTTACGGTTTTTGCCATTCTTTTAAAATCTGGATTCAGTTTAGTAACTCAGTCCAACTCTTTGTGACCCCATGAACCGCAGCCCGCCAGGCCTCCCTATCCATCACCAACTCCCGGCGTTTACCCAAATTCATGTCCATTGAGTCAGTGATGCCACCCAACCATCTCATCCTCTGTCGTCCCCTCTCCTCCCGCCTTCAACCTTTCCCAGCATCAGGGTCTTTTCCAATGAGTCAGCTCTTCACATCAGGTGGCCAAAGTATTGGAGTTTCAGTTTCAAATCTGGATTAGATTTGCCCAAATTGTTTAACAGTAGCAGAGGACATCACTGAATTGAAGTGTTAATTTATCTGAACTTGCCTTTTTAGCTTAAGTCTTTTAGCAGTTATTTTCGTATTTTCTCATCTTAATGGGAAAGAATTGAGAAGAGATCTAGAAGGCCTAAGAGCTCAGAGTCCATTAATGAGGAGAGAAGGGAGTTAAGATTAGAAAACTGGGAAATAGCTCTGGGACTTTTATTTTTGCCTGCTGTTGGTCCTGTTGCTATTAGCTGGACAGTGATCCCTAAGGATATTTTTGTCATGTAGCTACAAATTGAAGAAGTGGTGGGGATGAAATTCTCATTGGTTTATCTAAAAGATGAGTTTGAACACTGTTTCCCCAGAAGCAGTTACTAAGTTGGCCTGAATTATGAGAGATGTGTTTAATTCAGCTTTTCCTCAGTGGTTTTCAAATGTGTTTAGCTTCAAGACCCTATTACTCTCTTAAAGTTAATGAGGACCTCTAGAGCTTTTGTTTATGTGAGTTATTTTGATATTTGGTAGTGGTGACTTAGTCCCTAAATCGTGTCGGACTCTTTGTGACCCCATGGATGATAGCCCACCAGGCTCCTCTGTCCATGGGATTTCCCAGGCAAGAATACTGGAATGGGTTGCCATTTCCTTCTCCAGGGGATCTTCCTACCCCAGGAACTGAACTCAGGTCTCCTGAATAGCAGACAGATTGTTACAGACTGAGCTGCCAGGGAAGCCCATTTTGATATATACTGTATTCTAAATTAAAACTGAAAAATTCTAAAATAGCAACAGGCCCACTGCATGTTAACAAAAGTAATATTTTGTCTGAAAAAGAGCTATACTTTCCAAAATTTTAATGAGAAGAATGACATTCTGTTTTTGCAGGTCTGTTTGTGTCTTGACTTAAGACAATCTATTCTCATTTGCTTCTGCATTTCCTTCTGTTGCAATAATGTATTGTTTTGCTTGAAGTATAAGAAAAACCAACTTCACACAGCTATGTAGTTAGAAAAAGGGGGGGATATTTTAAAAAGCCTTTCAGGTAATTTTGGATAGTCTCCTTTGATACAGCACTAAACCTCCACAGTTGAGGGGGGCAGGGTCTTAAAGGTTAGTTGTAATGTAGTATCTAAAATCATGCTAATAAACTTGGACCTTTTACCTGTGTGTGATTTTGTAATAGGTACCCTCCATTTGGAAAATACTGATTGTCTGAATTACGCATATCTTCCAAATGTTAGCACATTTAACTGTCAAAAAAACCACATTCATTAACATAACTATTATGGGGAGGGGGGAATCTTCAAGTACTGGGAGGCTGTCAGGCCCATAATAGTGGAGGTGAACTTTCCAAAATTTAATTTTCACTTGAAACTTTGAAATTTATCATTGGAAACAAGTGCTGTCAGTTTGGTGTGGTTTTTTTTTTTTTTTTTTTTTTTTGAGGTGACAGACTCACATTCATTTTTCAGAATATGTCTATCAAATACTAAGTCTGAGTAGGCATCATTTTTAAATTATCCTTTTAAAAATGATGTTCCAGAGTAGCTAACTTTGCAACCCCGTGAACTCTAGCAGCCCACCAGGCTCCTCTGTCCATGATATTTTCCAGGCACTTTCACTGCTCAGTTGCACAAATGCTTTTTGTCAAGAAAATCGATGAACTTCCTTCTGGAGCCAGAGTACTGTATGTGAACCTCCCATTTTGTTGTACAGATGTTGTGAAGATGTGCTCAGAGGTTGAGAGTCAACATCAAGGACTAGTGTGTGGTTGGTTATGAGGTGGTGAGGAGTAAAATGACTACAAACCCAAGTTGCTGCCTCAGGCTTGATAAGGTCTCAGTAGGTTTGCCTACCTTTGTTTCTTGAGCAATCACTACAAATGTCAGGGCAGTGAAAAGAGCAAATAAATACTCTATTGGTATTACTATGAAATAGTTCTGACCTTTAGGGCTTTTGGGAAGGTCTCAGGAAACTCCAGGGTCTATGAACCATACTTTGAGAACCATTGTTTTATCTTTTTTTTTTTAATGTCTTATTCTTATATCCATTTTTCATATCTGATTCTGTGTTGATTACTCCTTAATCTAAATCTAATGGTATCAATCTCAGGCTTATTTTTTATGCTACCATCTGCTTCCATCATTTAAGGAAAACACTATAAAGTCATTAGTAGTAGTATTTTCTGCTCTAGAATAGTCTTCTATGTGCTTAAAAGGGTTGATTTAACATTGTTTTACTCTCCTTTTGTACTTCTACCTTGTTTGTTAGTCAGATCTTATTCCTCGAAGGGGATGATGCTCTTGACACTGATTTCCGATGAATATATTCAACTACTTTTAGAACCAATATAGGAAAATTCTAAGGCACTTATATATTATTAGTTTTTAAAAATCTCTTCATTTATTTTTAGAAGTTGAATTTTCTTGTTTTGGTTCCTGAATGATGAAACATCCTTTCATTTTCTTGTGCAGATTTATCCAGCACCCCGCCTCCCCATTCCAGTCCTCATCTTAACTGATTTCACATACAGATTATTTTCTCAACACCTGCATCTGGTTCCTGAGCTGACACAAGGAGATCACTTTTTTCAAATGTATTCACATCTTGGATTTCATTTAATGAGTAGTGAGTTTAGACAGAGTTAGCTTTTCTCCAAACACATATCAAAGAATTCATCAAAATGGATTGGTTCCTGGTAATGGCAGTAGTTCACATGATGAGATTATCTGTATATGTTTATTCTAGGAGATTTATGGAGAACCTCTCTGGGAAATACCTTTGTCCACTAACTTAGTTTCTGGAGGCACCTAGATTGACTGTTTCCCAGTCTGCCTTTAGAAGGGTAGGTTGGGCAAGCTGGAAGCTGTCCCGTGGGTTGTAGGTGGCCTGAAAGTGCCACATTACGCAAAACAGCCACTTCTTAATTTTGGTGTGGGTGACCATGACTCCGAACCTGGGAGTTTCCGGAAGGAAAGGGAGCTGTGGTTCTGTATTCATGAGAGATACTACTTAAAGTTACTGAGAACGTGTACACAATTGCGTATCTTAAGGTTATGTTATGGAATTTTCCTTAATGTTTCTGCTTATTGTAGAAAATAACATAGGCAAAAACAAAGACAAAAGATATGCATCATTTTAATTCCTTAGTGTATATTTTTTCAGAATCTTTATGCAAAGTTACTTTATGATTTTCAATTTCTGAAGTTACCAATTACTCCCCTAAGAAAGCATTTAAAATTAAATTTGTTGGTTAATATAATCAAATCATTTTCCTCATGTGATCTCTGCTTTTTAAATATGCAAGATTTAATTGAATATCAAAGTAATGGCAGTGGCACTTATTTTGTAGTTTCTAATTAGTTTCATAATTAACATACTCAACACTTACTGCTTACTGTGTTTAAGCACTTACTGTGTTTAAAATCATAAGTGAGAATGTAATCCTGGCATTACTGAAAGTAGAACCCCTAGGTAATATGAATATCAAATATATGGTTCGTAAATTCAGGATGTGTAAAGTGAGGTTTTATTTCCTTTATGGATGATGTCTCAGTCTGTTTATTGGAGGGTCCCCTAAAGCAGCAAGACAGTGACAGTTTTAATGTTGATAGGAATGAAATAAATTATGAGTCTAACTGAAAATATTGTCCTGATGAAGTATAAATAGACATCTTAAACGTCACACAGTGTACACTCAGACTTCTAGTCCTGTATCAGTATGTGAAGAGTCTCTTGCCTGGGAGTTTAGAGTTCTAAACAAAATGAAAAGCTATTGGTAATGCAGGCAAACGTGACACGTGAAGTTAGAGGTTTATTACTCTGTAAAGCTCCTAAGCTTGTGTCAGGAAAGAAGTGTGATTTAAGAAGCTGGTGAGTTGAGAAGTAGTTATCAGAAACAGGTGATTGACTTGGAACTGTAAGTATTTTCATTGGTATTCTTTTAAGACCTCATTGGTATTCTTTATTTTACGCAGCCATTGCCAAAATCTAAAAAAAGTTCTAGCAAAGGCAACAAAAAGGAACGGAACAGTTCTGGGATGGCCAGGAAAGCTAAGCGAACCAAATGTCCTGAAATCCTGTCAGATGAATCTAGCAGTGATGAAGAGGAAAAGAAAAACAAAGAAGAGTCCTCAGAGGATGAAGATAAAGAGAGTGAAGAGGAGGTAAAATGTTGGCGCTTTTTCCTCATTTCTTTTCACGTGGAGAGTTAAATATTAGTCTGTATAATAGATTGGTCAGAAAATACATATATACCATGTTGGTGGTTTTTAATTCCAAAGACAAAGAAATGATGAAGTTTTAGAAATGCCATGTTAAAGAGCATCTGCGAGGTTCTTGACTTGGAGAGATCAGGTGTAAACAGTGAACTGGTGAAAAGGATCTTGAATTTTTTAATGCATCCAAAGCCTTCTGGCAAACCATTGCCAAAATCTAAAAAAAGTTCTAGCAAAGGCAACAAAAAGGAACGGAACAGTTCTGGGATGGCCAGGAAAGCTAAGCGAACCAAATGTCCTGAAATCCTGTCAGATGAATCTAGCAGTGATGAAGAGGAAAAGAAAAACAAAGAAGAGTCCTCAGAGGATGAAGATAAAGAGAGTGAAGAGGAGGTAAAATGTTGGCGCTTTTTCCTCATTTCTTTTCACGTGGAGAGTTAAATATTAGTCTGTATAATAGATTGGTCAGAAAATACATATATACCATGTTGGTGGTTTTTAATTCCAAAGACAAAGAAATGATGAAGTGTAAACCCTTTCTTTTTCTTAAGGAGATTTTAGTTTTATTACTGTGCCAGAGTGTAAGAGTTGGAACAGTGAGGTTGGTGTGGACTGGAGTTGAGCTGGACCTTGTAGACGAGAGTACATAAATGAAGGCCGGTCGGGTGTGTGTGTGACAGGACCATAAAGGAGATCTTAGGAGAATTTTTTCATAGTATGTCAGTGTTTTTTAATTGACTTGTGCTATTTTATTCTGTTTTATGCAAAAAAGCAAGGGATTTAAGGACCACCATTTTATCTCTCTTTGGGATTACTTAATGAGACTGGCACATTTGAAGTTTATTTTGTTGGTGGGCAAATTTTGTATCACTTAGGAATGCCTGCCATTTTCTTTTACTTGGGAATATTTTTTAAATGTTGGGACGTCCATGGTGGCTCATTGGTAAAGAATACTCCTGCCAGTGCGGGAGATATGGGTTCAATCCCTGGACAGGAAGATCCCTTGGAGAAGGAAATAGCAACCCACTCCATTATTCTTGCCTGGGAAATACCATGGACAGAGGAGCCTGGCAAGCTGCAAGAGTCCATGGGGTTACAAAATAGTCATATGACTTAGCAACTTAACATCGATGAAATGATGAGAATATTTAGTTTCCAGAGAGTTCGGAAGGAGAGTTGCTGAACCATTTAAGGAGTTAGCTTACCTTCTTTCTGAAATGTACCTTGAGCCAAGTAGATAAGGACGAGTGGGTACAAGGAATGACTTCCTGTTGTTAAAAGTGGTTTGCTGACTGTTTTCATGTTTTGGTGCTCCCTTTCATGATCAGAACTTGTTTGGGTGATCTCCCTTGTTTTACTTAGGGACTTTGTTAAATTAACATGGCTTGACCTGGGTGGAGATGATTTTTTGGTGTGGAGGGAGGGCTGTCTTGTGCATTCTAGAGTTTGCCTACTAGAGGCTAGTAAGCACACCCCTGCCCCCAACCTTTAGTTGAAACCAAAAGTGTCTTTAGACATTGCCAAGTGTCCTTTGGGGACAAAATCACCTTCAGTTGACAACTACTTTATTAGAATAAAGATGTGGTAAACTATGTTTTTAAAGGTTTGTGCTTTGTGTTTGTCTTTGGGTATTTAAAAATCTGTGCGTGTTTTAACGTCAGATTCTATAAAGACTTCTGTAAAGCTAAGTATGAAACACTTCCTAGTTTTAAAAAGAATACTACAGATCCAGCAGGTGTTTCATAAATAGTATCTTAATATATTTTTGGTGTGAAGGAAGATGAGTAATTTGAGCACTGAGGTTTTTATGGAATAGATTTTAAGGAAGTGGGAGGAAAACATGTTTGTTTATTGTGAATATGTAATAGTAGCAATTTTGCAATAGATTTCCTCATTCAACACATTTTTGGTTATCTACTGTGTGTATTCATTAAACTTGGCAAAACCTTTTCAAAGGCAGATTTAAAGCATGAAAAGTTGTCTTAGAATATAAACATTTAATTTTTTCCTAGAGGTACTATGGTTAGGAGCATGGTCTTTGGAAACTGAGTTCAAATCCCAGCTATGTTCTGATCATCACTGTTTGGCTTTGGGCAGGTTACTTACAAATTCTGTATTTTAAATTCCCACCTGTATAATGGGGATAATAGTAGTAGTATCTTCCAAGGGTTGTATTAAGCACTTAGAGCAGTACATAGCACAGTATTAAGTAAAATATTAGCTGCTATTACTATTATTATTAAGATGACATTTTATCATATGTAAGATTTCTAAATCCAATCTTCTGTCATTACTAAGGTGTAACTTTAAAAGGATATTTTACACTCATTTTTTCCTTCAGATTATTGTCCTTTTGTTCTGAGTAGAGTTAGTTGCTGTCGGTGAATGCAAATAACTCCTGATATATGACTGTGTTGATTGTTGTATAAGGATCACACGTGGAACTGTCCCACTACAAATCAGAGCTTTTCTTTCTACAGTGCCTTAAATGAGGATCTTGTTAGAAATCCATGTAAAATGATGAAAATCCATAAAGGAAAAAAAACACAAAAATGCTTTTCAGACATTTAGAATTAGGTTGGTGCAAAAGTAATTGTGGTTTTACATTGTTGAACTTTGCCATTTGATATTGGAGTACTTTTTTTTTTGGAATACATTCTTAAATGTTGTTATATGATTCATTTTAATATGCATTTCTCACTTTTTTTTGCTAATGACTTATTACTTGCTGTTTATATTTGACTATAGAAATGATTGTTAGACATAAAGCAAATTTGAGCAATTTTTTTATTCAAATTCAAAATGGGTTGTAAAGCAGTGGAGACAACTCACAACATCAGCAACATGTTTGGGCCAGGAACTGCCTATGAAAGTCAGTGCAGTGGTGGTTCAGGAAGTTGTGCAAAGGAGAGCAGAGCCTTGAAGATGAGGAGCATAGTGGCCCATCATCAGAAGACGACAGTGACCAGTTGAAAGCCATCGTCAGAACTGATGCTCTTAAAACTATCCAAGAAGTTGCTGCAGAGCTTGTCGACCATGCTGTGGTCATTAGGCATTTGAAGCAAATTGGAAAGGTGGAAAAGGTTGCTAAGTGGGTGTCTTGTGATCTGACCGAATATAAAAAAGTTCTTCTTTTGAAATGTCCTCTCTTATTCTACACAACAGTAATGAACCGTTTCTCGATCGGATTGTGATGTGCAACAAACAGTTGATTTTATACAACAACTGGTGAAGACCAGCTCAGTGGCTGGACTGAAAAGCAGCTCCAAAGCACTTCCCAGTGCCACACATGCACCAAAAAAAGGTCACAGTCATTGTTCGGTGGTCCCATTTGAGCCGCTACAGCTTTCTGAATCCTGGTGAAATCATATCTGAGAAGTATGCTCAGCACATCAGTGAGATGCACCAAAAACTGCAACACCTGCAGCGAGCAGTGGTCAATAGACAGGGCCTGGTTCTTTTCCACGACAGCACGTGAGTGCACGTCACACTTAACTAACACTGCAAAAGCTGAAAGAATCGGGCTACAGAGTTTTGCCTCATCCACCATATTCACCTGACCTCTTGCCGACTGACTGCAACTTCTTCAAGCATCTCGACAACTTTTGCAGGGAAGACTCTTCGACGACCAGCAGGAGACAGAAAGTGCTTTCCAGAAACTCGTCGAATCCCACAGCACAGATTTTTTCACGCTATGAGAATAAAGAAACTTATTTCTCATTGGCAAAAATGTGTTGATTGTAATGGTTCCTAGTTTGATTAATAAAGATGTGTTTGAGCCTAGTTATGATGATTTAAAATTCATGGTCTAAAACCGTGGTTACTTTTCAACCAACCTAATATACAGTCACACAGTATAAAAGCTGTATCATCATGCTATGTGTTTTTTCTGCTTGGCTGGTATTGACAGACTTGATAAAATATACTAGTAAAATCTGGACTGAGAAATCTTTGTTTTTTCTGTTAAATCACTCTCTCGCAAACAGTTATTTTTCATTTAAAGACTTTAAAATTTAGGGCCATTCTCACAAACTTTATTGTTGGTTCTGTTACTATGAAGGGCTCCAGTTGCCTTTGAAAGGTAAGTGCTGGCAGGAGGGATAGTATTTCTATAGTAACTTTGTTTTCCCTTTTTCTGTTTTTTGAAGACTCAGTTAAGTGGCAGCCTCATTAGGGACTTCATAAACGGAGATATTTTTGTTCAGTACTATGAAAAGACCTCTTATTTCTAAGAGGCCATACAGAAGAGTTGCTGATTGATGGGAAAATCTGAGGATTGCATATAGATAGAAATTTTTTTGCAGATTATTTTTCCATGGAAAATTACTTTGTTGATATTTTTATTTTTATTTTCTGAAATGAATTTTTCCTTCATAAATAAAAACTTTTCCCCGTTTACATTAACTTCTTATTCTACTTTAGATTCTTGGAATAAATAAATGAACAGGTTTGTTTCTTCTTTCCTCTGTAAATTGAGAGCTTTGGATCATGTAATTTATATCGTATTGCTGAAGTCTTAACCAGACAGCCAGTTCCAGTTATAGTGTTCACTAGCCAATTAAGTGAGGTTGAGTATTATTCACCCGGTGCTTTTCATATTTAGCTGTGTGAAAGAGCAGGATGCTTAATTTATAAGTAAAGTTATTATTTTTAAAATACAGGATTAAACTCACTGAAAACTGTACTTAAAGAATTGGCAGGGTTTTTTGTTTTTTAGTCTTTTATATGAAGTATGTCACATTTAGCGTGTTAGCCAGCAATTTCTAAAATACTTTGTCTGAGATTCTCTGTACATGTACCTCTGTTTCTGTGATACACAGTGAGGGGTTCACAACCAGTTTTCATTCTCTTTTTCTTTAGAATTAATTCAAACAAAAGATGTTCTTTCTGAGAGTGACTGGGTAATAATTTCTTTATAAAGAGCTGTTGTAAACCCTATTATCTTGGCTCTTGGACATTTGCTTATTACTCAGGGTGGTAGAAGGAGAGCATTTTGGAACCAGGCAGAAACTGGTATGTAAGGTTTCTTTACAGAGAGAGAACAGAGGTTTAATTACTTATTATGAAAATCAATTGATTCCCATATTGGAATAGATTTTTAGGAGAAGATTGCTGAGGTTAAACCATGCCCAGGCATGACTTTCACCATATGTCACCTTAAGCACAGAAAACTCACTGAAGAGCACCAAGAAAGGAGACGCAGGGCTTTCCACATTCGTGAATCCTTAAGAGCTAGCTTAGTGCTGCTTCAGTTTTTGCTTCCTCGTGTTTTTATAAACACTCTTTATGTCTAGGAAAGTATAAAACTAATTGTGAATATTTACTTTGTGAGTATTGAATTTATTTGAAGATTCCCAAATACATCAGGAATATCTTCAGCTCTGTACTTAAAACCCCTACTACTAATGTCCGAAACAGGAGTTACTTTTTCTTTCAGGACAAGGAATCCACAAACAGACAATTCTGGGCCAGGACAGCAGCTCAAGAAAAGTATTAAGAATTTAGGGACTGTCTCTTCCTGAGCCTCATCTTGACGTGTGCCATTTAACCTCATGATCTTAGGAAGATTATTTTACCTTTAGGCATATTGTGTCCCTGTGCCAGATAGAGAAGGGCAAAAAGTTTTCTTTTGGTGTTTTCTCCCCCGGCAAGGATACTTTTCACCAGAGATGTCCGTGTGCATTGCATGGGCCAGAGCGCTACTACCTGGCCACCGCTGGCTGTAGGGGATGCTGGAAAGACCCAGGTGTTAGCTCTCCTGCATCTGTCGGAGGAAGACATAAAAAGTGGGATGTTGAGTGAACCATCATGCAGTGTTTACCCAGTCAGAATTTTGCAGTAACAGTTTTGGTAAACATTTGGACCATTTGAGGAATTTGGTAGTGGTGGGAGGGTGAACGTGAAAGCTTTGTTAGCCCTTAATTATGTCTTTAAAAATAGAATCTCCCCCCCCCCCATATGATGAAAGGAATTACAGAATATCTAAACTATTGGAATCTTTTATTGGAAGGCAAAAGTGAATAATTACCGTAATCTATCTATAGAGTTAAACTTGCTTTCCTGGTCTCTTGTGGGTTAGAGCAAGGCTTGCACATTCTTTACTCTTGGCGTTCTCGAGTTTTCTCAGCCAAGTTGTTAAAAGGATAGTGTATTAGAAGCTAATGCTTATTTTGTTCATCTGTTCACCCAGTACAACCTTTCTGCTGTGAGGACAGGATTCTGACTCTGTGACAGGCGTCTTTTTTGAAGACCCTCCTTCAATAGCCCTGCTCCCTATAAGAGATAGGTAAGCCTCCTCCCAAGGGGGTTTTTTTGTTGTTGTTGTTTTTTTGCCTCCCTTCAAAAAGTACTTGTGTCACTCCCCTGTTCTGTACCTTCATGGTTATCAGACACGTGGAGAATCTTCACATTTTAAAAAATTCCTGTTATTACTGTACATTGTAAAAAGTTTAGATGACAATACATTGTATTGTCTGAAATTACTGGCAGCAGTTTGTTTGCCTTTTATCTGTTTCCCTTTAGCACATCAAAAACACCTACAATACTGATGGTTCTCATTGAACCACTCACAGCATCTTCAGAAATGGCAAGCCAGAATCTAGAAATAAATCCCAATTTGGAAACTAGCTTTTTCTTTTTCTTTTTTTCTTTTTTTCCATTTTTCACCTAATTTTTTTTCGTACATTTTGCTGAAAGACTCAAAGTCTTACTTCCTGTTTAATTAAATGCAAAAGGTATTAACTGTCATGAGTACTTCCAACGTTTTTCCTGTATAATGCTACATAATGTGTTTATAATTACTAAAATACTCAAAATATTTTTTAAAAGACTTAAAATAGGAGGCCAGATCTTAGTTTTTAATGTAATCACTTTCAGTTGCTCAGTTCAATAAATTGAAAGTGTGCTGTGTGCTTTTGGGGTTACAGAAGATATTTTCTACCCAAATATCATTTGAGTATTACTGGTACAGGATTTTAAAAGAAAGAGCCTCTGTGTTGATGAGGGAAAGCTTTGGGAAGAGGTTGGAAGAAAACCAGTTGCAATTGACTTTGGTGATAGAAAGGAATGTTGAACAAAGATGGGACGTGGAAAGGTACTACACACTTGCCTGTGGTTAGATGGTTTGTCCAGAAGTAAAGCAGCTAGAGCAGTATACACTGAAGCCAGACTATAGAGAACCCACGTGGCTGGGCCTTGTGTGAGTAATACAACCTCTGGGGGCAGATTCTCGTTCCTTCAAAATGATTGCTTATTCTACCTGAGCATTTTGCTAAGTGAAGATAAAGAGACATAGCCTCTGTCTTCCAAGAACTGACTGTTTAGGTGGGGAGAGCTACGAGTCTTTCAGTAAGCCTTTATTGGTGCATGACAAGGAGGATGGGCTTCTGCAGTGGCTTAGCGGGAAAGAATCCTCCTGCAATGCAGGAGACCTGGTTTGACCCCTGGGTCAGGAACATCCCTTGGAGAAGAAAATGGCAACCCACTCCAGTATTCTTGCCTGAGAAGTCTCACTGATAGGGGAGCCTGGTGGGCTACCGTCCATGGGGTCACAGAAGAGTCAGACACGACTGAGCGACTAATGACAGCAAGGAGGATACTGTTGAGAATCTATCATGTTCCTTGTCCTTTACATCTTGTACCTTGTGTAGTCTTGACTCCGTGAGAGAAGGTGGTACATCCTTATTTTTTGCTTTGGATATTAATTATTCAACTTTCCAGAGCTGCTAGTTCATGTACTTCTGTCTTCAGCTCTATATCCAAATCTTATTTTAAGCAGTAGCTTTAGGAAAGTTTAACATGGGCATATATCCACATCTGCTGGTGTAAATTTCAGCCTGTTGATCTCTGATTCTGCCTATTTGTGTGTCTCCAGTAATTCTTGGCCTAGACCAGGAGTTGGCAAACTATGGCCTGTATGCAGATCCAGTTTTCATACAGCCTAGAAGCCAAGGGTAGTTTTTCCAGTTTTTTAATATTTGTAAAAACAAAAGAGGATTGTACAACAGTGACCATAAGGGGCCAGCAAAAGCTAAAATATTTACTGTTTTCACTTCATAGAAAAGGCTTGGTAACAGACCTAGACCATACATTTCTCTCATTTTACATGGCTTATAGCTAGGTGAGTAAGCTGTGGGCTTTTAAGAAATACATAGGTCCCCAGCCCCCACCCTTAATTTTTTTTCTCTCTCTTAAAATATACAACCTATTTAGATAAGTTGTGCCGATAATAAAAATTTTAAAGTTTGGCTAACTGCTATAGATAGAAAAAAAATGTCTTAGCAAGCAGAGTGATTCTAATGAAATAGAACCTTGGAATTAGAATAGATCTTGAAAAGTTGTCTATAGTCTCCAAGGATCTTTTCCCATCTCAATTTTCCAAATAATTACATAGCAACGGCTAAGTGGTAGTTCTAAACTTGGCAGTGGAGGTCAAGAAACAAGATAGAGTCTCGGTGTTAAGCTGTTCAGTCTAGTTGGCAGGAGGGATGAGGTCAAAGATTAGGAGAGGAAAAGTATGGGAAAATAAGGAGAGTTAAGAAAGTGGTTTGCTCAAGCTAGAGTGTTTCTTTATTTCTACGAGCAGGTAGGGAGCAAAGATCCTCCAGAGAGGGAAACCTCATAGAAGGTAACAGTTTGATCTGAGCCTTAAAGGATAAACAGGAGAGGTTGGCATAAGGAAAGAAATGGGTTTGGAGAAAATGATACAAAATTAAATTATATGAAAGGCCCATCTTAGCATCACCAAAAAAAAAAAAAAAAATTCTAGAGAAATGATCCTGGAGCCCATACAGAGTTTGGAGGAAAGGGCCAGAGATAGCCCTAATACTGAGTTTGGTTACATTTTGTTGCCTTTCTGTATTTTCTCCCAGCACTTTTAATACTTTGTTATTATCAGTAACATTTATATGTAACAGTGAGTTAGATCATGGTATTGACTTGCTGCACTGGTTCAGTTCAGTAATTTGACCTGTGGCTTACGGAAAACTGCAGCTGCTTTGGTCCTCTTATAAGCAGCTAGTGCAGTAGGAGGCACACTGGACCTAACCAAGGTCTCGCTTCTTACTAGCTGTAAGGCATTGTTTCACTTAACTGCACAGATGTATTTTCCTCATTTACAGTAATGTCAGTTGTTTGTCATTGTGGATTTTTTTTTTTTTTTTTGCTTTGTTTTTTAGGTCATATGAGCATGTGTATATGAAAGCAATGCTATACAAATGCCTTTTTCATTTTCCTTTTAATTTTTAACCATGTTCTGGGTTCAGAGTACAGATAAACCAGATCCTGCAAATGATACAGAGATGAACATAGCCAGAACTGTTGAAGTGGCTACTTTATGGCAGGTGCTTTTGTAGCTTTTAAGGACAGAGCTAAATTAGATAGGTGTCTCTTCTCATGGAAATTATCAGATTGGCCCGTAAGAAACTTGCAATTTAGTGGGAGAACAGACATGTAAATACCTGCACTTTGAAATACATAAATATGTTAAATGTTTTCTTTGGTACCTTTTATGTATTCACTCATCTCATCTTCACAGAAGTTCTACAGATATGGCCATAGTTGGTCGAATCTGCAGTGCCTGGAAGACATCATTTAAATGTAGATTGTAAAATGTATCCCCAGTGTCTAAGATGGGGGGGGGGGATGTTAAATTTAGCCAAGTCTAGTATTATTACCTCTACTATGCAGATGCGGAATCAGACACAGAAAGGATAAGTGATTTGTCTGAGAATTCAAAAAGTCAGGACTTAAATCAGGAAGTTTGGCTCTAAAAACCTGTATTCTAATTCACTGCTTCACAAAACCTTCCATAAAGACAGAGCAAATAAATTGTAGGTCTAGTACTGTGGTGGCTGCTGATTAATCACATTGGCCGAAAGATTTGGAGAAGGTGATTGCTGAGTGAGTGAAATTTTCCTAAGTAGAGGAGAGGGAATGAAAGTAATGAAAACTTGAAAGCTCATGTAGAATTTAAGTGGGTGTGGTTTTTACTTTCCTTCTCAGTTTTCCCAGGGCCTCTTTTCATTACCCCAAAGTCCTAGGTGATCTTGTTCGCCTTAACTTCCAAAAATTGTCTGTTGTTGCAATGTCAAGGTCTGTCTTTTTGAGATTCCCTGTTTTCCAAAGTACCTAACATCTTTTTCCTATACCCAGTATCTTACATTCAGGGCAGCTGAAGTGGGTTTTAGTACATGTAAGGCTAAAGCACATGATGTGAATTATCTGGTTGCCTCTCTGCTCAAGATGAAACACATGAGTTTCTACAGAGTTTGTTACTACTCAGCTTTCACTGTTTCCCTGTGCACTTACATTATGAAAAAGATACTTTACTGAATTCCTACCAGGAGTTTGTTGCATAGAGTGATGACCGCCCCCTCCAGGGTTCTTGCCTGGAGAATCCCATTGACAGGAAGGAGCCTGGCTGGCTGCAGTCAGTGGGGTTGCAGAGCTTCAACACAACTGAGCAACTGACACACTAAAGATTTTTTTTTTAACTGTTATTTTGTCATTTTAATCTCAAATGTGTGTATTTTGCTTTTATTTGATTAGCTCTGAGTTAGTGTTTAAGAAAACAGAGTCCCGAGTAAGATCTGTTTGAAGCTCTTTATTTTATCATGTGACTGGACAAAAGCTCTCTGAGTCTTCATTTCCTCATATGTTTATAAAAAGTTATTGAGAAACTACTTTGCACTATTCTAGGAGTTACGGATACATCAGTGAACCCAAAAAGTTCAAAAAAATCCTTGTTCTTTTGGAACTTACCTTTTAGTTGGGAGAGATTGACAATAAATAATAGAATATTAATAGTACTTATATTTTACAGTTTTTTCCCCCAAGAGTAAAGTCTTCTGCATATAAAGTTTTCTCTCCATAGTGTGTAAGAAATGTGAGCACCTATTATTTTTAAAGTTTGATTCTTTACCTCTCCTGACTAGTCCTGTGTTGGGATAACATTAAGTTCCTTGAATGTTACTTATCTCAGAAGTGGACAGTTAGTAATAATTTTTCACTGATGATATTGACTAAGTTTCTCTAGTATTGTTGAGGGGTGGGAAAGTAGAGGAATGGCAGTTAATCACTCATCAATATATGTACTTTGTTTTTATTTCCAACAGCCACCAAAAAAGACATCCAAAAGAGAAAAGCCTAAACAGAAAGCCACTCCTAAAAGTAAAAAATCTGTAAAAGGTGCTAATGTTAAGAAGGCAGATAGCAGTACCACCAAGAAGAATCAAAATAGTTCCAAAAAAGGTATGTTAGAAATAACACATTTTCAGCAACCCTAAAGATACAACTTATATGCTATAGTATGGTTTTTAAACATATATGAAAAACAAGTAAACTGAAGAACATTGAGGGGAGTATACCAGTTTTGTGTAGTTTAAGTTTTCAAAATTGACAAAAATTTCAGTGCGTGTTTTATAGGTACTATAGAGCTATGATCTATAATTTTTTTAATTTAGTACTTTTTGAAGAATCTGATGAATGCTTATATAGTCTTTCCTAATCTGTCTTGAATATTAATTTACTTTTCTATGTAAGAAAAAATTTATTTTCATGTCATAAAATATCTTACTTTTAGAAAGTGAATCTGAGGATAGTTCAGATGATGAACCTTTGATTAAAAAATTGAAGAAACCGCCTACAGATGAAGAGTTAAAGGAAACAGTAAAGAAATTATTGGCCAGTGCTAACTTGGAGGAAGTCACAATGAAGCAGATTTGCAAAGAGGTAAATTGGACAGATATCGAGATCATTTTCCTTTTATTTGAAAAACATCTTTCGCCCATCTCTCGGGCTCACGTTTTCATTCATTGAACAGTATTTATAGAGCTGCTACATGCCAGCTGTTCTTGTGGGTGCTGGGTACCACTTCAGTAAAGTAGTTAAAATCTCTGCCCTATTGGAGTCAGTTTATAAACAGACAGTAGAATGTATACAGTGACTAAAGTTGAAGTGATACATTCCAAACCGCATAGGAATAAATAATCTTTTTTCCTAACCTGGAAATAATTTTTATTGATGCATCCCTAGATTGTTTGTTTAACCAAGCAAAATCTCTCGGGCCACCTTCTTTGAGTACTACTGTGATAAATGAGGTTAGACTCCAGGTTAGATTCTTAGCTCAAACTTTTGTGAAATTCTTCTGATACTTCTCAGGAAATGATCTAGTCTTGAATATGATTCCATATTCTAGGTTGAGATTAGATTTTAGAATCTGGTTTCTTATGGTAAAATGAAACTAAAATTTTAAATGTACTAAAGGTGGAATATTCTTAACTTTTTAAAGATATCGATTATTGTTTTTCTTATTCGTTTAGCATTAGCTGAGCCTCTGCTACACATCAGGCACTGGGATAGGTGTTAGAAGTGGTATAGGGAAATGTACTCTCATTTTCTATAAATTGTAACAACTTTGGGGAATAGTTAGGTAATATGTTAAAATTTAAATGGCAAGTACCCTTTAACCTAGCAATTCCATTTCTAGGTCTCTCTTTAAGACATAGTCACATCTACACAAAATGATTTCAGTAATGTTCAGGCTGTCTGTAATACTGAAAAATCAGAAACAACCTAGATGGCCTTCGATAGGGAAATGTTTAAACTGTACATCTATACTTTTGGAATACTGTGTAGCAGTTCAAACATCGAAAAACCTTCCAGATATTTTCAAGTTTTTAAAACAGGTATTTCCCTGTTATGTAAATACAGAAAGACTATATTGCCATTGACACGTTTATATGTTTGTATATAAACTCATTTCTAAAGATCTGGAAGAATAATAGCAAACTGATAACTGGTTTCCTCTGAGAAATGATGACTGAAAGGAAAGTTGAAGGAAGACAAGTACTGTTCATTTTAATGACTTTGTGAACACATTTATGTAATTTTAAGGGGATTATTAATAACATGGAGAGGTCAAGTGAGAAGAACATGAGGGTTTTTTTGGACTCTGAAAATTCAGAGAATTGTTCGCCTAATAGCAGTTCTGCAGGATGGTAGATGCCAGGGTTATCCCTTTGAGAATTAATAGGAAGGTGAATTAAAGTTTCTGTGTTAGTAATTAAATTGGAGAATGATACAAGCTGATAAAAATTTATTAAGGTCAGGGAGGGAGAGTAGAAGCTTGTGTTAGGCTAAGGGACAGTTGTGAGAAAGGAGAAGCTGAATATCCTGAGCCTTGAGAGATGGGTCCCTGCAAAGGTAGAGACAGAACTTTTCATGGATCCTGTACACATGAATTGGAGAAGGGGCAAGTTAGAAAGTTGAGGAAATTCAGAGTAATGCCTTCTCAACTGAGAGCAAGTGTGTGGGACGCAAGGGGATAAAGTTGCCATGGTAAGAAGGCAAGGGGGACCTAATTAAAACTCCTTGGGATTTCTAGGGAGGCTATGACGTTGAATTAACAGGACCATTCTTTTTTTAACTTTATTCAAGTATAGTTGATAAAAGACCATTCTTTTAAAATTTGTTACATTTTCCTCCAGAACTTAACTGTAGAAAAATTGGTAGTTAGACAAATTAAGGGTTGGAGTTTTGCAGAGAAAGAACAAAGGGCAAACAATTAAGAGTAATGTAAATGATTGACCACGTTCACAGAGGTTGGCAAATACAGCCTATGGGCCACCGTACCACAGCCATACGCACTCCTTTGAGTGTTGCCTACGGGAGCAGTTATGCTGCAGTGGCGTGGCGGAGTAGTTGTGACCAAAACTGTCATTGGAAAGCTGGAAACATTTTCTGCAGAAAACGTTTGCTGACCTTGAATTGTACAATAGTGAAGCCAGCCGGGTGTATGTGGGCAGGTCAGGACTAGAAGTCATTGTGAAACTAAGCAGCAAGTATCAGGTTGAGAAATCTAGAGGCTAAAAATTTAGGAGTGGACTCAAAGATATAACTGGATCTCCGTGATAATAGCTTTGGGGAAGGGATGAGCAGTGATGTGGAGGCTGAAATTCATCAGAGTTGAAGTTGAGGAATCATAAATTCATTAGATGCTATAACAAGAGAAGAAATAAAAGGATATTTTTTAAAAATGACAGGTAACCTACCAATATAAAGAATAATGTAATCCACTTAACTAAGATCTTTCTAGATGGTTTCCTGATGCCTGTATTTGTTAATTCAGCTGTACTCCTACTATATAAAACACTGAAAATATTTGCACGCTAGTTTATTTTCTGCTCTATATACAGTGTTATTAAAACTACTCCTTTGCTGTAGAATTCTACATGGTGAATGAACCATTGGTGGTTAGCATGTACTGTTCAAAGCTACATGTAGCTGTTTGTCCATAGCACAAATTTCTTCATTATCCAAAGAGAGAATGTTACTGGATTTTTAAATCTACTTTTGTTTTCCCTTTTCACTATAGGTATATGAAAATTATCCTGCTTATGACTTAACTGAAAGAAAAGAGTTCATAAAAACAACTGTTAAAGAGGTAACTATACAGCTTTTCCAGTTTTGATCATTTTGGACTCACAAGACACAAGAAATTATGCATAAACACTGCATATTTTCAAAATATTTATGTCACTAAATATTTGTTGCTCAAAATTTCCTCAAAACAGATAGGAAAAGATAGTAATTTTCATCCCCATTTTAGAGCTTAAAAATAGAACATTAGTGACAAAACTTGGCCTCAGATGAAGGTACGGGCTCAGTGTACATGGGCAGGCAGTCAGCTCCAGGGAGCTCACGTGACCACTTGAGCACACAGTCCTTCCTGTCCACCAGTTAAAGGCAGGAGAAAATCAACAGTAGCTGTAGTCTTATATTGATCTCAACTGATTTCCCAAGGTCACAGTAGTAAGGTAGAAGTTAAAAAATAAAGGGAGGTTTTGATTTATGTGTACCACATACTGTATTTTGGGTATGAGGAAGTGTTTTCTCTTTTGTTACAGCTGATTTCTTGAGAAAGAGGACAGAGACAGATGACCCGTGCCCATGGAGCTAAAGATCTGATTTATATACCATTATACCAGCAAAGAGAATGTATTTCCTTTTCTAAATCTTTGCAAGCGTTGTTGGTAGAACTTCCTGCTGACCTTTTTATCTTGAGTGTTAGGTGAATTGCGTTTGCTGTTTTAAATTGCATTTTTATGCAGTTTTTAGTTTAAATTTTTGCATGGCTACGTAATTGTCCCTTGCTTTTATAGTTGTATTTTGTACATTTTGGATTTCTTTATATAAGACTATAGATTCTTGTTGTAGTTTTTAGTGTATGTGCGCAATACTAGCTTAAGTCATACTTTTAATCAAGTAGAACAGAAACTATGGTATTGGCATTTATACATGCAGAGACTGTTGCAGTATTTAGTAGATAAAATATTTTGAATACACGTCTGTCAGTGTTAAAACCAGTGGCAGTGTGTTCATCATGTTAAAAATATGAGCTTCAGCTGCCCAGATGACTAAATTGGAACTTTTCTCCTGCATGTATATGTGTCAAATTGTCAGCATGACAGGAGTGACAGATGTTATTTTTGTATTTTTAAAAATGAATTTGTTGTATATAAAGTTTTTTTATTTCTTTTGTGCAGATCAATTTTTAAACTCATATAAGTAGGTATCTTTACAGTTATAAACTATAAAATGACAGTGTTCAGCCAGATGGTATGACGGAGCAGTGAAAGTGAGAATTCAGTGAAGAAAACACTGAAGCAATAGATAGTTCTCTGCTTTGCCTCGAAGTGTCACCAGTTTATAGTTTTAGTGTTAACTCTGCAAGTGTCTGTAGATACATTTTATATTAAGGGTAGACCAAGATCAACACATCAAAACTTCAAAAATTGGGGGATCTGGATCAAGTAGAAGCACATTTGGCTTCAAATAAATATACTGATTTTTAACTGCTTTGCCCACATAAAAGGCTGGTATTTACTGGAAACCTGGCCGCCTTTATAATTATGGTTGAAAGTATCAAGTGTGATGCCAGATGATAATGTGTAACAGTAGTGGGTATCTGACAAAGTATTTTTCAAAGGTGATGGACTTATTTCTAATGTTAAAGAAACGTAACATATTCACAGAATCAAGGGTGTTAAATTTTGGCCAATCAGGATTCTAGGTGATCAACACATGGACCACTCCTGAATGAGACTAATTTTGTCTTTTGATTGTCTTAATAAATGTATTAAATAATCTCTGAATTTTAAACTGCTGCTTATGTGAGAATTAGGCCGTTGATGAACCACTGAGTGTTTAAAATATCTTTGCATCATAGTACAGAAATTTATAAAAATATGTTGACTGCTAACGGGTATTTTCACAGGTTTGACTTGTTTCTTGATAAAGTTATTAAGACATTAAAGAAAGGTTGAAATAAACTAAATGAGACTTGAGAACTGGCCTTTGGTTTTAAATACTTGATTTGTTCCTATAAACCTTGTCAATAAAAAAAAATAAATCAACACCTCTGTCTCTTTGCATTTGATATCTTAACATGTATTTCAGAGTAGTTTTTTTTTATGGATTTATTAGCCTTGTAGCCCATATAATTTGGAGTGCTTATCACTGGTAATTGATCGCTTTTATTTTGAAAAAATACAAAGAAATCAGGGTGGGGGAAGCTTGTGCTCTCACAAAACTAAGTTGATCAGAGTTAACTTATCTGTGATCATTCACTTGAAAAGCATACACAGTCATGCCTATGACCTGCACAGTCTAAAGAGGTTTGGAGGTTGAAGGGATTGAGTTGGTGTGTGTGAAAGACTGTGGTGAAGATGTATCTGCTGAGGAGTGTGTATTCATCATTACAGTGCACAGTGTATTTGAAAAACACGTTTTATTAAGCAGTTTTACACAATCAGCTGTTCACAGTCTGCAGTTAAAACATATACATATTCACTGCTATTAAAATCTTCAGGCAGCAGTGAAAAACATACTCAAATAAGAAAAAAAAAGTACCGTGGCTCCTTGAAAATGTTAGGTGATGTCACTTGAGACAGGAAATGAGGGGTTTTTTAAAAATACACATTTACCATACTTTATTTAGGTAGGTCTCCCCCCTTGTTTGCTTATAGCACTATACAAGTTTAAGTGCCCAGAAACCAAAGTAATGATGGACTGTGAACCATTTCAACTTAGAGTGTTTTGTATTTATCACTTGACACATGCTATTTGAACATTTTAATACAGGAAACACTTGAAGCAGAATACTTCCCAATCAGTACTAATGCTTTCATTAGAAAACCCTAAATATCAACCTTTTCCCGTTAACTTTGAAACCAATTTACTGCTTTTTTCTTTCTTTCAGTTGTATCATACTTCTGGGGAAGGAGGTGTGTCTAAGCTCTTTCTAAAGTTCACCATATATTCTTTGCATAAAATACAATTTCTACTTACAACCTGACTTTAAATTTTAAAAATACCTAATATTTTGAAAAGTGGTTTCAAAGTCATTTTGAGTCCTTTTTTAAGCTGACCAACATACTGAAAGAATTCTTCAAAGACTTTTTAAAACAAAAGCACTTAAAAGTTACCCATATTTCTAACCTGTAAACTGACGTTTCTTGGCAAGATGGGCATCCTGAAGACCCTGAAATCAGTGTGTGTTTGTCATGAGTGAAAGAAGGAAAAAGAAAATATTTACTATGTTCTCAGGCTTTTAAGATATGGCTTATAAAATGTGTAATATTTATCCCAGGATAGTTCACATTTTTCTGCAGTTTTCCAGTGGACCTGCCTATGGAATACTGAAAACATAATTCTATAAAAAATATTCCTGGAGACTTAATCAGTTATCTTAAAAAGAGGCAGTAGGGAGAGACTTTTATTAAATTATTCTGACAAGATCCTTATGCTAGTGGTTGCCAAAGTTAAGGCTATTTAAAATGTGCCATCTGCACAAACATGGCTCTAAGAAAAATAGCCATATTCTGAGTCTAAAGTATGAAGACCGCACAATCTCTTCTCCATTCTCAATACCACACCTGTACTGTTGAATTGAAAATTTTGCCATTGAGTGCACAGATCTAATGTTTTATTATAAAAGATACCTGAATTTAAATTTCTTTTGAACACCTAATGGGAGGAAATACAAAATAGAAGTTTTATTTACCTTGGAAGAGTTTGTACTGTATCCAAAAAGGGAAGATTTCTATCTAAATTTAAGTAAAAGTCAATATCAGAACTATATAAAAATCTTAAGGCTCACTGGCAAAGATACTGATAAACTGTCACAGAAGTACATGGCTTTGTTTTTTTTTTTTTAATGATTCCTGCTTGACTTGGTTTCTCAATGTGTGAAAATTGGTCAGCCAAAAAAAAGTCAGATTATAAGGGAATCTCTTAACCATGGAAGAATCATATCCAAGGTCTTAACTGAAGGTTATATTCTGCCTTACTCTGAAATTGGAACATTTAGCACTAGTCAGACCAATGGAAAATGCTATTAAATATAAGTGCTTAAAAAGGATTCTTGTAACCCATGCTTTCAGGATGGTAAAAACTGGTTTATATTACCATACCACCTTAGAACATTCAAGTTTTGTACCTAGAGAGGATTGTTTGATTTTATTAAAGTGAGGTCTAACATGTTTTTCAAACCTTTCCATTTGGGATACAGAAGAAAGCTGCGTTCAGACAAATTCTATTTAAAATGCTGCAATCTTGCTTGCTTCTCGAACACCACTCAAATATGCCCCTGTAACAGTCTGTGGGAAATGCCTGTTTGTTGCCTGTTTAAAAAAAAATTATAATTTGAGATCATGTATAAGAAGTTTAGATGACTATCAAAATATAATACGAACTTAAACTTTTCTCCCATCCTCCTAAAATTATGCTGCCCCTCCTGTGTGCTCACAGGAACACTCGACTCACCCATCACAGCACCTGAACATTTCTGGCTTAGCTCACCATGTTTCACCAAATTCATTCTACACAGCACTCGTGTGAAGTACTATGTGACATTCATGAAGGTATTATGTATGCCAGGTACTGGAGTTAAGAATAATGAGTAAAACACAGCCTCCTCCCATCAGGCAATCAGTGGTAAGTCAAACAAGCACAAGAAGTGAATCAGTTCATCCTTGCCTGGAGTTTTGCTGGATGGGTATTAATAAGAAGAGGTGTAACAAAGAAGGGAAAGAAAAGGTGAGGACAATCAACAGAGAACCTCACCTGCAAGGAGGGTATAGTGGGAAGAGAATAGGCAAACCAGGACAGGAAAGTTAGGCTTGGATTTACAACTGTTAGGTATTTTCGGTTGTTAGGTATTCTTGCTGGAAGAGTCCATGGACAGAGAAGCCTGGCATATATAGTCCATGAGGTCATGAAGAGTCGGATGTGACTGAAGCGATGAGCACGCATGCAACCAAGACAAAATCTGGGATGTGATTATGGGAGAAGAGTAGCTAAAACATCAAATAGGTCATAGAAGAGGGAATATAAGAAACACGAAGTTCCATGTGAATTTAGGTTACATGTCACCCAAACTGATAGCTGGCATGAAATGGAAAAACATCCCAGTGCCAAAGACTTTAGTAAGTGGGAGGATTATCAGGAGGTCAGGGGGACACCATTACTCAGGGGAAAAGAGTAGCAGAGTATTAGAAACCTCAAAAGAAATGGGTTAAGAAGTACTTGGTCACTTCGATCGTGTCTGACTTCGACCCTGTGGACTGTAGCCTGCCAGGATCCTCTGTCCATGGGATTCTCCAGGCAAGGATAATGGAGTGGGTGCTGTGCCCTCCTCCAGGGGATCTTTCTGACCCAGGAATTGAATTCAAGTGTCCTGCACTGCAGGCAAATTCTTTACCACTGAACCACTGGAGAAGTCCTTTTATAAGAAGCTGAGGTAGCAACTGGAGAAGACTCTTGAGAGTCCCTTGGACTGCAAGGAGATCCAACTAGTCCATCCTGAAGGAAATCAGTCCTGAATATTCATTGGAAGGACTGATGCCAAAGCTGAAACTCCAATACTTTGGCCTCCTGATGTGAAGAACTGACTCATTGGAAAAGACCCTGATGCTGGAAAAGATTGAAGGCAGGAGGAAAAGGGGACGACAGAGGATGAGACGCTTGGATGGACTGACTCAATCAATGGACATGAGTTTGATTAAACTCTGGGAGTTGGTGATGAACAAGGAAGCCTGGCATGCTGCAGGCCATGGGGTCGCAAAGAGTCGCACACAAGTGAGCAACTCAACTGAGGTAGCAATTGTATCAAAGCAGCAAAGAAGAGTCAAAACTTCTAAAGCCTGTTCATGGCCTTTTGGCCCTATTAGGGCCATCTTTTGGAAGCGTCGACAGTTGTGGCCTGGAATGCAACCATTATGTTCTATTCCTACAAAGTTGGTGCTTCATAGCCCAAAGAGGAAATCAGTCAGCTGGTTTTAAAATGATATTCTTTTGTAATAATTCAAAAACCCTGAAAATATTAAAAACACTATTTTAGATGAGGAGAACTGTATAACCTAAATGGTATTAGGGTATGAAGACAGATGAAAAGTGTTTTGAGAATTTAACTCTATTTTGATGAACTGGATGGATGTGGGGGGTGGGGAATAGCAAAAGCAAACTAATTCAACCCCAGAAATCTTTTTTATCATAATTTCAAAAATACATACTGAAAAGAGGGATCTAGGAAGTATGAACCCCAACCCTGGAAAAGGGGTAAGGAGGAATCCTGGGAGGATAGATCTGCAGGAGTCCTCAAGATAAACTAGAGCAAAGACAAGATGTCAGGAAAGGAGGTTTCGAGGAATGGAACCTACAGGCTGTCCAGCAAGTGGGCAGGCTTGCGACCTCCTGGTGGTCCAGTGGTTCGGTTCCGTTCAGTCGCTCCGTCGCATCCGACTCTTTGCGACCCCATGAATCGCAGCACGCCAGGCCTCCCTGTCCATCACCAACTCCCGGAGTTCACTCAAACTCATGTCCATCGAGTCGGTGATGCCATCCAGCCATCTCATCCTCTGTCGTCCCCTTCTCCTGCCCCCAATCCCTCCCAGTATCAGAGTCTTTTCCAATGAGTCAGCTCTTCTCATGAGGGGGCCAGTGGTTAGGATTCTGCAACTGCGTTTTCATTGCAGGGGGCATGAGCTGGATCCCTGGTTGGGGAATTAAGATTCCTAGACATGGCTCAACAACAACAGAAAAAAGTGGGGAGGCTTAAGAAGTGGTATAAAAAGAGTTATGGAGAAGGCAATGGCAACCCACTCCAGTATTCTTGCCTGGAGAATTCCATAGAAAAGAGGAGCCTGATGAGCTGCTGTCCACGGGGTCGCACAGAGTCAGACACGACTGAAGCGACTTAGCAGCAGCAGCGCAGCATAAAAACAGTTAAGCTAATGAAAGAAGAGGCTACTATGATTGAAGAGGAAACAGCTGTGTAAGAAAAGAATCAGCGGTTGCCTTCCTGGCTCAGCAGTAAGCAACCACATCACATAAGCACTGACACTAATTTAAAATTAAATTGTGAAGTAGACAGAGAGGGAAGAGATGAAACAGGCTGTCTTTAACCTGACAGGAAGTTTGGAGGTGATGTCTTAACTTCTTAACTCCAAAGACAACAATGTAAAAATCTTAAGGCATGAAGTAAACTCCAGAAGAAAATAGCAAAAAGAGTTAAAAATGGCTGCTCAGGGAATTTGAGGAGGATATTGTCAGGGTACCTGCCGTTCTTTGCCGTAAGACTTTTGACGGTATTTGATGTTGCTTTTAAACTCTGAACACAGACCACTTCAACTAAAAGCAAGTGATCCAAATGAAAGCAATCGGCGTCCGAGTGATGAGATGAAACCCACCTCGCCAGCAAAAAAGACGGTTCCTTGTATTTCCTCAGCAAGGATGTCGTAGGCCTCACCGCTGCCCCCTGTCTTCACGAAGCTGTACGCCATCTGGATCCAGGGGTCCGTGCTCCAGCGGGTGACAAAGTACTTGGTGGGATCTGGGACCTCCTGTGTCAAGCAGAAGGGATCGGAAGGGACTTGGACTGGAAGCAACCCAACCGTTCTAAAATTACAGCCCTTCCTCCATCCGGAAAGTGAGTTAATCCCTGTGGCATTCTGGGACAGCAGTTCCCAGTATGACCCTCCTGCCCGCCTGTTGCTCTGCCCAAGCCTCCGTATCGGTGTCTCTTCCTCTGTCGCTGCCCCATCTTTCTGACTTTCCCCAACACCCACATGTCTCCTCACTTCAACACCTTGTCCTTCTGCCAGAGACAATTTCCCCACCTACCAGGGGTCATCACCAAAGGCTAAGAGTCCAGGCATTCCTCTTCCCTGGGGCTTCCCTGGCGGCTCAGACAGTAAAGAATCTGCCTGCCAATGCAGGAGACCCAGGTTCGGCCCTGGGTTGGAAGATCCCCTGAAGGAGGGCATGGCAGCCCACTCCAGTATTCTTGCCTGGAGAATTCCATGGACAGAGGAGCCTGGCGGGCTACGGTCCATGGGGTCACTAAGAGTTGGACATGACTGAGCGGCTAACACACACACACATTCCCCTTCTCATCACCTGGAACGCACTGGACGGGAGGAGGAGAGGGACGGGCAGGGTCTGAGGACCTCTGACTGGAATTCTCAATAGGCTTCTCCACAGAACAGCTACACCGGTCATGTTCCACTCTTTAAGTTTCAGATAATTCTGTAGGCTGACCACTGCCAAGCACCGTGAAACAGATTTCTGTACAAATTGTGTGCTAAGTTCCAAATAACTGATTTGAAAATGAATTTTGAGACAAAGTCCCAGGCGAGGGACTATTGTGAGAGAGAACTGCACCACGTAAAATAAGCAATACCCTGAGGGCCCCCCTCTTTCTAATGTACATTATGTTTTGAGTCATTTCTCTTCTTTCTACTTCTGCTCCTTCACTGGGAAAAGATATACATCATGCTATTTATAAATCTCCAGAGACGGTGAGATTTAGTAAACTGGTGAATGGAAAGTATCTTGAGCTTCTTGGAGAAAGAGACTAGCGGGGGGCGGTGCAAGAAAATTCTGGACAAGGTCCCTTTGAATGGAAAACTGCTGTCAAAGCTTACGAGGGTTTGGGAACAGGATACCCAAATATAGGATCTGTGGAAAATGCTGAGTCTTTTCCCTCTTGAGGAGAGAAAGGGGGTGTGCATGATGTGAAGGAAAAAAAAGGAAGAGTATAAAAGGAGGAATGGGGTACTATTATGAGCTTCACTGTGTCCCCCTACTCAAATTCAGATGATGAAACCCTAACCCGAAGGACCTCAGAAGGCAACTCTATTTGAGATAGGACTTCGATGAGGTAAGTCAATGGTAAGGACTTCAATGAGGTCATTCAGGTGGGCCTGAATCCAGGATGCCAAGTGCCCTTCTAAGAGAGGATTTGAACACAGACACATAGACAGAGGCGAGACCACGCAAGGACACGGGGGAAGCAGCTTTCTGTGAGCCAAGGAGGAAGGCCTCAGGAGAAACTACCCCCCGCCCAACCCCTCAATCTGGTGTCTAGATTTCTGTTGCTTGGACTACCCAGTCTGGGGCAGTCTGTCATGGTGGCCCGAGTAAACTAATGCTTAAGAGGAAAGTTGGGGCTTCCCCGCTGACTCAGATAGATGGCAAAGAACCTGCCTGCAATGTGGGAGACCCAGGTTCAATCCCTGGGTCAGGAAGATCCCCTGGAGGAGGGCACAGCAACCCACTCCAGTATTCTTGCCTGGAGAATTCCATGGACAGAGGAGCCTAGCAGGCTACAGTCCATGGGGTTGCAAAGGGTTGGACACAGCCAAGCAACTAACACTTGGATATTAAAAGAAAGAGGCCCATGGCCCTGAGCCCCTTCGTGCTCGGTACGAACAGATTTTTGGGGAGCCCGTGCCACTTTGAAGAGCACGGGAAGTCAGCGGCAAGCGTGTTTTTCTCTTTTCAAAGGGCGTGTGTCTGACCTGCTCCTTGAAGAGCTCGCGCAGGGTGGCCATGCACTGCTGCAGCACCTGCTTGTCCTCCAGGCTCCGGACGGCCGCCACCGCCTCCCCCGCGATCACCGACATCAGCACGCTGTGCTGCTTCTGGATACGTGACGGGGAAAAGCACTTTACAGGCTGGGCTTTGGGGACCCAAGTCTCCAGATACACGGGTCTAAGCACTGGGTTGGCCAAAAAGTTCATTCGGGTGTTTCCAGCTGATCTCATGCAAAAACCCGAATGACCTTTTGGCCAACGCAACAGACGTGGCCCTCATCCTCACAGGTCACAGGTCATCATTTCCTACTGTCTTGTGGCCCGGGCCACCCACCTTCATCTATGCATTTTATCATTCCCTGCTAGAAAAACTCCAGAAGTCATGTACATATCAAATCCCTGGGTTCTCTTGGCTTTTCCAAGAACTTGTTTTAGAAGAAATGGAATGAGATTGAGAAGGAAATCTGCACATAAAATAATGGGGGGGGTGGGGGACTCTTCTTGAACAGTAAGGACATTCTACTCTTGGCTCCCATGTGGAACCTTTGAAGATAAATTGTCTTGGGACAAATGGGCAAGAGGAAAAACAACTGTGAGGCTTTGGCAGGACATCAGCACAACCATCACTTTCTAGCCCAGGCGATCCTCTCCTTGGTCCTCCTCCCCCAACCAATCACGTCTAGTTAATCCCAGACCCTCGTGTGGGCCAATCATACCTGCCTCTCTCCCCCCGGAGGACCCTTGGGGAGTATATTTCAAGTACCATTCATTACTGTGCTATCACCAACTCTCCCTAAGAGGAATTTGGAAGAATTCTTCCACTTCCATGGCAACGAATTCATTTCCCAGGGACCAACATTAGTACTTTAAGAAAATATGAGAGATACAGGGGCTCCTTTCCTACAGGGAAACTTGTCCTGCAAGTGTCCCCCCAGCATACAAACAGACATCCAGAGTGTCCACAGTGTCCATTAGTTCCTGGGCTTGACACGGGAGTAATTACCAAACCAAACTCTAAACTGTTAACAAGGGAAGGTAAACCATGTGCTAACACCCATGACTTTACCTGGGGATCCATGTCATAGAATACGGCAAAAAGCCCCCGCTTGCTGGCACTAGGAGGAACGTGACCAAAAAAGTCAGCCCCTTGAACTTTATTGTCCCAAAACCTATAAGGAAATTGCAAGGCAATCTGGAAAGCAAGCAAGAGAAAGGTGGTTATTAAGAGTGCACTGAAATCAAAAGTGTGGCAATCTCTAAGAAGCCACCCATAGCTCTTAAATACTTATGTTTAAAAAAAAAAAAAAAAGATGTTCCAAAAAACTCAAACGTACTCCCTTTCCATTCTTCTATCCTTTGTTCTCTCTGTGAACATGTTTTTCAATGCCATTCAGTCCTGTCCTCCCACGGATAATGGTGGGGCCCACTGACAACCTCTAGGCTAATCCTTATGTTCAGGAGATAAAAGTCGTACTACTCATAATCTGCTGGTACCTACTGCAGCACTGGCAGATTCTGCTAAAGCAGTTTTTCAAGGCAAAGGAAGTGAAACACCATCCTCATTGGGGCTGATTAGTGAAGGGTATGAGGGGTTCCCTGGTAGCTCAGTTGGTAAAGAATCTGCCTGCAGTGCAAGAGACCCGGATCTGATCCCTGGGTCAAGAAGATCCCCTGGAGAAGGAAATGGCAACCCACTGCAGTACTCTTGCCTGGAGAATCCCATGGAGAGAGGAGTCTGGTAGGCTATAGTCCATGGGGGTGGCAAGAGTCGGACATGACTTAGCGACTAAACTACTATTACGACTACTACTAGAGAAGGGTAGATATGGAAAGCAGGAAAAAAAATAAAAAAGAATTGCTTATTTATATTCCCAGTTCAAACCGTGAATAATGAAAAGTCTTTCTCCTGAATCAAAACTTGCAGAGCTCAGTCCGCTCTGCTCTTTTTGTTTTGCTCTGTATTCTTCAGGAACAATTACTCAAAGGAAAAGGAAGTCTTCAAATGTGATGTGGATTCAAAAATCACCTATTTCCCAATACCAGAAGTTTGGGGATCCCTGTCATCTGATACTCATCTCTCTAGTTGCCAGGCTTAAGTAATTCAGTCACCTTTTCAATGATGCCTGCTCCTAAGCTGTTGATGGCCTTCATCTTCTTGTCTGACAACGGTGGATTAAACTGAATGGCACCTTTCTGCAGTAAAGCCAGTGGCACAGTGACTAACACCTGTGGGAAATAACGAACCGTTTACATTTTGCCAAGTGTTTATCAATGTACTCTGTTGGGCTGGAAATCTTTCTTATTTATAAGTTGGGGTAACTTCCAATTGAAACTGTGTGACGCATGCTAACTACTAAAAATATCTGCTTTCGTCATTTCAGAGCAGGCTTTGTGAATCACAGCCTGAAACGCCACTCTAATTTCTCTAAAAGCCAGAATACAAAGAAAAAGAGCAGCAGAGGGTGACGCAGCTGGGTTAGCACACCTAGCGTGTTGTCCTGAGCACGAGCTGACTTGCAATTTTATAAGGCCTGTGAGTGTCAGTCACTCAGTCAGGTCTGAGTCTATGCGACCTCATGGACTGTAGCCCACAAGGCTTCTCTGTCCCCGGGATTCTCCAGACAAGAATACTGGAGTGGGTTGTCATGCCCTTCTCCAGGGAATTTTCCTGACCCAGGGATTAAACCCAGGTCTCCTGCATTGCAGGCAGACTCTCTACCATCTGAGCCACAAGTTCAGTTCAGTTCAGTTGCTCAGTCATGTCCGACTCTTTGCGACCCCATGAATTGCAGCACGCCAGGCCTCCCTGTCCATCACCAACTCCCGGAGTTCACTCAAACTCATGTCCATCAAGTCAGTGATGCCATCCAGTCATCTCATCCTCTGTCGTTCCCTTTTCCTCCTACCCCTAATCCCTCCCAGCATCAGGGTCTTTTCCAATGAGTCAATCCTTCACATGAGGTAGCCAAAGTACTGGAGTTTCAGCTTCAGCCACAAGAGAGGCCTACAATTTTATAAGGTAGTATTTAAAAAAATTTTTTTATCATTAGAAGGAATATTAGATATTGGCCTGATTCTCACCTGGGGAATCACAAATATAGATGCTACTGACAAGTGGCTTTCAACTCTGGTCACATGTTGGAATCACTTGGGAAGCTTTAAAAACACAAACAGACCAAGAACCTATGTGGGGTGGGGCTTTGTAACCTTTCTTGTTAAGCACCTCCCAGGTGATTCTACCTGGCAACCCACTCCAGTATTCTTGCCTGGAAAATCCCATGGACAGAGGAGCCTTGTGGGTTATAGTCCATGGGGTCGCAAAGAGTCAGACATGACTTAGTGACTAAACCAGCACCACAGGTGATTCAGAGGTGCAGCCAGGGCTGAGAACTACTGCTAGTCCAAAGTCTACATGACCAATACTCACTACCTAGCTAGTTAATGGCAGGAGCAATATGAGGAATTATCCATCCCCCCCCAGAATTATACACTACCCCGTCTTTCCCATTTGACATGCAAACCGTCATTCTGTATGAATACCAAGGACTATGAAATAATTTTAGTTAACTTGAAAGCATAAAACACAGCTAGTCTAGGAACTGGTGAGAGTTCATCAGTTTTTGGTAAACACTTCAGACATAATTAAATAAATCGATGGGGTTTATTAAGCCCCCTCCACCCCCAACACTTGGTTTTCCAACACTACAGAAATCTCAATGTGATTTCATATATCACATTACAGCACCTTTCACAGTCCGCCTACAAAAGCTGTTTACAAAAAATTCAAATATGTAAAAGTACTTCTGCCAGTTTCAAGATAAAAACACAGAGTGTTCTCGATCTGAAAAAAGGTTCTGTGGTACAAAAACAAAGACACCACCCACTTAGAAACCACTGAGTTAAACAAAGGAAAACAGGTTGCTAAAATGCAGGACTTCTCAGAGCCTTTAATATGCTCTTATTTAACCCGAAACATAGACTCATATATCATACTTTACAAACGTATTTGGCCAAAGAATTTCTTTCCTTGTTCAACTCTCAGAACTAATGCAGCACTACCCAGAATTCCATCTGCCATGAATCTATATGCTGGTCAAATAATTAAATCCGATTTGTACACCCACACACAACTAGTGGAGATACAGAATTCTTCAGAGGTCAAATAAGGTTCCAGGGAGATGGCTAAAGGCAAACTGCTTGGTGGAAAAGCCTGGTCTCCCTCACTCCCAGGCCCCTGGCAGCACGCAGTGGAAGCACAGCGCTTACCTTCTGCGCTGTACACACTGTTCCATCCGTAGTGGTAACTTGTACTTCATCTCCAGAATAGTCAATACTCTGTACCTGCTCAAGAAAAGCAATTATGGAAAACATAATGAGGGATGGAACCACACGATCCAGGGTCCTCTCCAATTCTTTTATGATGGGAGTTTACATTTCCAAGGCTATGGGGAACTACTTCCTGGCATTAGAAGAACCAGTTATCGATTCCTCCAGGGAACTCTCACTCAGTCATTAAAATTGATAAACACTATGTTAGAATATAGAAAATCTTTATAATATCGTGTAAGGTGAAATACAGACATATATATGTAATTGCCTCTGTGATTATAACCATGTACAACATGATTTCATAGAAACGTATATTTGAAGGATTTAAGTGTGAAAAGAACCACGCTAGATCAGGGAGGTGGTGAGCAACCCGAATGCTTGATTATTAATAAAAGTGCATCTCAGTCACTATTGTTTCCAACAACAGCAGCAACCTAATGGACAAAGATAATGCAACTGATCATAGTATCAAAAGTACCTGCAGACACTGGCTGAACATCAAGCAGGCACCTGTCTGCTATGTAATCTACAAATCCCAAACCTCACACGCTCCAAACGCCACTGAACCTGAGCCACCCACTGCCGTGGACACTCACGGGAGACCTGAGCCGGATGTCCAGTCCCTCGGCCAGTTTTTCTAAGATGACAGAGTATCCGGGAGTGAGGAGGGTGTGGTCACCAGCAAACTGGGCAAAGAATTCATTGTGGTCCCAGGAGCGAGCAGACACCTGGGAAACACCAGGAAAGATTGGAAAACAAGAGATGGTGGAAAAGCTGCAGCTGCACCTAAGGGATGAGAAGAGGAGCCCAGGGTGGGGAAAGCCATCCCAGGCAGCGGGACAGAGGGTGAAACAGGAAGGGAGTGGGGGTGATGGACGAGCAGCTAGAGCCAGGTGGGTACTGCTCCAGGGGAAGGCAACTTCTCAGTAATGCACAGGAAAGCTTATTTTAGAACAAAATGTAGATATGATCTGGCCATGGGTACCACTCCCTGACAAAAAGATGTATTATACATCAACAGCACTGGAAAAGGAGATTCTATGAGAGGAGACCCACATCTGATCAACTCCATATAGAAATATGCCACCTAGATGTCTTCGACATGGAAATTCCATAGAAGCTGAAGTGCAGCATGGTTTTGGAAAAGTGTTATTCCAATTGCAAAGAATCACCGAATGCAAGCATCAGTTGTTGTCCCTCCCCCACCCCTACCAAAGAGGATAATTAAGTCATGGATCATCATAGAACCGTGATTCAACGTGCAGCATATCCAAGTCGCATGATCAGAGCTGGTGACGTGAATTGAAAAGTGAAAGTTAGTTGCTCAGTCGTGTTCAACTCTTTGCAATGCCCTGCACTGTCACCCATCAGGCTCCATGTAACTCTCCAGGCAAGAACACTGGAGTGGGCAGCCTTTCCTTCTCTAGGGGATCTTCCTGACTGAGGCGATTTTAAATTTATTTTAGCAAGACAAACAGATCCTAATTGCAAAGATGCTCTCTTCTGGCTTCTTAAGAGCAGTGTTTTCAGCTCCCAGTTGCACAGGCACGCCTTGAGGGCCCCCTGAAGAGGGCAGTGGACAGACACAAGCCCATGACCCCTGCCCCTCAGCACAACAGCCTTCCTGTATTCAGGTTTATAGCGTGAGCGTCTTCACAGAAATAATGCTTTGCAGAAATAATGCTTCTTTAAAGCTTCTCCGGCTTTAAAGAATTTGTTTCAAAACCACCATGGGATTTGTATACTCTAAAGCTGTGGTTCTGGGACTTTTAAGCAGCAGACCCATTGATCCCTGTTGTCCAGACCATCGCGGGCTCAATGTTCCAATATGTAAACACACACACAGAGAAACAAGCATGTTCAAAGCCCACCTGATGGAGGTTGCTGCCACAGGCATATTCCAGGTTACTGAGATGGAACTGAAGCACCTGCTCCTCCAGCTCACTGAACTGGATTCCAGACTCTTTGATAAAAGCTTTGTAGATCTCCTCTATCTTTTCTGCAATGGGAATGGAGCAAAGCAGAAAAAAAAAAAAAAAAGTTTGGACATTATGGTCCAGTTCCTTATCCTTTGCGCTCCATCCACCTGCTTCAACCCGCAAGGCCTCAAACTTTGGAAGATCTTTCCCAGGTAGTCCCGGGGGGAAGGGTCAATGTCTTGACAAGGCTGGTTTCTCTCAGGAAAGAAAAGCTATCTTAATGGGGAACGAAGCTATGAGGGCCCTATGTCTTCAATCCTGTTCCATTTTTGCTTAGTGGAGAACAATTTTTTCCTTTGCTTGAGATAAAGGAAAAGTAACCTCCATATATATAAATACAGATAGAGAATTCCCATTCCCTTTCCGCTCCTACTGAACCACCTTAAAGTCACGTTCTTTAACAGCTCTCCTTGACCAAAAGATCTATCATAGATTGACAACTGGCTATCGTCTCTCACAAACATTCCAAATATTCCACCATGGTCTTTCACGAAGGTAACTCTCTGGCTCAACACCTTTAATTACTGGTTCTCCATTGCTATGTAATAAATTCCAAAACCCACAGCCAGACAGAGTGAGCACATTTTTAGCCTTTCCAAAGACAGCAAACCCCACCTGCCCACTCACTCAATCTTTTCCTGGTAAATGCCAACCCTGCAACATCTGCTACTACCATGCTTCTCCTTGGAATGCCCTCCCCCCGTACCCCAGTCCCATCCATCCTTTATAGACCAGCATCACCTGGTCACTACCAGCCTCAGGAATCGCTCCCTTGGTTATCAACACCCAGCATTTATCTATCCCATTCAACTAGAACTTTCAACTACATATACACATCCTTGTGTTATCATTCTGATGATTGTCTTAGATTCCTTTTGTGAGGAGGTGGAGGGGGAAAAGGCTTGTGCCTGACAAACATCTCAGCAAAAATGACTTCTTTATAATGTTCCCAGTGATGGCAACCATCCAACGGAGACACGGCAGACTCAAAGCTTCTATAAGGTATTCTGCACATGCTTGACTAGAAACAGAACTGGGTACCAGTTAACTTTTTTTTCGACAACTGAAGGTTCTCATTAATATGTTCCATTCTTATGCTAGACTGCTGTACAGAGATGTCCACGGCATCTTTGTGCTGTGCTCTTGTTCCTAGACCTCTGGGGTTTTTCCATTTTCAGTACCTTCTCATACCAATCCCATCCTTGTCTCCTGCGATGCAGTTTCTGTTTTTCTTTAGGTTTCGTAAAGGTGTGGGAAGCACTAAGATTGCTAAAAGAGTACATAAAATTAAAGTAGAAGCAGGCTGGAGAAGCCCTAATGTGATTTCTACGTAAATAACATTTTAAAGCTTTAGTCCATTTGCTTTGTGAAATTCACTCTAGCTTCTAACTACTTATACTTTTGTCTTTTGAGCTAAATCTAATAAGGTGAGAGCCCAGACAGCTGAGATACCACTAGGCAGGCTCTAATGTAATCTCATGTAGAGATGGGGGCATTATTACTAAAGCTTTTCAAAAAAATATATCACTATGATAAAACAACTACTTAGAGAGTAAATATTGTTGGTCTTCCTTTAATGACTTGTTTTAAGTAAAGCCAAAACAACATTATTAATTTCTGTAGACGATGATCCTGAAAGAATCGTAAAGAGAACACCACCCAGCAACTATCACACAAACACTAACCAAATTCTGAGAGCATCCTGCAAGTATGCCTAGTCGCTGTCTTCCAGAAAACTCAACAACTTGCCACTTGGTCTGGACACTACCACATTTGGCTAAATGATCCCAGTCAACCCCAGGACGCTTCTAAAAATGTTCTGTTATGGTTTGTCTGTCAACACTTTTACTAAGGGCGGTTAGAAAGTGGGTTGGTCTCAGAGGTGAAGGATTGAGGTCATGGGGGGTGGGGTGGGATGAGAGGATTAAAAGAAGAGACAGACAATCCCTGCTGAGAAATCTACCCCAAACAGAGATGGAGCGTATGCCAGAACCCTCACACAGAAACACAAAGTTGAAGCCAGTTAATACCCTGACAGTTGAGTTAAAATGCTCACAATGTAAGAGACTCCAATATGCTCCTGAGAATTACAAATGAATACATTCAAGTCATGAAATCATAGGTTAAATAAACATCAATTTAAGAAGCAATACAGTAAGATCTCATCTGGCGCCCTCAGGGAAATGAGCTGTTACTGTTAAGTTTTCTAGAGGGTTGTGGTGAATATGGTCCATTTGGTACCAAAGCCTAAAAGTTTTGAATTAAAATTCTTAAATTATAATACAGAGTCTTGCATTCTTAAACTATATATATATATATATATATATAATATATATATACACACATATATATATATATATAAATCTTAACCTTCCGTCTGAAAAAGGAAAAGCAATCCTGGCACATAGAAACTCTTATATAGAAAAGTTGTTATATGGTGGCTAGTTATTCTCACAGAGCTTATCACATGCTTTCTTAAAAGCAAGCTCTTCTGGGAAACTGAAAATTAAACATTTATGTGATTTTTTAAAAACATTGGCTATTGTGTGAAGTAAGCTGTATGTGTGTGTGCACGCATGCACACACACACACATCTAAAGGTCCCTGAGGCAGTTGTGCTCCCCACTGTAGAATGGCCAGTCCAAAAGGGATGCTCTGAAGGACTATTCTCATTGGGTCCACCCAGGCTAGTGGATGAATGATGCTACTGCTGATCAAGCTTAGGTTAGAATGAGACTCAGATGGAACAATCAGAACACCATTCTCCCCATACCTCCTAAAGGGACATCTTGGAGCTGAGTCTTATCCTTCCTCCACTCAGAGACCACATCCAAGAGAGCATTAAAATGAAAATCCATGCGCTTGTCAATAGTGGGGTCAGTTATTCTTCCACCTTCCTGAATTAAGTCACATCTTTCTCCAAACTTATGCATGCTGATGCCAAGCTTCAAAATAATAAGAATAAGAAGGTGAAAAGTTTTCCCTGGAAAAAATAGGTACAGGTTCTAAGCTGCAATCAGAGAGAGCTCTCGTGGAGCAAAGGGTCAGTCAGGATCTTTCAAAAATACAGGCTGATCAGGGCATGGTCACAAAGGCAGGCAGTGAAAAACCAGCATGGCACTGGAGAATGGAAGAGTGCCAACAACAGCTTCCAGGCCATGCCCTCCACCAAGATTTATCCATGCTTCAGACGCTAGTGCTGCACACCGCCCCTCTATGCTCTGACACCCTCTCTCCTCTGTGGAGTCTCATGGGAAAGCACACAAACGCAAAGACACTCACAGAAGCTGAGGCTGAACTAACTGTCAATCAATAGTTCCCAAAAAGCCTTGGTCTTCAAAGAAATAAGGAGGGTTGCCCAACGAGAGACAGGAAGCCCAATTAATTCTCAGATAAACAATGAATTTTTTTTTTTTTAAGTATAAATAGGTCCCAGATAGTGCATGCAAAATATTCCATGTGATACTGGGACATACTTATAGCAAAAAATTATTGGTGTTTATCTGAAAGTCAAATTTAAATTGGCATTCTATATTTTTGTTTGCTTAATCTGGCAACCCTACAGCCATAAGCTTAGTGGCCTGCAAATTAACACACAAATATAATTACAGACCTAGGTGGGGGAGGGGGGGTTAAGTCTTCTAGCTCCACCTTCAGAGAAAGGAAGAACTGTACTTGTTCTTTTTTACTTTTCAGAGGGGATGAGGGGCAACAAATCATTCTGGGTTTATTACATGTTATCTAGAGGCATATTAATACTGCACACAAGCAAACTGAAACCATCTTTTGTTCATCTACAGTACAAATCTTAAAGAAACTCACTTGTTCACACATGAGTGCTACTGGGTTGTTAACACAGCCGTTGACAATCTGGGCTCCTCGTCCCACCGTGACGCCTGTGAAAGACTTATCATCCCATACTCGGCCTCCGATTCTGTCTTTGGCCTCCAGGATAGTCACCTAAAAAGACAGACAGTCGGAGAAGCTGAAGAAGATGGAACAGTCATCCCATATGCGGTACAAAGGTAAAGTGACACAGTAAGGTGAGTTCTGCTTCTAGTTAATATATTATCATATTATTCGAAAAACGACTTTAAAAAGAGGGCAGTGTGTCAAGGATCCAGCAATTCCATTCCTGGGCGTCTCTCTGGACAAAATTATAATTCAAAAAGATACACGCATCCCCATGTCCATAGCAGCATTATTCACAATAGCCAAGATGTGGAAACAGCCTAAGTGGCCATCAACAGAGGAATGGAAAAAGAAGATGCGGTGTGTGTGTGTGTGTGTACACACACACAGACACAGACACACACACACACACACACTGGAATACTATTCAGCAACAACACACACACACACGAATACCATTAGCCACAAAAAAGAACAAAATAATGCCATTCGCAGCAGCATGGACAGACCCAGAGATGATCACACTGAGTGAAATGAGTCAGAAAGAGAAAGACAAACACCCCATGATATCACTCATACGTGGGATCTATGACACAAATGAACATATTTGCAAAACAGAAACAGACAAAAAAAAAATCACATGTGATTTTAAGACGACCCCACGGACTTGGCCAGCACAGACGGTCCCACAGCCAGATTACTTTATCTCCTCCAAATTTCTGATGCTGGAGGCGGGGGAGCTGCTCTCAGGTGGACAGCCCTTGTGCCTCAAAGAGTGACCCTGCCCTTGGTTGTAGAAGCTGAAAACGGGAAGCCTCTTCACTCCTGGAGCCCCAGGAGCACTCCTTCAGATGGCTCCAGGAGGCTCGAGCTAAGCATCTCTGAGGTTACTCAGAGCAATCTATTTCCTAACCAGGAGGGGTGGTTTCCCCAGAGAAAGGGGAGAACAACAGAGGTCCCCTGAATATTCTTCCTCGGACCTAAATTCCTCATTTTCTCCAACTAGAAAGGCTACAACTCGTGACTCTCCACCTTCTTTCTGTCTTCAGATGAACCTAGAACCATCCATTTCTAGTTTCTTTTTTCATTTATAAGAGGAAGGCTGAATGTTAAAGAAATCTCCTCCTCCCCCAAGTTTGGCTAGAAATAACTTTTTTTTTAATCGAAATATAGTTGACTTATAATGTTTCTGGTGTACCACAAAGTAATTCAGTTTTACATATAAATACATATGTATACATACAGTTTTTTTCAGGAATAACTTTCCCTGTAACATAATGTGAGTTTCCCAAGCAAAAAACACGTAAGAAACCTTGATCATAATATCTATTGCTGAAATATACATATGGCCAATTAAAATACCTCACAGCTTAATACCTCTTATACAATAATTTGAAATGCAAACACACTTCCTATAAACTCAACTCAGATTCTCCCGTTTTTGTCAGTAGTATATATAGAATCCAAGACATAGATCTTGCATCCACCAAAAGGAAAACCTCTGAGGCATAACCACTGAAAACTTTCTCATTTCTCAAACTCCGCCAGCAGAGAAGACGCTGTGAAAAATGTTGATTCTTTTAGCCACGCAGAGCACAGAGAAAGACTAATTCAATTCTACCAAATTGATTTTCACGTTTGGTTGAATGGAAAACCAAAGTCCTTGCAAATCTAGTTTTTAAAAAATGGAGAAATGAGTCAGACCTAGGAAGTCCCAGAAATCTAGGAGACTTGAATGAATCTAATGGAAATGAGATACTGAATTGCACAATTTTTTTGTAATCGACTCTATTTTGGCTAATTTTTAACAAGTAGAATAAGGCAACACACTAAATAAAAAGAAATAATATAGCTAGCTAGTGGGAAGCTGCTATATAACAAAAGGAGCCTGGTTAGGTGCGTTGTGATAACCTAGGGATTGGGGGGGGAAGGGGGGTCAAGAGGGAAGGAATATATATGTATAATTATGGCTGATACTCATCATTGTATGGCAGAAACCAACACACACACAAAATAAAGGATTTCTAAAATTAATGAAAATAAAATGCATTTTGATATGAAAATAAGAAAGAGTATCTTTCCTTGGGGAAGAAGGCTACCCCAAATATGGTAGTTTAGTCGCTAAGTCATGTCCGATTCTTGCGACCCCATGGACGATATAATGTATGCAGCATTCTTTGCTAAAATCAGGAACTAGTTTCCCAGTCTTAGAAAATTTGGACCAAAGGAGCAGTTAACCATCTGTTTTTGCCTCCATGTCCCCCAAGTCTTACCTTAATTCCAAAGTTATGCAGTTGCCTAGCAGCTGCTAATCCAGCTGGACCAGCCCCAATAATGATGACTGATTTCTTTATGAAAAGAAAAAAGAAACAAAAAATCCAATTAGAGCAATGAAAAAAAATATACTAGAAGGGGCCAATTGCCAAGCAATGTTAGTTCATCTGTATTTCTTTGCTGTCCCGTTTGTAGAAAGTTAAAAAAAACATTACTTGTCCTAAGCCATCACCCTTTCCTCTTTTCTACCGTCAAGGGGAACAGTAGTTTATATTCCTTCCCCTGAAGAAACGCATAATCTACAAAAGTCTTGCTAAAGCTTTTACAGCGATAATGTGAGTTTTACTTGTATTATTAACACACAATCATGTATCATGACCGTTGGTAGCAGCGCTGCTAGAGTTATGGTCACCTACGTTGTGGTAATCTTTAGGCAGAAGATGCTGGTCAGGGCCGACGCTGAGAACTCCTGTGTTGATGAGACCTTTCCTCGTCATAAAATAAAGTATCCTCTCCACCTCCTGAACGCATCGAATGCGCACGAGACCCCGGACGATGATGTGAGGAATACATTTCTGAGGAGTAAGAGCTTCCTGTGTTTGGAAATAAAACCAGATTGTTAAACTAACTAACCGAAAACAAGTCTTGGTTCCTCAAAAAGGGAAAACACAGAATGACCGTCTGACCCAACAATTCTATTCCTGTCTATGTACTGGAAAGAGCTCAGCGCATGGCAGCATTACTCGAATTGCCAAAAGGTGGGAATGATCCAAGCGTCCATCAGCGGATGACAGTATAAAGCAAAAGGTGGTAGGTCCATACAGGGAATATGATTTGATCATAAAAAAGAAATGGAGTACTGACACATGCTACAACAGGGAAGAACCTTGAAAACGTCATGCTAAGTAAAGAAGCTGGTTACCAAAGGCCACATGTTACATGATTCCATTTATGTGAAACACCCACAACAGGCAGATTTTACAGAGACAGGAAGTAGGCAGTGCTGTGCTTTGTTGCTCAGTCATGTCTGACTCTGTGTGACCCCATGGACTGCAGCCTGCCAGGCTCCTGTGTCCATGGGCTTCTCCAGGCAAGAATACTGGAGTGGGTTGCCATGCCCTCCTCCAGGGGATCTTCCCAACCCAGGGATCGAATCCAGGTCTCCCGCATTGTAGGCGGACTCTTTACCATCTGAGCTATTGGGGAAGCCCAAGAACACTGCAGTGAGAAGCCTATCCCTTCTGCAGGGGAATTCCTGACCTAGAAATTGACCCAGGTCTCCTGCATCACAGGCAGATTCTCTACCAGCTGAGCTACTAGGCGGGCCCAGAAAGTAGGCTGGGCTGCCAGAAGCTGAGGGAAGAAAGGAGTGGGGAGTCACTGTTTAATGGGTGTGGGGTTTCCTCTTGGAGTGAATGAAAAAGTTCTGGAACTGCATAGAACTGATGGTTATACAACACCGTATATGTACTTAATGCCACTGAACTACACATTTTACAATGGTTAAAATGGTAAAAATGATAAATCTCATGTGCACGTTTCATGTGGTGTGTTAGTGCTCAGCTGTGTCTTACTCTGCGACCCCATGAACTGTAGCCCACCAGGCTCCTCTGTCCATGGAATTCTCCAGGCAAGAATACTGGAGGGAATTGCCACTCTCTTCTCCAGGGGATCTTCCCAACCCAGGGATCGAACCCTGGTCTCCTAAACTGTGGCAGATTCTTTACCATCTGAGCTACCAAATTAAAAAAAACCTCCCAGGGTAACTGGAATCTACCATTTATCACTAAGACATAGTAAGACCAAAGGGAGGTCTGCCTGGTGAAGGAAGGAAGAAAGGAACAAAAGAGGCACACAGCAATCTGTTTTATCACCTATGTTTCCCCTCGCAGAGAATGACCGATATGGGGAGTGTGGGTGCAGAGCACACCACAAATATATTCCTGACTCAATAAACCACACAATAAAGGCCATTATAGAAACCCAGGCTGCTGCTGGCCCTGGGATCTGAAAAAGCTGGGTTCTCATCACTGATAAGATGTAGGAGGAACAGACTTAGGAACTTCTCAGAAAAAAAAAAAAAAGACCCTGACTTTGTTTACTCCAGAAGCTTTGGTAAGGGTTGGTTCATCTCAAAGATTCAAGAGGAAGGTGGCCTCCTCGCAGGGTCATGAAGTTAGAGCAGGTTTGGGCCATGGGGCGCAGCGGGGAGGTGCCCACTCTGGCCTTTCTCCTACTTGTCCCCAACCCCCAGCTCCAAGAGAACCTGATCAACACAGGAAGATGACTACAGGCTCAAAATACAAAAGAAATAACATGTACAACACTGGCTTGGATTACTGCAGAAGATTAAAAAATGTGTTCGTATTCATGACTTAAAAAAAAATATTTAGTCTGACTCGTTTTTCTGACTCCTTAAAAGCAACCACATTTGAGTTTTCCCACTAGAGTATTAAATAGATACATCTTATGATCTTATTACAAGTTAAAATAGATCCACACTGATAAGTGGAGGACTTTTTAAATCAGAGTCTTCCAGTATAAGTCCAATTTCAAAGTCAACTAAAAAGAAATGTCAAGAAAAATGAACCCAAGGCTGTTTCTGAAAAATGGATCTTCCTTCACAGCTTATTTACAGGAAAATTCTGACCACAGTTTTGTTTAGTTCAGCAAATGTTTACTACTTAGTTTAAAACCTACTTTAAGGCTGCTGGAGAGGAAATGAGTAACTCTACTTTGCCCAGCCTACTCACCTGGGTGTAATTCATATCAACTGCATTTACAGCTGTAACAATCAAATCATCTAGGGCTGGGGTCTAATTCAATGAAATACCAGGGCAGACCCAGAATACCTTTCTTTAACCAAGACTGGCAATCTGGCAAAATGTTCTACATTCAGCACTCAAATAATTGCAGAAGAAATTAATAAATTGGAAAAATACGAGGGTCAGGACAGACTTTGCTTAAAAAAAAAAAAAGCAAATTGTAGTACCCCGACTCGGTCCATCCCCCAATTTATCTTCATCCTTTTCAAGGTAAGTGCTGTTTGAAGCCCCTAACATTCATTCAGTCCCAGGAAAGAACCAATCACTGGTTTCAGATGCTTGAGGATAACAAACTAACGGAGAATTCCTGCCCTCCGGGGGGTTTATGATTCAATCTTTAATGTTTTATTCTTTTTTCTCCCGGCATTGTCATCGGAATTCCTTGACCCAACTTTGCACTGTACACTCACTCCCTAGAGAGTCGAGAATTCTGGTGAAACATGGTCTCAAGCAGTGGTTTTCAGGTGGTGAG
>SJXQ01011943.1:239947-259053 GCA_006408695.1 Aepyceros melampus | reverse complement strand
TCCTCTAAGAGAAGTCTGAGTCCACGTGCTGCTGGCCAACCTGCCCCCCACTCACCTTGCAGTTAGTGAACCAAAGGGCAAGGACGAGATTCCTCAGAGCCAGGTACATGGTGGGGTCCCGCGAATACTCCGGGAACTCGTAGAGCTCATCCAGCTCCATCACGTCTGGCCTCACACACAAGGCTTTGCCGCACTCGTTGGGTTGGTAGAAAGGCTGGAAGTACCGGTTCATGCCTGGAACTGAGGGGAGAAGCAAAGGAGTACATCTCACAGGCTGTAGATTCCAAATCTGGGGAAGCGTTAGTCGCTCAGTGATGTACGACTCCTTGAGACCCCATGGACTCTAGCCCGCCAGGTTCCTCGGTCCATCGGATTCTCCAGGCATGAATACTGAAGTGGGTTGCCATTTTGTTCTCCAGGGGATCTTCCCGACCCAGGGATCGAACCTGGGTCTCCTGCATTGCAGGCAGATTCTTTACTGTCTGGGCCACCAGGGAAATCCGGGCAAGCTGAAGAGCATAAACAAAACCAAACCGGAAAGAAGGGCCTAGACAAGCTTCCTGGTCTGCCCTATGTAAATGCCTCCACTTCCTCTGTCCAATGAGACCTGCTAGGTGGAAACGAAAAAATATTTCCCCATTCTTTCTTCACAAATTCAATTTCTGTGGCACAGAAATTTTAAAAAAATTTTTTGTTAAAGAAAAACATGTCTATAAAATCTGCCATCTTAATCATGTTTGAGTGTTACATAGTCACATTGTTTCTCAACAGATTTCCAGAATGTCTTCATCTTGCAATCTGTGGTGTTGGAGAAGACTCTTGAGAATTCCCTTGGATTGCAAAGAGATCCAACCCATCAGTCCTAAAGGAAATCAACCCTGAATATTCATTGGAAGGACTGATGCTAAAACTGAAGCTCCAATACATTGGCCACCTGATATGAAGAGCCGACTCACTGGAAAAGACCCTGATGCTGGGAAAGATTGAAGGCAGGAAGAGAAGGGGGCGACAGAGGATGAGATGGTCAGATGGCATCACTGACACAATGGACATGAGATTGAGCAAAGTCCAGGAGATAGTGAAGGATAGGGAAGCCTGGTGTGCTCCAGGCCACAGGGTCGCAAAGAGTTGGACAAGACTTAGCAACTGAACAACTTCATTTTGCAAACCTGAAATTCCAAACCCAACTGAATGCCAAATCCCTATGGAAATATATCTTTAAAAAGTATTATTGGAGTTTTTCTGATTAGAAGACAGGTTCACAGAAGTAAATAACAAATCACTAACCCCTGATAATCCTTGAGTGGTGTTAAACCCAGTCTAACCTACATTCTGTTTCTAGGAAAGAAAGAAAAACAGCCCCAAAAATGCACTGAAAAGGCTGTTTTTCTTACCTGCTTTTCAAGAACATTGTCCCATGTCATTAAATATGACTTCCATGGACATACAATGCTATCTTATTTATTATCTACTCCCCTATTTCTGGGCATTTTGATTTTACCCAATTATTTTACTACTATAAACAACGCCACACCTCTTTGGACTTACTTTTGAGAATCTTTGATAATTTAGGATAAATTCCTACATCCAAAGAGAATCTACTGTAAGGTTTTTGATTCACACTGCTAAACTGCCCTTCATATATGTACATACCGACTAATTAGCGTCTTAGGGCCTGTTTCATTCCACCTTCGGTAGCACTCGGATTTATCACTTTAGTTGTGATTTTGACACATCCACATGTTTAGAGGGTCCGGTGCTACTAGTTAAAACCTTAAGAAAAGCCCACAATGTCAAAATCCACTTGCACCAAAGATGAAGTCTGTTAGTGTGCAGGAGATGATCTAGAATTCTCGCTTGTACACAGAGAATTCTGATGGAGGATTTTTTAAATCCCCTGAAAGTAAACAGTCATCAGTCTGCTTGCTTTGACCTGAAGTTTTTTCAAGAGTGGGTCATTTGACTATAATTATCAATGGCATAATTAGAAGCAGAATGACTCAAAGAGAAGAAAAAAGAGTGGCTCAAGTCAAACCTTTCCTCCGGCATGTCCGAGTGAGTAGGCGCGATCATCAAATTACGCAGCTATCCAACTTTCAAAGACATGCTCATTAAACTCCGTAGCTACGATTCCTAGCCAAGTGTTACAGCCCTTCCCAATGATTAAGGGAAAAGTGAACAAATGTATATAAATAATACGAGTGATCCACAGCAAAACCAGATTCATGAAATAATGAGGTGCTTTGTACTAAATGAACACATTTAGAACAACCAAACAAAAAAAACCATCTTTTCCATTCTGCTCACCCACACATCTCCAGGGCAAAGTAGGGGAGGGAAGGCAGGGAGGGCCAGGCCCAGCTCTCACCCAGCACAGAGGGGACTGCCTTGGGGTGCTCCAGCTTCCCGGGGCTGGCGTCGCTGGCCACACGGCGCGTGCTGGTGCAGGATGGACTCATGCCCACACAGTCTGGGTAGTAGGCCGAGAGCAGGGGGGCGGCCACGCTGTCTTTCAGCAAAGGAGGTAAGATGAGCATGGAGTACCACCAATGGTTGGACACTTCCGACACTCTCTGCAAGGGGACAGAGCAAGACAAAGAGGGGCAATGGCAGACAAGAAATGGACCTGCAGGGTCCACCAAGGACAGAGGGTTCTTGCCCTGTCATTCATCCTCATTCATCCTCAACCCTTCTCCTGTGCCTTCGCCCACTCCTCAGTTCTAGGCCAGAGTCCTACACAGGCAGATTCAGAAAAAAGTCTCCTGAGGAGACCTGGAGAGAATGTTTCTTAGGCCGAGTTCCTTCAGATCTACAGCAGGAGGTCTCTCTTTTCCCCTGCAAAAAACGCCACCAACACAAGTCTTTTTTTTTTTCCTGGCTGCGTCCTGTGGCATGAGGGACCCTAGTGCCTTGACCAGGAATCAAAAGTGTGCCCCCTGCATTGGGAGCACAGAGTCTCAGCCCCTGAGCCACCAGGGAAGTCCCAACATCACATAAGTCTTAATGGTGCCTCCACTGACTCTCCCGGAAGCCTAGGTTTGTTTAAGTCTGACACGAGGAACTTCCTTCTGTGCAGGAATCATTTATGACCTGGCCCTTCCCCCTTTTAACTTAGGATCTAAAGATAATGGAAACTGCGAGATTCAGCAAAAAAACAAAACAACAACAAAAAATTCTCTGAAGTAGCAGTCAAATATTACTGCTTTTTGCCAGAGGTTACTAAAAATTTTTTTCAGAGGGAAAAGTACATGACAATCAGCAAAATAAGATGTTCGGTGTAGACTGAAGAAACTATCTTTGGTCTTAAAATATGTGATCATATTCCAGATTTTGAATTAACATATGGAGTCATTCGATCAAAGCAGCCTGGTGATGACTGTTGTGATAAAAATAAAATTTACCTGCTTCTAAAACAACACTGCCAGAAATCCTATACTAGGCAGACTTTGCTAAACATGATCTTGAATGTATGCTCCAGGAAATTCTAGGAATCTAATAGAGGAGAATCCTGGGCTCAGGAACCCTCTCATGTTAGTTCTCCAGTCTCCAAGCAAATGCCACCTGCCATCAAGCTGTGGTTTGTGAATTAAAGATGCATTATTTGCCCTTCAGATTTTAGAGTCCAAATCTCAGGCAAGCATTTTCTCAGCTTACTACAAGCCCCAACATCCCTCATAAATTATTCCCAGCTGCTTCACACATTTTCTTTTTTTGATGCAGACCTTTTTTTTTTTTTTTAAACACTTATTAAACCTGCTACAATATTGCTTGTTATAACCTTTTGTTTTTTTCGGCCATGAGGTATGTGAGATCTCAGCTCCCCGACCAGGGATCGAACCCCCACCTCCTGCACCGGAAGGCAAAGTCTTACCACTGGACTACCAGGAAAGTCCCTCACACATTCATTTTACTTGCCTGGCCCCTGATGGCTTTTCAGTTTGCAATCTTTGTCCTCAAGGCTTGTTTTAGGTTTGGCTACCCTTGACCAGCATGGGCTGGACCAAAAAGAAGGAAAGTTCCATTACATAAACCTGCCCCAGACTCTTTCTCAATTGAAGACAAAAATAAGTAACTGGCATATGAACATCCCAACTCTTCTGAACTTTTTAATGTTCTTATATCCCAAGAATATGGCCTCTGTCCTAAAGTTCAGATTCCTTGAGAGCACAATGGTCCGAAGAGTAGGGGAAATTATTATTCATGAAGTAATTTTTTAAGCTGTATTTAAAGTTATTTTTTCTTTCTTTCTATAATGTCATCTCATTTACCCCGAATCCAGAAATTATTTGGGCCACTGCTTTACTGTAAAAATGCTTGAGGGTACAGCTATTTTTTTTTTTTAATGTGGGTGTATGTGTGTGTAAGCTATTTATTTATTCTTTTTATGTGTGTGTCTCACGCAGCCCTTTATGTAATAGAACACACCTGCCAGGTGTCATTTCGCCCTTTGCCTGAACATCAATCACATTCCCTGAGTTTCACATCTAGAAAAACTACAAACTAACAATCCTGAATCACTGTCACGCAGAATAACTCAGAAACTAATAATTTTTTAAAAAATCATCTTCTGAAATAGCCATTGGATCTGGTTTATGTGGCAAAATCAGTCAGCTCAGGGAGCAAAGTTTCCTAAAACAAGCGACACGTGGCCAGGCTTTGCCAGCTGCTGCCCCTTCCACATCTGGGCAGAGACGGGACAAAGCAGTTACGCTGAGGTCAGAATAACACGAGCACCCTCTCACGGCTGAATCTGGGCCAAGACCATCAAATCATGGGCCTCTTGTTCGTTTCCTGGAACATTCAAGTGGCGAGAAGGTCATAAAGTCCCCCTTGGAAAACAAGTATAACAAGTCTGATCCTTGTAGGAAGGCACGGTGTCAGTTTCTGCTTTTTATTTCCTTTAAACATAAAGCGATAAAATTTTAGTGTTTTTTTTTTTTTCAAGTTGGGTGAGGATCACTCATAACACCATTCCTGCTAGCATTTTCATCACATAGTTATCACAGGAGATTAAAAAGCCTTTGATCAGCAACCAAATAAAGACACTCATAACACTGTTTCTGTGTTTTACTTATTGTACTTATCGCTGAAAGTGTGATGCTGGCTAATCTGAAACATGCAGAAATACTCACTAGATCCTCTGGGAGGGAACAATGGTCTGAGGTCTCAGGCTGCAAAACAAAACAAAAAGTATTAATTAGGTTTAATTATAAAATATAGTCTTTTTTTTTTTTTAAGAGTCTTTGAAATGGACGATTTTTAAAGTCTTTATTGAATGTGTTATACTATTGCTTCTGGGTTTTTTGACCCCAAGGCATGTGGGATGTTAGATCCCTGACCAGCGCTCGAATGTATACCCTCTGCACTGAAGGTGAAGTCTTAACCACTGGACCTCCTGGGAAGTCCCTAAAATACAGTCCTAAGTGTCAGTTTACCTTTAATAAGATATCTCTTTTCATCAATTAGATTAGAAAAGAGAAAAATGTGATAAAACACCCACATGAGTGAGGGTGTGAGGAAGATAACTCCTCTTGAAAGGATGTCCTCACTGGCAACCTACAACAATGTGTAATAATTCTGGAGAAGAATCTGACAAAATATGAAACCTTTAAATGCATGATAATTTGGCATTATCTTGTATAACTGAAGATGTACATACTATGATTGGTTCTACATCCACAAATTCAGTCAGCCTTGGATTAAAAAATACTCAAAAAAATTGCAGAAAGTTCCAAAAAGTAAAAACTGAATTTGCCATGCACCAGCAACTATTTATATAGAATTTACATTATATGAAATATTAAAAGTAATCTAAAGATGACTAAAGTATACAAGAGGATGTGTGTAGGTTATATGCAATACTATGCCATATTAGACAAAGGACTTCAGCATCTTCAGATTTTGATACCTGCAGGGTCCTGGAATCAAGCCCTGCAGATATGACTGTGTGATACCCAACAATTCTAGTCTTGCTATACAGACATATCTCAGAGACATTGTGGGCTCAATTTGAGCCCAACCATTGCAATAAAGCAAGCGTCACAACAGAAGTGACTCAAAAGAATTTTTTGGTTTCCCAGTGCATATAAAAGTTATGTTTACACTATACTATAGTCTATTAAGTGTGCATAGCTTAAAAAAAGAAACCTGCACATACTTTAATTAAAAAATACCTCAGGGACTGCCCTGATGGTCCAGTGGTTAAGAATCCGCCTGCCAATGCAGGGGACGGGGGTTTGATCTCTGGTCAGGGAAGATCCCATATGCCATGGGGCAACTAAGCCAGTGTCCAAGTGCCCCCGAGTCCTTGTGCCAAAATGAAGATTCAGCACAGCCAAAAATAAATAAATAGATAAAATAAAAACACTTTATTGCTAAAAATGCTAGCCATCATCTGACAATGCAGAGTTGTCACAAAGCTTCAATTCGTGAAAAATGCACATCTGTGAAGCGCAAAAAAGCAAAGTGCAATAGAACAAGGCATGCCTGCATTTTCTAGAGAGACGCTCGTCCACGTGCACCAAGAAAAGGATTAGAAAATTCTTGAAGAAGCATAGTTGGTAAGAGAGAAAAGCTAAGCACAAGCCAGAAGTCCATCAAGAGGAGCAGGCAGAAACAATCTGTACTACAGTCAAACAACGGCACAGCAATGAGAGTAAACTGTATGGATGCACCTTCCAAACGTCACGGTGGGTTGAAAGAAGCCGCATGCATGCTGTATCATGCCATTTACATAAAGTTCAAAAGGAAGCAACATCCACAGTGCTGTAAGTTGGAAGGGTAAGTAGGGACCTATAGCCATACCACCCTGAAAGCGCCTGTCCTCTCTGATCTCAGAAGCTAGCAGGGTTGGGCTGGTTAGTGTTTGGATGATGGAGAAGAGGAAGTAAGTCGTTACTCTGGGCAGGGGAAAAGGAGGGACTCTTTGAGTGAAAGGCGGTGCAAGGGTGGCTCTGAGAGGCTGGTCAATTTCTTAACTGTTCAGTTCAGTTGCTCAGTCGTGTCCGACTCTGTGACCCCATGGACTGCAGGATGCCAGGCTTCCCTGTCCATCACCAACTCCTGGAGCTTGCTCAAACTCATGTCCATTGAGTTGGTGATGCCATCCAACCATCTCATCCTCTGTCATCCCCTTCTCCTCCTGCATTCAATCTTTCCCAGCATCAGGGTCTTTTCCAGTGAGTCAGTTCTTTGCATCAGGTGGTCAAAGTATTGGAAGCATCAGTCCTTGCAATGAATATTCAGGGTTGATTCTTTTCAGGTTGACTGGTTTGATTTCCTTGCTGTCCAAGGGACTCTGAAGAGTCTTCTCCAACACCACAGTTCCAAAGTATCACTCCTTTGGCACTCAGCTTGCTTTACTGGGACCTGGCTAAATGTGGACTCTGAGAATTCACTGAGCTATGGCATTTTGACTTCTGCACCTTCTGTTTGTATATTTCAATTTAAAAAGTTACCTAAATAAACTGAAGACTGGCATACCATATGGTCTGGGAAATCTAGCCCGTGGAATATATTCCAGAGAAACTCTCTGCACGTGTGCACTAGGAAAACTGGAATAGGAAATGGCAACCCACTCCAATATTCTTGATGGACAAATCCCATGGACAGAGGAGCCTGGTGGGCTACAGTCCATGGGGTCACAAAGAGTCGGACATAACTGAGCACAGCACAGCACTAGGTGAGACATGAAAGAACATGACAGCCCCAAACTAGAAACAACCCTCACTCACCTATGAACAAGAGAACAGACACGCTATGGTAGATTCCCACAATGCAAAATTACACAGCAGGGACAATTAACGACTCAGAGCTGTAGGCATCAACATGGAGGCAACCCAAAAACCTCAGTGGTAAGGAAAAGAGATAGCGGCCGAAGAACGCAAACAACAGGGTACAATTTCCAACCAACGTAAAATATGCAAAACTTCACATGTTATTTAGGGTTTCATACATATGTATCAACTCAAAAACAAAAGGCAGAGGAATAATAAATACGAAATTTGAAATACTGCTTGCTCTTGCAGGAGAGGCAGAGGAAGATAACCACTGAGGGGCACCCAGGGAGTTACAGAGGCATTGGTCACGCTCTGTTTCTAAAACTAGGGGTGAGTGTTCAACTTCATTCTTTATTCCTTACACACAAATTATAAATCCTCTTGTGGGTCTAAGAATTATTTCAAATTAAAACAGCTTGATAGGACTTCCCTGGTGGCACAGAATATAAGAATCTGCCGGCCAACTCAGGGGACACAGGTTCCATCCCTGAGCTGGGACGATCCCACACATCTCGGAGCAGCTAAGCCCGGAAGCCACGGCTACTGAGTCAGAATTCTAGAGCTCACGAGCCACAACCACTAAGCCCGCAGGCTGCAACTACTGGGGCCCATGAGCCTAAGCCTGTGTCTGCAACAAGGGAAGCCACTGCAGCGCAAGGCCCTCGCACTGCAATGAAGAGTAGCCCCCGCTCGCCGCAACTACAGAAAGCCTGCGCACAGCAAGCAAGACCCAGGCCAGCCAAACATAAAAACACATAAATAAAACTTGCACAGGCACGAAGCTATTCATTACAGCGCACTCGATGACGATAAACATTTAAATGTCACCTAAATGCCCTTCGACCACACCAAATTCATCACGATCTATCCATTCAGTGGACTATGTATTATACAGTCTTTACAGGGAAAGAGATCTCTATGTACTGAGACAGAAGCATCTTCAAGATATATTAAATGACAAACGGTGAGCTCCAAACAGTGGGTGTTGTTTGCTACCATTCTTTTTAATGTTGTTTTACAAATAAACCTTTCCAGACTTTGTCCTTGACAGAAGACCAAGCTGAAAACCAAAGGGCTTCTGAGTCAATAAACACCATTTAAATAAATATTCAAAAGTTGAGGTTAATAGATGGTAATCAATCAGAATGGAGCTAGAGGGTCTCAAGGGAGAATTTCTTGGGCAGAGGGGATTTAAAAGATATGATATCATCCTTAGAGGCTATGATCACTCTGAGCTATACTTCTTTAAACCTTTAAAAAGTAGTTTAGATATGTTTCCAGTGCTTTAAAAAAACTGTGCCTACCATAAATACATAATGAGAGCATAAAGAAAGTTCTAGTAGGATAAATGAATCATTAAGAGTTGTTATCTATTAGAGTGGGAAGAAAGAGATAGCTTAAAGGGGACTTTCATTTTTCATTTACATATTATGTGTGTGCATGTACTTACATATGCACACATATGGTCAATTTACTTTTTTAAACTTGAGATTATATTCATGTAATGCTTATGTAAAATTTAAAACTATAGAAAACAGAACTCCTAAATATTCATACCATTTTTCTCACCAGTTTACTTTGCACAATCTTCCAAATATGTTAATAATTATGAGTTACTTCAATAATATTTGTATCTTAAATCCCATGCTTCGAAAAACTTGATCATAAACTTTATAAAGCTTTTCAAATGTTTTTCATTCATTCTTTAAAGAAGAATTTGAACTAAGAAAATATTTTGCTGGTGATAACTGCATGTCTGTGAATATATTAATACCACAAACCACTGAATTATATACTTTAAGAGGGTGAATTTTGTGAATTAAGCTATGTGATTTAAGTCAAAATTTTCAGAAAGGAAAAGTATCTTGCATCTGAGATTACAATTCCGAATATTCTTTAATGTACTGATAAAACAAGACACATTCTATAGATGAATGCTTTAACACTTTGAAGCAATTAGCACATTTTTAAACGCTAAGCAATTGTCAAATCTCCAAAGAGGCACAATATACCAATTAAGACAGACTGCTAATAGCCCAAACATATTGTTGTTGTCTTTCAGTCGCTAAGTCATGTCCGATTCTTTGCAACCCCATGAACTGCAGCATGCCAGGCTTCTCTGTCCTTCATATCTCTCTGCGTTTGCTCAAACTCCTGTCTATCGAGCCCAAACATATTCATCCTTTTCTCTTTACTAGCAGGATCCTAATTTCGATGCTGTTATTAAAGATTTCCCTCCAGTTATAAAATATAAAACATGCAACAGTTATGGAATATCTTCTTCCTTTGTCCCCACTGTTGTCAGAGTAGTTGTGAGATCTTGTCCTGGCCAAAGAGCTATAAATAGAAATCTACTGTTGGAACTTCCAGGAAAGCTCTTGGTTTCCCAGTAAAAGGAGGAGAGACTTGGCTTACGATACTCCAGCCTTTCCCATCTTTTCTGCTTTGAACTTGGAATGATGGCTGACGGTGCAGTGCAGTAATGATCTTGTGAGAGAGCTGGAAACTAGAAGGAGAATTCCCTGGGCAACTATACCAATTCTGGACTGCCTGCTTCTGAACTGTTTATAATGAGAGAAAAATAAAAGCCTTAATCGGTTAAGCTATTGTAGTAGAGGTTCTCTTTATACATGGGACAGTACCATCCTGATACAATGACCAATACGATAAAGGAAAAATATACGCCATTACTACCAGCTGACAACTAAACTAACCCATCAGTTAATTCAAACAGAAAACAAAAGACATCATACCTTAACAGCAGTATTTGGTTTCATACCACATCGGTAGGTCTTTGCTATCTGGGGAGTCAGCTGGATCTCCTTGGTAAGCTGCCTCCATTTCCTACACTCAGGTTTTGTACATTGAACCTAGATGGAAAGTAAGAAATCAAGGTCAATGAGTTAGCGCCTCTTGAGTGAGCATTTCTTCCATCTCTTCCTTAGCCGTCTCCTCCACATGATTTGGGTTAACAAGTGTTCAGCATCAAATGCATGAGGTTAAGTGAAAGAAGCCAAATGTCAAAGGTCACACACTGCCTGATTCCTTTATATAGAGCATCCAAAATGGTAAATTCAGAAAGACAGCAGATCAGCGGTTGCCAGCGGGTAGGGGTAGGGAGGAAAGGGAGGTAACGGCTGAATGGGCACAAACTCCTTTGTGGATGATGAAATGTTCTGGAATTGGATATTGGTGGTGATTGGAGCACACTGTGAATGTACTGAATGCTGAGTTGTACATTTTAAAAGGGTTAATGGAAACATCTTTTTAAATTTATTCTTTAATTGGAGGATAACTGCTTTACAATGTGTTGGTTTCTGCAGTACAACAATGCAAATCAGTCATAAGTGTGTTTGTGTGTTCTTTCCTCTTGAGTCTCCCTTGTGAACTTTTTGTGAACTTAAAGTTATGTAAATCTCACTTCCATTAAGAAAAATTTTAAGGTATGCAGAGAAAAGCTCAAATTATCTATAACGTTAAATAAATTACCATATAATTTATTGAATGATGGTATATTTATATTATATATACAATCACCAAAGTGTGTTTTCAAAGAATGGCTAAATAGAAAAAATAAAGGTAATAAAAAAAAAAAAACTTAAAAGCTACTAAAAACTTACATGCAAAGTATGATTCTAAACCAAATTAGGATTTGAATACTAAGTGTGAAATTGTGTTTAAATAAACACAGAAAAACATGAACAAAGAAGAGAGAGATGGACCAAACTTAGCAATGGCCATCACCAGCTGGTAATGAGTCTTTAGTTTCTTCTTTATGCTACCAGTCAAGTTAGGTATTTTTCCACAAAAATAAAAAAAGAGATTTGCTTTCATACTTATAGAAAGAATAAATGTAATTAAAGAAAACTTTCCTAAAAACTGGAATTTTCATCCACTCCTCTTGCATAAATGCTTTTGCTGTTTAGTTGCTCAGTTGTGCCCAACTCTTTGCTACCCCATGGACTGTAGCCTGCCAGGCTCCTCTGTCCATGAGATTGCTGCTAAGTCACTTCAGTCGTGTCCGACTCTGTGCGACCCCATAGACGGCAGCCCACCAGGCTACCCCGTCCCTGGGACTCTCCAGGCAAGAACACTGGAGTGGGTTGCCATTTCCTTCTCCAATGCATAAAAGTGAAAAGTGAAAGTGAAGTCGCTCAGTCGTGTCCGACCCCCACGACCCCATGGACTGCAGCCTTCCAGGCTCCTCTGTCCATGGGATTTTCCAGGCAAGAGTACTGGAGTGGGGTGCCATTGCCTTCTCTGGTCCATGAGATTACCCAGGCAAGAATGACTGGAGTGGGTTGTCATTTCCTTCTCCAGGGGATCTTCCTGACCCACGGATCAAACTCCCATTTCCTGCTTGGCAGGTGGATTCTTTACCCTGGAGCTACCAGGGAAGCCCTATAAATGCTTCACAAAATCATACAGTTTTATCTTTTTTACCCAGTAGGGGAGCTGCTGGTCTGCCATGAAAGCTTTGGGACTAGGTTCAGTTTTTCCATTGCTTGTCCATATTTTTTTCCACGTAGTATATTTGTCATATCCATCCTTATGGCTGAAAAACAATAAAAATAAATATATCAAACAATAAGCTATTCAGGTTTTCAAAACAGAAGGCAGACAGAAATCTTATGTGAAGGACTTAACTAGCCATATTATAAGGGGGGAGGGATAAGTTATCATAGCATGCATAAAACAGGTTGCATTTTTAGTATCTAAAACTATCAAGAAGGGATGGTTACCTGTCAGTCCAGCACCCTCTAGCTGTCAGCATGCCCTACAAAATCTTTTCATTCCTGCCCCTTTGCATTGGCATAGAAGAGCAAAGCAGCTCCTAAATTTTTCAGAATTTGTGAACTACAGAGAATAACTGTCTCATGGCAGATACTTTCTGAGCTTTGAGTGTGCACACACAAGCATACACACACACAAACTACAGCATCAAAGTTCTCTCACACCTGTAGTCAGCTCAGGTATGGATGAAACAGTGAAATAGTTCAGTAATCCTGGGGAGGGGGGTGCTCAGACTTAACCATCTGACCCCCACCACTGCCCACTGCCCAAGCCACCATCTCTTCCACCCCAAAAACTTCCAACAATCATCAGAACACACCTTCTGTAGTAATGGTCAAAGCATTCATTACAGAAATGCTCCCCACAGGAGAGGTGATACCATCGGGATGTGTAGCCATTCTTGCACATCTGAAAATAGCAAAAACAGATAGCTTTGGTAACGAAGAAACACATCTTGCTTTCTGTTAACATTTATCAAACACCTCCTATGAGCCCATTTTGCCTTACCTTCACTTAGAATCCTAAGGACTGGATATTACAACAGAAGAAATGAAATGGTTGATTGACACAGAACAATGCATGGGGAGGGCATAGGGACTTAGATCAGCGGTACCCAGCTGCCTCCTCATCAAAAGGCCCTGGGGCTTAGTTTTATCAGGACTCCATGGAGTGATGACACGGTTTTAGGACGTGAAAGAAGGGATGGCAGCGGGTTTGCCGCATATGTGTGAAGGAGGGAAGTGTGGTCTCTAGTAGCAACATCTGGCCAGCTGGGATCGGACCATCCCGTGGGCAATCTGGCAAATAAAACCTGCCACGCAGCCAATAATGTAGCAAAAGAATGAACTATAAAGCCGTTATGAACACTAACACACCACTTCTTTGTGATTTAAAAAAAAAGAAAGAATTTGTTTTCCAGGTTTCATCGAATCTTAACTGAAAATTTTTTTCCACTGGAAGTAAAAGGTCATGCTTGGATCATCGCAACAAAAATGGCAGGAGTGCAGTTAGCGACGTAGTTTGAATGAGCCCTGTATGTATCTTTGGAGGCGGAGGTAGGCTGTAAGAGGGAAAAAAGCAGCCCAGAGAAATAAGCAAACATTGGTCTCTGTAGGAAGCTCAAGGTTCTCCCTACTCCCCCCTTACCTCTTACCCCATCCCATCCTCAAACTATCCTCCCATTCCCAACCTCCAGAGGTACAACTATGGGGGATGCAATGTGAGCACAGGGGGTTGGTCACTGTGCAGAGCTGATACAGGCTAGTCTAACAGGGGAGTGAGTAGCTGGGTATGACGTGTACAAAATGTACCAGCAATGTCTCTACTGCAGGATAGCAGTATCTCTATGTATCTTTCGGAAGACTATCTTTGAGGATGCATGCACTCATTGGCAGGAAGGTGAGGCTAAGACACGCCGTCTAAACGACCTTTCAGAAGTACTTGCAAAGCACACAGGACATGTGGCTGTACAGCCTGCTTTTTCACATTTTCTGTACTTCTTCTCTGACCCACCATCTTCATCCTCATCCGTCGTCTCCGTGGCCTTTTTCTTTGCCTGAGAAAGAACCAGCTGAGGTTAAGATCAACACTGTCATGGCCCAGGGCGGAGGTGGTGGGAGGCTTACTCCTGAAATCACTTCCAGGTTAGAAGTTCTAAGTGTGAAGATCAACAGCATCCTGGCAGTGGGGTAGGGGCTAACGATAACAGCAATTTCCTTGAGACTGCATTGTGCAAACAATTCACTAATCTGCTAGAAATCTGGAACCAGCACTTCGAAAACAGGTCTCTGAGTAGAGACCGAAAATGCATACTAGCTTATTTTAGGAAAAAGCTGTTTCAACTCTACTTCAGTATTGATTATCTAACCCAGATAATCTAACCAATAAAAAATTAAAAAGAAATTTTTTTAGGCTGTATCATAAAAAATGAAAGCCACTTTCAAATTAAGATTGTTTTCTTTGCTTAGAGAAGTTCTATCATCTCAGTATTGTAGATTTTAAAACTACAAAAAAAAAAATCTGTAAACAAATTCTAGAGAAAGAATTACATCATTCAATATTTTCCTTTTAAAAAAAAAATGACCCTACAAGAAAGATGGCAGCAAGTAAGCCATCAACAGCACCCAATTAACTATTACAAGCTGAGGTCCAAATTCCTATGAATGACATCAAGCCAAGCATGATCTGGCCCCAGCTCACATCCTGGAGGCAACCACACAGCTGAACACCCTGTGCTGTTTCATAGTAATGCCTTTATCTCCGTCAGATAAGCTTTTCCCCTACATTCTATCACTTTTTCACAGTGGAAGTCCCAAGGTGAATTTTTCCACTAGACTGCAAGTTCCTTGAGGGCTGGAATTCTACTCTTTCATCTCTAATTCTTCAGTCCCAATCACAGTAAGTCTGTTGGCTCAAAACAGGGTCAATGAATGAACAAATAAGCGATCCTGCCTACCGGAACTCCTCAAAGGAAGGCTATCTGGAGAATGATCAAAAGATGCTTTTTTCTTTGTTCTTCCCCGTGAGGTTGCCATTGTATCAGAAAAATCTGTAAAAAAAAAAAAAAAAAAAAAAAAAACCAGGAAACATTAAATAAGAGCATCTGCTAATACTTTCAACACTCTGGAGTCAAGTTATTAAGCAGTTTTGGTGGTAAGAGTGCATGCCCTACAGTTAGATGGCTTGAGTGTGAAACCACTGCTTTCAAGTTATTTAAGCTAAGACTAAGCCTCAGCGTTCTCATATATAAAATGGGCACAACTAGTGTGTACCCTAGTATTGGTGTGAGGATTAAGTAAAATAACTAATTGAAAGCACCAGGCCTAGTAAAGTACTCAATAAATGTTACCCATTAGTAGTATATACATTTTACATATATACAGAAATGAATGACCTATAAACAAAAGACACTACTGTTTATAAAATTCAATGAATAAAAATATCTTATTTTTGTTTATGCTCCTCTCTTTCTCACTATGTCTTAGTTCCCAAATTTTGATCTATTTTACTTTAAAAAGTATACAGGCTTCCCTCGTAGCTCAGTTGGTAAAGAATCTGCCTGCAATGCAGGAGACCTCGGTTTGATTCTTGGGTTGGGAAGATCCCCTGGAAAAGGAAATGGCAACCCACTCCAGTATTCTTGCCTGGAAAGTCCCATGGAAAGAGGACCTTGTATGCAGGCTACAGTCCATGGGGTGGCAAGAGCTGGACACAACTTAGCAATGAAACCACCTCCTACCACCATACTTTAAAAAGAAAAAGCATTCATTCCTTCTCAGTAAAACCCAACAAATAAATCTCAGGCACACTATCTGGTCACTATTGAATACAGGAATCTGGGTTAGACAGTCACGGGACAAACTAAGTTCTCAAACTAGTTTAATCACAGCACAGTTAAAACATTAAGAATCAGAAGTCTACACACACAAAAAATAATGCATAAATCCATGAAAGATTAAGACTTGTCATCAACCATTTTTTTCAATTAACTTAAATAAGGAATAAAAAATGCTTAGCATAACTAAGTACTCGCTAGTATACGGATCCTACAGTTATCAGACATCTCCTTCCCTGATCCATATTTACTCCACACACATACTCACAATAGCATGAGAAATAAATAGGACATACCTACAGGTAAGGAATTGAAAGTGGAATCTGAAAGTGGAGAAGTGTTGTTAAGATACAAGTTCCACATATATGATCTTAATCTTGGGGAAAAACTTTGAAGAGCTTGTAATCCTATTGCTTCACTATAAACTACGATCCTACTGTTTACACCAGGGCTTCCCTGTTGGATGAAAGGTTAAAGCGTCTGCCCGCAATGCGGGAGACCTGGGTTCAATCCCTGGATCAGGAAGATCCTCTGGAGAAGGAAATGGCAACCCACTCCAGTATTCTTGCCTGGAGAATCCCATGGATGGAGGAGACTGGTAGGCTACAGTCCACGGGATCACAAAGAGTCGGACGCGACAGAGAGACTTCACTTTCACTATTTACGTTAACATTTGTTAAGTTATGGGTTTATGAACATCACATGTAAAAACTTTCAATCTGTCATCTGCATCAACTTTGAGAAATCTTGATACCAACGTTATGGATGGTTTTTCTTTGATTCAGCCTTCACTTTCTCCAAATCATTATGTTAATATAGGAACAAATATACTGTATACATATTCTGAAATGCATTACAGCTCTTAGCCATCTAAAAAATTGCCATTAGTGCCTACAGCACTCATTATGTAGCTGGATAAAGCACTGCTGCTGCTAAGTCGCTTCAGTCACGTCCCACTTTGTGTGACCCCATAGACGGCAGCCCACCAGGCTCCCCTGTCCCTGGGATTCTCCAGGCAAGAACACTGGAGTAGGTTGCCATTTCCTTCTCCAATGCATGAAAGTGAAAAGTGAAAGTGAAGTTGCTCAGTCGTGTCCGACTCTTAGTGGCCCCATGGACTGCATGCAGCCTACCAGGCTCCTGCGTCCATGGGATTTCCAGGCAAGAGTACTGGAGTGGGATGCCATTGCCTTCTCTGGGATAAAGCACTAAGTGGTTTTAAAAGTACTACTGTCTACCTTAATTCTTACACTCTAAGAAGGGCTTCTGACTCACATTTTCAAAATAACTTACAATCTCTTTACATAAAACTTATAACCTACATTATTCATAAAATGAACCACGAATAAAGCATATGTAAATATGTACACCGTATATGTTAAGTATTGCAGCAAAAATATTTTAATGTGTGGTTTAGGAATGCAAATAAAATCAGTTCAAGCAACGTTTGACCATGTTACCTGGGAATGCAAGCACTCTCAAAGGAAAGCATAATTTCTGGAGATTTCATCAAACATTTTAACCCAACTGTATACTGAAAAACATATTTTTGATTGCAAAAGAATGATGTAATCCAAGAAATGGTTAAGAGGAAATGAAAACATTAGCTATGAAATCTGTTAAGAAATCTGTGTGGTCTGGGAAAAATATGATTGAAGATTTTCAGAGTAGTACATTTTCACCTTTAATTATACAATTAACAGTTATGTACCTTCATTCTTTTTGACACTGTAACTTCTTTATTTTCATTGTTGCTGGGTTCTTGGGGCCTCAGATGGAGGAAAAAATTTTAAATTGGGAGGACTACAGTTACTTATGCTTTTAAATATAATCTTAGAAATACTGCCCAAGTGTCAGTAAAACAAATTAGTATACTGGAAGTGCTTTCCCGCCTGGTTCTTCAAATTAATAAACTTTAAATATAACTTTAAATATAATCAATTTGTTTCAGGTTCAGTATGACCTTATAAGCATAGTTCTTCCTAATTTTAAATTCATAGCTTTGGTTTTCTCTTAATATGACAAAAGAAAGGAAAAAATGGTTGGGGGGGTACCTAAATATGTGTGAATATATCAATGTCTAGATTTCTAGTTTAGTAAGTTGCAAGATTTTTTCAGAAGTAACTTATTCAAAGAACTGAAAAAAAAAAACCCACACAGAATCCATAAAAATATAATAAAGGACTCCAGGTTGAAATAAAAATGTATAGTGGCATTAACATAATTTCTGGAAACTACTAGAAACTTCTCCAGAGAAAACACGGGCAAAAATTTCCCTTCCGGCCACTTAAAACTGCACCCACAAGAATCAACTTTCAGACATATGGATCCAGTTCAACTGCCCTAATGCTTTGTTGACGACTTTCTCTGCACGGAGGATAATTAATTATTGATGGTCATTTTCTCCCGTACCTCCTGAAGAAAACCTTCCCTCCCACTCACCTTTCTTCCACTAAAGTCGGTTTAAAAAACAAACAAACAAACCACCAACCAACCAAAGTGTAAAAGCCTTGAGCTGTGTGTGCACTGGTGGAGTGACCGATCCTCCAAACGAGTGGTGTGGACGCCTGCACGCTCTCCCGAGGGAAGGCCTGGCCTCCCTCTGGCTAGGTTCCAGGTCACAGAACCCCCAACTCGCTACAGCTGGGCCTGTCTCTTCCTTCCTCTTTCACCTGCCAGCTGCTGGGCTGTTGACTAACAGCTACCGAAATCGGGCCGCCCCCTCGGGGGTCCCGGAGGAGTCACCCCAGCAACCTGGCAATGCCCACAGCGTCTTAACGCGTGGTCCCTGCGCTGCAGTCCAGCTAACAGCACCTGCAAGGCCGTACCGGCTTCTCGCCGCCAAGCTCTCAAAGCTGGGAGGCAAGCGACCGAGTTCCAGCCCCCAGACGGTGGGTGCCCCCTTCCTCGCAGCAGCCTCTCCTCGGGTGACAGGGCTCTGACAGCCCCCAGGAGGGAGCCCCTAAAGGCTCCCTGTGCCAGCGGCAGCCGCCTCGCTTTCCGAAAAGCTCTCTCGACTCCTCCGAAGTCGGAGAAGCCGCAGCCTCCCCAGGCTCACCTTTGCGCTGGAGGCGTGCAAGGAGTCGCGGGGAGACGGCACCCCTGTACAGAAAGCAAACATTGTGGGGAGGTGGATTAACCCGCAACACCGCGAGGAATCCGGGAAGCCGGTCGCTCCAACACCCCAGGCCAAATCCACA
>SJXQ01011943.1:209367-239562 GCA_006408695.1 Aepyceros melampus | reverse complement strand
CTGCTTTGTGCAGAGCTGTCACCAGAAATCCGCCGCTGCCCCCACGCCCGCCCCCGGAGCCGCGCGTCCTCCCCGCCCCCCCACCTCGGAGCGCAGGCGAGACCGGGCGCGCCGCCCCGGGCTGCGGGCGCCTCTCCGGAGCCGCGCGCCGCGCGCACAGGACGGCAGGATCCGCGCCGCGAGCCGCAGCCTCAACTCGGCCGCCGCCGCCGCCGCCGCCGCTTCCGCCCCTGTCACGACGTGACCCGTGGTGGGAGGAGCCGGCGGGACCGGGGAGGAGCTGGGTCCCCGCCTTCGCCTCCGCCGCGCGGGTCGCCCCGCCCTGGCCATTTCCGCCGCTGCGCAAAGCCAGGGCGCCGGGGAGGGGGCGGGGTCTGTGCGCCGCGGGAGGGGCGGGGCTGAGCCGGGGGCGCGGGTCCCCAGCCGGTGCGGCCCCTGGGCAGAGCCAGAGTGAGCGGCCGGCGGGCGGACCGCGCACGAGGTAGGGGCCGCTGGGCGCGGAGGAGGGTGCGGTGACCAACGGGCCGTTTGCGAGTGTGAGTGTGTGATCGGAATCGGGAACTGGGCACCCCACGGTGCGCGACCGCCCGGCAGTCCGCGCCCTGAAATGGACTCAGGGAACCCAGTGTTCTGAGTTCCTGATTAAGGTGACCTCCAAATCACTGTCGGGCATGGCTGATTTTAAGAAAAGAGAAATACTTGCCAGAATAATGAGTGATGCGCTGGGGGCGGGGAAGTGGGGGAAATGGGGTGTTGTAAATATCCTGTGTCTTGCTCCATGGTAAATGGATAGGTGTATGCATATGTAATAGGAAATCACTGAGCCACACTCTTAATAAAATTTGTGGACTTGGGTTTAAAATCTTCAATTTTAAATTATCTTCAATTTTAAATTTACTTCAGTTTTCTAAATTCTGCAATTTACCAACATTTTGAAAACAAATTTACTGAATTTTACTAATTTTAATTTAGGAAAACTTAACTTCAATTTACTAAATTTTCAATTTGCTAAAATTTTAAAATAAATTTAAAGCAGAAACGTGATTTTATCGAAAAGGTGAGGAGGAAACCAGACTTGGGAGAACACCCAAGGAGATTTGTGCACATCTGCTATTTCTGTGTATGGGTAAGAATGATTATGAAATTAGCCTGTCCTGGTTCTTACAATTTTGCACTTTTATCTTGTTATAGAAGGAAATTTTTTCTTTCTCCAGAAAGGGACATGGACAAGTTAAGTACATGTTAAGAAGCTATGAGAACAGCTAAGAAATGACTAAATTATATTCATGATACCAAGTCTGTGTGAGAGGGGTATGTGTGTTAAGTTGCTTCAGTCATATTTGACTCTTTGCGACCCCATGGACTGTAGCTCACCAGGCTCCTCTGTCCATGGGATTCTCCAGGCAAGAATACTGGAGTGGATCACCATTTCCTTCTCCAGGGGATCCTCTTGACACAGAGATTGAACCCAGGTCTCTTATGTCTCCTGCACTGGCAGGCAGGCTCTTTACTACTAGCGCCAGCTGGGAGGAGAGGTTTTTGCTGTTAGTCACTCAGTCGTGTCGGAGCTAACTATTCCAGGCTGAGCTTGTGCTTAATTGCTCGTCGTGTCTGACTCCTGCAACCCCATAGACTGGAGCCTGCCAGGCTCCACTGTCCATGGGATTCTCCAGGCAAGAAGACTCAAGTGGGTTGCCACTTCCTTCTCCGGGGGATCTTCCCCACCCAGGGATCGAACCCTGGTCTCCTGCATTGCAGGCAGATTCAAAGAGGATATTGCTTGCGTCAGTCAGATTCTTTACCGACTGAGCTAGAAGGGCCCAATAGGCTGCCCTTGTTCCATGATAAAATGCTTCCCTTTTAAGTAGAGAACTGTTTTAATCAGGCTCAAGTTCAGGTGTCAAAATTAGTGGCTGAAAATGGAAATGGGAAAACTACAACTCGCTTTTCTGTACACAATAGAGTCAGATACTTCTCTCACCTCTCAGAAGACTCAAGGATCAGCTCCTGACATGTCAGGGCCTTTCAGAAAGCCATTTGTTAACCAATGTTTGCTGGAAAGTGATTTGTGTTCTTAATTCCAAGGGAGGTGCCTTCTCCATTAAATCCTAAACACACTGAAGCCCAATTTGTCATAAAGGGAACTTCTTGAATAACTTCTTTTCCGTGATATTTGCTGTTCTCATAGATGAATCATTAAATTAACTCCACTAAGATTAGCCGGCTAATGTAATCCAAACCAAATTAGTTTCACTAATGATTCAAAGGATACGTTAGAACTATTGTGTTGTATTGTCCTTATGTAACAAATTCATATTGAAAAGACAGACATTTTCCACATACCTTCAGGTAGATTTGCAGTTATGTTCACATGTCCTTTTTCCTTAGTTCTCTTTGTAAAGGAAAAAAAATAAGGAACAAAGAGTATTGCTCATCATCCAGTTATGCTAAGGGTTAAATTGCAACCCCCTGCAGAGAGTGATATTTATTCCCCAAGTGTTTCAGGACTTCAGGAAGGAAAATAAGAGTGAGGGATTATGTGTTTTGGATCAATGGCCCTTAGATAGCATGCTTCAGGGAGAATTACAGTGGTCCCAGATTCCTGCAACTTTTTGTACACAGAAATACTAAAATCATTAACTTGAAGTATCTGTTCTTTGTGATTAGCAGTAATCTTTTACCAAGATGTATGCTAGACTACGGGCTTCCCCAGTAGCTCAGCAGTAAGAAAATCTGCCTGCAATGCCGGAGCCACAGGAGATGCAGGTTCAGTCTCTGAGTGGGGAAGATCCCCTGAAGGAGGGCATGGCAACCCTCTCCAGTATTCTGGAGAATCCTCCTGGATAGAGGAGACTGGCGGGCTACTGTCCATAGGGTTGCAAAGAGTCAGGCACGACTGAAGCGACTTAGCATGCATACGCACGCTAGGCTACATATTTTTCCTAGTTAAAAAAAAAAAGATATTATGTATACAGAACATACATATTTGGAGTATTATCCCGGAGCTATGCTCTGAAAGGCTATGCTCCTGAAAGACTCTCTCCCAGGCTGTTGTCCTCAGTGAGGTCCCCAAATAAAATTGAAACTCATAACTCTTAGGTTGTGTGTTTTTCTTTAGATCAACACCTTTGTATGCATTTTCCATTCAAAAAAAAAAAGGTTTAAGAAAATTATTTGAAAATGCAGACTTGTGGGATAGAGGTGGGATACTGAATCCACGCATCTGCTTTTATTCCTTCCTGAAACTCCACCAAAACAACAACAGGATTTTTAAAGGCATAAAGGAAGGACAGAAGAGAAGAATAAAATTTCTAAATCGAGAAAGCAGATGGACAAGTGGTGAAGGATTTTGCAAACTGAAGAAAGCTAAATTCTAAACCAGCAATCAGGAAGCCAATGAGCAATCTTACTTGTAGCGTAGAATTCCCCAGTGCTCACAAATTAGCAGCACCAGGTATCTCTGGGAAATGGAAGGGTCTGGTCTAAATTAAGGCAACTGTTTGAAATTCTGACTCCTGAAAAGCTAAGTTCCTGATCCCTTCCCCAACTTCTGCTCCTCATGGCATCAGCAGACATTTTGGGGTTTATTCCCTGGAGAGGGTACAGTCTTTGGACTGGGAAGATACAGTTCACAGCTGGGGATGGGAGACCATACTGGAAGTACAGAAATTAACTGAACACAAGCAAATGAATGCTGGCACTTTCTTCTGTTTTTATCCTTTTCTCATGGATGGAGGAGCCTGGTAGGCTACAGTCCATGGGGTTGCAAAGAGTTGGACACGACTGAGCGCCTTCACTTTCATGCATTGGAGAAGGAAATGGCAACCCACTCCAGTGTTCTTGCCTGGAGAATCCCAGGGACGGGGGAGCCTGGTGGGCTGCCATCTATAGGGTTGCACAGAGTCGGACACGACTGAAGCCACTTAGCAGCAGCAGCAGCAGCATGTGAGTATAGAATCATGGTCCCAAGGACTCAAGCTTTCAACAGGAATTAGAAGGTCCATTTATGGAAAGTTTTAAGTCCAAAAAAATAAAGATCATGACATCTAAGTTTCCAAATGATATCTGCTCACATCATTCTACAGTAAAGCTTAGAGTCAGTAAGCTCCATCCACAAACTTAACCTTATAATCAGCTTTTTGGTATTTACTCTTAAATGTGAGTAGGTAATGGGGCTTCCCTGGCGGGTCAGTGGTAAAGAATCCACCTGCCAAGCCGGAGATGCAAGCTCAGTCCCTGGGTCAAGAAGAGCCCCTGGAAAAGGAAACAGAAACCCACTCCAGTATTCTTGTCTGGAAAATTAAATGGACAGAGAAGCCTGGCAGGCTACAGTCCATAGGGTCACAAAATCAGACATGACTGAGTGACTAAGCAATTGCTAGGCATTTAAGGGCAATCACTAGTTTGGAAGACAAGACAAAACCAACAGAAAAAGTGACTCAGTAACAAACCATGCAGGTAAATAAAAGAAAATATTATAGCCTTTCTGTACATAAAATAAAATGAAAAGAGAGCATCAGAAACAAAAACAAAAAGGAGCTCTTACAAAGTAAAGACTTGAAAGCAGGAAAGAAAAACTAAATAGAAAAATAAAAATAAGGTGATCTCTCAAAAAACAGGGCAAACGGTGAAGAGCTGGCAAATAGAAAAAATGTGAGTGATTTACAGTATAGTCCCTCAATTGTGTCTTACTCTTTTGGGACCTTATGGATTGTAGCCCGCCAGGCTCTTCTGTCTATGGGATTTCCCAGGCAAGAATACTAGAATGTACTGTCATTATTTCCTTCTCCAGGGGATCTTCCCAATCCAGGGATCGAACCTGTGTTTGCGGCACTATAGGCAGATTCTTTACGTCTTGAGCCATTTGGGAAATTCTACAACCACATAAAAGGGGTCTAAGAAAGAGAAATAGAAAAAAGGGGGGAGGGGATCAAAATCATCTGAATAATTCAAGACTTCTTCCAAAATTGAAGAATATGAGCTTCCAGATTAAAAGAACTACACCAAACAGATGTAAGTGGACCCAGAGTAAGGCACAGAATTATGAAATTGCACAAACTAAGGGACAAAGAAAAGCTTTGAGAGAGAAAAAAATATTGGCCACATCAAAAAACCGTCAGAATCCGAGTGTCTTTGAATTTAAGCATTAACTCTGCAAGCTAGATGATAAGGCAATGATTTCTTCAGAATTGTGAGTGAAAATGTTTTCCACCTGAGAACTCTTACCCAGCAAAACTACACATCTAGGATGGGGAATGCTCAGTGGCCCAGTCACGTCCAACTCTTGGCAACCCCATGGATTGTAGTCCTCCACGCCCCTCTGTCCATGGGATTTTCTAGGCAAGAATACTGGAGTGGGTGGCCAGTGGGTGGGGAATAGTATGAAGATATTTTATACGTGAAAAATTGCAGAAGAAGCCCTTTTCTCCCATATGCCCTTTCTCAGAAAGCTGCTGAAAGTTATATTTTACCAATGTAAAGGTGATAACAAAAAAAAGGGATGGATAGCCAGTTAAGGAAACAGAGGATCCAGCACAAGATAAAAAAGAAAGCTTCAGGATGATGATCGGGAAGGACCCCAGAAGGCCGGCTGAATACCACGAGAAGAGAGCATCCACGTTAGAAGTCTCTTCTCTAAGATGACGTTGATAGGATATCTGATAACTGACGAGACTGAGAGTGTACTGATAGGGACTGGGAGAACTTAGTGCTGAATTAGTAATAAATACATAGAAATTTTATAAATGAAAAAGCCAGACAGTTATTAACTATAGATTAAAAAGGTACAGAAAAGGAAAAGTAATCATAGAATTCTACATGGCTTAGCGGAGAATAGTATTTATCTAGTCATTGTAATGTGTACTTGAAATATTTAATCACAAATATGCTATGTGTGTATGGATGCAACAGGAAAAATGAGAAGGTGGTGTGAGAGTGTGTGTGTGTGTATGTGTGTGTGTGTGTGTTGGCAAGTTGAAAGAGGGCTAAATGCTGATATTTTCTAGATGCTTCCTAGAAGTGAAAAATTAAGATACAAAATAAGCATGATATTTGAGTCATATTTTGAGATATATGTCAAGATTTAGCTAAAAGAACTAAAGATGGTTGCTTCTCAGAAATGGGGACCTGCCTTCAAAACTTTGTTGAGCTCTGAATTGTGTACAACGTAACATTGGTTAAAAACAATAAGTAAACATTAAAAGTTTTCAAAATTAAAGAATGAGATGTTAAAGGGACTTCCCTAGTGTCTCAGTGGTAGAGTCCGCCTGCCAATGCAAAAGAATGAGATATTAGAAAAAATTCTCAGCTAACAAAAGTTATACTGCCTGTTTTGGTTTTTTTTAATCCTCTCTCTTTAAAAAAGTTACACTCTTTTACTCTAAGATGTAATTCAATTTATTTAAAGATCCTTCCTAATATGGATTATGAGGTATGCCTTTACCATCAGACTCACTGAAAAGTAACTTTTGTGTGGCTTTTCCTTAAATATTGAAATATTTTTAAAAAGCTACACTGCTGAAAAGATTAGGGTTTTATTCATTTATTTATTTAACCTATTTATTATAGGTTTCATTTATTATAGACTTGAAATGCCCTTAAATGACAGCATTACAGACATTTTTCATTTTTAGGCACTGGGAACATTTGTTTGTGAGCCAGAGCCATCTACAAAACCATGGCTGAGACAAGAGTGGTACTTGGCCGTGAGGAGTACCAGACACCGAGGTTCAGAAAGACCGAGTGCTGACTCTGGCAGAATGGCAAGAAAAGTGGGTGAATCACAAAATTGGATTTCATCAAGAACAAGGACATCAGTAAGAAATGTTTATATTAAATGTGGGTCTGTAACAGAAATGCCCCATCAGAAACTGACTTTGGAAATAGAAATAATAACATAGGTACACGTTACCTGACTGATTTTTAAGGTGCACAGGTTTAGTTTTTCACATTTGAGCATCTCCGAAGTCAGAATGCATCTGTGGCAAGTCATGGTTTAATTGGCAGTGATACTTCTTCCCGTGGAGTAGTGTAAATCACGGTGCGACCTACAGTTGATGGCATCTTCAGTTTTTGAACTATGCCTTTCTTTAATCCCCTGTAACATCTATTCATTGCTCATGTGTGTTTATATATACCCAGACTGCTCAAGCTATGTTAATGCTGCCATCTCTTTATATTGAAAAGTAGTGGTGTTATGACTTTGCTTGCCAATAGCATATGTTCAAATGTTAAAGTACTGTCTACATGGTGGAAGAAGAGAAGCTGAGAGAAATTGATGTGAGCCACATGCTGAGCAATGTAATGGTAGTCCAAGTCAGCTTTGAAGCAGCAGCAATAGACGATGGCCCGTTGCCGAGTAAAGTGGTCACGACAGATGTCCCTTCGTCCAGGCGGCCACCCTGACTGCCAGGGGACATTGTTACTATTATTACATTTGCACACTGAGTAATAATTGGCATGTCATCCCAGAACCACTGTCTGAGTTCTCTCTGTCGTGTAGCTGGCCTTAGAGCGTGCGCACAGGTGGTGGTGGTGGTGGAAGAGTCGTGGTCCGACTCTTACGACCCCCTGGACTATGTAGCCCGTGTAGCCAGGCTCCTCTGTCCATGGGATTCTCCAGGTGAGAATCCTGGAGTAGGTCGCCATTCCTTCTCTATCACATAGGTATACATTTTTTAAACATACCAACTAACGAAAAATAAAATTTTGTTTTTAATTACTAGCCAGGAATATCCAGGTTTGGGTCAGGTTAACCCCTCACTAGTTACATGACTGTGCAAGCTGCTTAATCTTCCTGTTTCTTCATAGGTAAACTGGCGATTTTAATAACCAAGGTTCTCTACTGAGTAAAAGTTGTTGGGAAATATTATGTGAGATAATGCATGAAAAGTACTTAGCGTTATATGATTGTAATCCTTTCCTCTGTGCCTTGGGCTAATTAAAACAATTTTTTTTTTCTTCCCAGGCTATTAAAGAAGTATTTGGATACTTTTCTTAAAGGCGAGAAAGCACTGCGGGTATTTTTTCCCCTTTGTGGAAAAGCAGTTGAAATGAAATGGTATGAGCAGATAAGCATGAACATCCTCTCTTGTCTTGATGATAAATACTATGGGTGAATATTTAATAGGATGTAAGTTTTAAAAGTTCCTTTCTCAGGAAATGTACAGGGATTCTATATTTATTAGACTATTACTGACGGGTTCATAGAGGTAATATTCTCAAACAGTTAAGACACTGCTGAAACAGAGAGGTGAACTTGTCTTTCTGTATTGAGTTAAGAAAAAGAATTAGTTTAGAACCATTGAGATGGGAGAGGGGAAGATGGAACCAGTCTTCCATCTTAAATCTTTACCTTTGTGCATGGTTTAGTTTTTGTAGGTGTTTTAGGAATGTGGCTAAGTTAATTTTAGATATTTTAAATAGAGGTGGACAGAAAAATGAATTATGGCTTTTTGGCAAGAATGTATATAGTCCACAGTTCAACTCAACCCTCCCCTCCCTCAACCAGCACGTAGGAGTTTTTGTTTTCATGAATCATTGCTAATAAAACCAGTGATAAAGAAAGTGTTTCTTGTGAGTAATTCTCTGTGAAAAGAATTCACTTTAATTAACAAGCCACCCTCACTATGGGTTACCCTAAAGTCACAAACCTGACAATTATTTCCTATATAGAATTTGTTGTAATGATTGATGTACAGATACTATCTTATGTGCCAAGATGTACTATTCATTTATAAGCATGAATGCTGAGAACTTTATCATTAAGCAGGAAAGAAAAATAAAATATATGAAAACGATTAGTAAGTGAAAAATACAGTAACTTTAAAATGCTCTGTTCCCTATGTAAATATAGGTGGCCAAACCATAGAATATGTATGCATTGGGAGTGGATTTCTGAGTGGGGACAGTGACATTTTTGCAGGCTGCCACCGCTCCCGCAACTTGTAGCTGAGAGCTTTTGCGAGTGGCTGCTGTGGCTTAAAGAGTCTGCTGCTGCTGCTGCTAAGTCGCTTCAGTCGTGTCCGACTCTGCGCGAACCCAGAGATGGCAGCCCACCAGGCTCCTCTGTCCCTGGGATTCTCCAGGCAAGAACACTGGAGTGGGTTGCCATTTCCTTCTCCAATGCATGAAAGTGAAAAGTGAAAGTGAAGACGCTCAGTCGTGTCCGACTCTTAGCGACCCCATGGACTGCAGCCCACCAGGCTCCTCCATCTAGGTGGCCACAAAATTGAGAACATTACATCCTAACTGACTCACTGAATCAGACAAGAGAATTACTTTGGAAACTACCTGCAAGAAAAACATTTAACTCTATGAACAGATTGTCTTATTGTCATAAGCGTTAACAGCCTTGTTCTAGCAGAAGCTTTGAGGCAAGATCAGAAAACGGTATAAGGAAACAGCCGATTAAATGTGATTGCTGAAGTTTCCTTTAGACTTTAGCATCTAAAGTTATTTGTAATAAGAATGCCAGAACTAAGCTACTGTAATTGTATGGGCTTTCTAGGTGGCTCAGTGGTAAAGAATCTGCCTGCCAATGCAGGAGACATAAAAGAGGAGGGTTCGATCCCTGGATGGGGAAGAAACCCTGGAGTAAGAAATGGCAACCCGCTCCAGGTTACCTGGAATGTTCCATGGACAGAGGAGCCCGGTGGGCTACAGTCCATGGGGCTGCAGAGAGTTGGACATGACTATTATTGTATAAAAGTGGTTATGTTAGAGGATTTTTCACTTACATGATAAATTTGTGTGTTAAAGGTCTATACAGATATCCAATGTAATAGATAAACTATTAGCTGAAACTCAAAAACATTAACATCAAGTATTTAGGACATTTTCTTGGATTTGGGGTTTTCTTAGGCCAATGTATTACAGTATAATCCAGTCTGTGAGGGTCTACAGTAGGCTATGCTTCATTTTTCCACGTGTAAAAATTTGTACTTTTTGACTTCCTTCACCCATTTCACCCACCACTCACCCCCAGACTCTGGCAACTAGCAGTCTGGCCTCTGTATCTATAAGCTTGTTTTTGTTTTTGTTAGATTCCACATGTAAGTGAGATTATATGCTGTTTTTCACTGATTCATTTCACTTAGTGTAATACCCTCGGAGCCCATCCATGTTGTCATAGATGGCAAGAGTTCAATTATTTATGACTGAATAATATTCCATTGAGACAGTAAAGCTTTTTTAATGTGTACCCCAACTCCCATCCCCATAGACTTAATGATTTTATTGCGTGACTTTGCATGGTGCAGTGGTTTTTAAGAAGGCCTGTATTGCATTGTAGCATAAATGAGTTATGTGTTTATTTAATGTGGCATAAAAATCAATACTGCACCTGGGTATTTGTGCCACTAGTGTTATTTTCTCTGAAGTCTAAGATCCCAAGACTGAATTCTGTAACCATAAAGCTAATCAGGAAAATACTATTTGCATATGGTAATGAAACAAATTTCTAGATAGGGTTAGATAGGGTTAGTGTAGATAAGTGGAAATTTTAACATTGTTACAGAAATGGATGCTAATGTTCTAGCGCTGTGTACTCCAGGACTTTATCTATCAGCCCCATGTGGCTATTTAAACTAAATCACACAAGCCACGTCTCAAGGGCCCTAGGCTGTGTGGTTAGTGGCTGCTGGATTGAGCAACACAGGTAGAGATTCTTCTCTCATCACTAAAAGTTTTAATGGACAGGGCTGATTTCGAGAAATTGAAAAGCATATCAAATTCATAGGATGCTATTAAATCAAAAACTCTTCCAATCCAGTCCATTTTTAGTAAATCAACATTTTAAGGTAAATTTTCCAAGCCTTTAAAATTTCCCCAAGGTCCTATAAACCCTTTTCTCAGAACTCCACATAGCATAGGGTTTGAGAATATATAGATTCTATCATATAGAATAGAGAATATATATAAATCTGCTTGCTGTGGATCTACACATTCTGTGAAACCCTGTGAGTCTGAATTCATACAAATCTCTTAAAATTAAGGAAAATATATGCTCATTGGTGTATATTCTTTTATTTAGTATTGTACTCGAAAGAAAACTTTAAGTGTAATTATACGATTTTATGCAGGTTTGCAGACCGAGGACACAGTGTAGTAGGCGTGGAAATCAGCGAACTTGGGATACGGGAATTTTTTATGGAGCAGAATCTTTCTTACTCAGAAGAACCAATTATGGAAATTCCTGGAGCCAAAATATTCAAGGTGTGTTTTGGTTTTGGCAAATATTATTTCCATACCCCCCGAAAAAGGTTTTTCTCAGCATGAGTAAGTGAAGACACTATACACGTCAGATAACCCCTCTTAATCTTCAGATTCACCAGGACTTTGTATAGCATAAGGAGCAGAAAAAGATAGACAATATATAAGTGAAGACTCTATACACGTCAGGTAACCCCTTTTAATCATCAGATTCACCTGGACTTTGTATAGCATAAGGAACATAAAAAGATAGACTATAGCTAGATATGAACAAATAGACATGAAAAGCCAAGATCAAAGCTTATTTGTCATATATTTGGTTTAGGTTTGTTGGCTTTTTAATTTATCAACAAATGTTTCTGAGAACCTGTCAAGTGCCACACCCTGCGTAAGACACCGAAGAGATGAAAACATGGTCCCTGCCTTAAAGAATCGCTTAGCTTAGGAGAAAAGAGAAGCATAGGAGACTGTTTGTCATACAGGGAGCTTAGTGAAACGACTTGGGGTATTAAGCAAACCGAGAGGGAAGTTTCCTAACCCAGCCTAAGGGGAGCTTCCTGAAGTGTGATGACAGTTAGGGCTGGGACAGGCAGGGTGTCAGGTCAGCCAGCTCGATGCCCTGTGAGGCTGGTACCTCGTTCTGCACCACAGGGTCTTAAGTGGGAACGTGACAGTCAGGTTTTCTTTTGTAACCAGCCACGGTGGCTCAGATGGTAAAGCATCTGCCTGCAATGCGGGAAACCCGGGTTCAATCCCTGGGTGGGGAAGATCCCCTGGAGAAGGAAATGGCCACCCACTCTAGTACCTTTGCCGGGAAAATCCCATGGACAGAGGAGCCTGGTAGGCCGCAGTCCCTGAGGTCGCAAAGAGTTGGATTCGACTGAGCGACTTCACTTTCACTTTCACCCTTGTAGCCTCAAGGGAAGTGAGTTTGAAGAGCAGTAGCCCCCTGGCAGAGAGACCAGATAGGAGGTAGTGAGCAGTGGTCCAGGAAAGAGAATTTGAAGGACTGTACTAGAAGAGTGATGGGGTGCTTAGAGGAACAGATGGCTTAAAGCCATGTTTAGGGTATCACACTGGGAAGGCTTGGGTGATTAACTGAATGGGAATCCAGAGGGTGATGAGGTTACATTTCCAGCTCAGACGACTGGTTGGATGGCAGAGAATAAAGGAGAAACAAGTTGAACAGCGGAGAAAATGAGCATTGTTCTGGAGATGATTAGTTGAAAAGATGTGTGGTATGATAAGGAGGTACTGGCAACTGTCTCCAAAGCGTGGGGCAGTGTCTGGGCTGGAAATGATAGATTTGAGAGTTGTCTTCTGCCTGTGACCAGAATGATCCAGTGAAACTGCTGCACTAGCTTGGAATAATAATGTGGAAATAAACAGAATCTACCCGAATGAGAACAAGTAGAGACTGTTTGTTCAGAGGGAGTCAGCCAATTGCATTTGGCAGAGGCTCAAAGCCTGGCAGTGGGGTGGGAAAGCTTCCTGGTGAAAGATGTCAAGGCTTCAGGTACAATCGGCTAACTCGGAGAGCACCCCGGTGACCGCTTCGGGAAGCATGTTTGAGTTGGAAGAGAGGGGGAGGAAGGGTGGTGTTACAAATCAGGGAGGATGGCGGTCAGGTGACCATGTCCTGCAGGGTTGTGGTTTGACTTCCCAGGCTGCTTGCTGCAGAGGCCATGGGTCCGAGTCCTCTTATCAGACATGAGTTGTTGGTACGAGCAGTCTGGCCAATGTGTGTTTGTACATTCAGTCTCTCGCAAAGTACTCGCTTCTAAAGATTGAAATTTATCGCTCAGGTCAGTAGGAAGCTTGAGAGTACTTTATCTTACAGCTTCCTCCCAGTTCATTCTTAGATCAGCTAAGAATCCCAGTTGCCTCGGTCCAGAGAGGCTAGTCCTCCTGGGGGCCATGGTTCTCAGCTCCAGTTGCTGCTGCTGCTGCTAAGTCACTTCAGTCATGGCTGACTCTGTGCAATCCCATAGACGACAGCCCACCAGGCTCCCCCGTCCCTGGGATTCTCCAGGCAAGAACACTGGAGTGAGTTGCCATTTTCTGCTCCAATGAATGAAAGGGAAAAGTGAAAGTGAAGTTGCTCAGTCGTGTTTGAGTCTTAGCGACCCCATGGACTGCAGCCTGCCAGGCTTCTCCGCCCATGGGATTTTCCAGGCAAGAATACTAGAGTGGGGTGCCATTGCCTTCTCTGTCTCAGCCCCAGTGGCACCTTTGAAATTGTCTGTGGATCTTTTAAGATTCCCAGTGCTCAGGCTAATTAAGTCATAACCTCTAGAGGTGGGGCCTGGCACCAGGTCTGTGTAAACCTCCCCAGTGTGTCCCATCTGCAGCCCAAGTTGACATTCATGGGCTGTTCTCCTGGCCTCTAGACCCCTCCTCCGTGTGTTTCCAGACAGGTCTGCAAAGACCTGTGCTTCTCTCATCGTAGCCTCTGTTGGCACCTCATTTCAGAATAAAATCCAGTATTTTCAGGTCCTTTAGTACCTCTCCTACCCTGCCCCTCCCCTAACCCCAGGCTCCTCACCGCCCACCACCATGACGTCAGCAGATGCATCTAGCCAGTTCTTCTGTGGCCACCTTTTGTTCCTCCTTTCCCCGAGCGAGGGCAGTGAAGTGAGGTCCCCGCTCTGTCTGTTTGTTCCCACAGTTCTGGGCACACAACCAGGAGAGCACAGCCCATCCTGTACCGTGGCGGCTCTCTGTTCCCACGCCTCGCTGCCCCACCAGGCTGTCCTCACCAGGGTCAGGGCCTGTCTCAGTCTCTAGAACCCGGGCTAATCCTGTCCACTAGACGCTTGGGAAATAAATGCTCATCGGCCAGTGAAAGAGAAACTGGGGAGTCAACAGAACTGGACTTTTAAAATGTCTGCATGGTAACTGAGCAATCTGTGTGCTCATCTTTAGGGAGTTAAAATGTCAAGATTCTGCTAAAGGAAACCTTGCTAAAATTTAACAAGTTCCAGAGTGAGTAAGTGCTAACTGATCTTCAGGGTTAACTAATCTCTGATTTTCCTTTTTTTTTTGAGTTGATCCCAAAGAATCCCATGCTGGTTTTTAATTTTTTTAAGTTTTTAAAAATGGCAGTTTTTTAACTGCCATTATTTTCAGTTAAAAAATATTTGCGAAAGTTGCAAGGTGCAGGAAGTGAGAGGGGAAAAAATCGAGAGGAACTCACCGAAATGATTGAAAATCACTGTTCAGATGGTGGCAGGCAGGTTTTTTCTTTATTATGTAAATTCTTTATAATGTGGTCCATATTTATTTTACGATTAAAAAATAAACATTTAACAAATGATGTGTAAAGATGATTTGCCATGAAATTATGTCCTTTATGTTTAATTACATATTCTTTACTACCTACGCTCTGTTTTGTCCCTTCTTTTTCTTTTTTTTTTTTTTCCTCTGACCATTCAGGTACCTCCTAATAAAGTGGATTTTTTTTTTAACTTTTTCATTGCAGAGTTCTTCAGGGAACATTTCATTGTATTGCTGCAACCTTTTTGATCTTCCCAGGTAGGACTGATGTCTTCCCCTCCACTTTTAAAAATCTGAGTGTTTGCTAGACAGTGATGAGGTAGGTTAAGAATCTTTTTATCACTTCCATCCAATTTGCAGTAGCATCCATGAAACATTCATTTGAGTCTGTGTTCTGCAGCTGTTTTATTGGAGCCTACATGTCTACACACATGATATCTTTGTCCTTGGGTAACTTCTAAGCTCTGGAAAAATGATTTTGATCCTAGGAAGGTAGGGAAAAGAGGGGGAAGAAAATGTCTTCCACTTCACACCTCTGTCTGTAACGGAAATGCATTTCAGTCTCAGATGGACAGAGGGGAGATCTCTTCGGAGAGTTCCTGATACCTGTTCCAGGGGCTGAGAGCCAGAGTTGTTGCAAACTGTCCCTGTGCTTCCTTTGTGCTCCCAAGTCCAAGCTGCTGCCACCAGTGCCTAGAACTAGGCGGAAATGGACAGCTGCACGCGCGCGCGCGCGCGCACACACACACACACACACACACACACGTGTCAGCACATCCCTAGAGATTCTGAGGGAAAGCATCTGTGAGATCCCAGTTCCTTAACCGCTGATGAGGTTCCAGCACATACCATGGGGAACCCTGTCTTGTTAAAGATTCGGTTTTTCTTAACAAATTTTTTTTTTCTTTTTCTTTCTGGTAGAGCAAATATTGGCAAATTTGACCGGATTTGGGATAGAGGAGCCTTAGTCGCTGTTAATCCAAGTGATCGCAAACGGTTAGTGATTTGGTTTCTTTAATTATGTTATTTCTCCCTCTCCCCTTTTTAGCCTTAATTCAGTATCTCATACTTTTTCTGGTTTCTAGAAGATTCCTAGATTTTTACTAGCTTGGAATAGCTTGTTGTATTTGGAATTAGAAGACCTGTATCCAACAGTATCTTGGTCTAAAAAGTATCGGATTTGGCCGCGAGGGACACAGGTGCAAGACTTGTGGCTCTGTCACTTCTAAGCTGTGTTACTGTAGTCAGAACAGTTAGTTCCTCTAAGCCTCAGTTTACTCCTCTGCAAACCTGTAATATTTCTACTCTTACCACCCTCCTCACTTCCACTGACCCTACCAGCTAATAATATTTGTTGGCTTGTTGCCATGTGCCAGACTTTGTTGAAATACTTTATGTCGATCAACAAATTCATCCACAAAGTAGCCTGTGAGGTATTAGGCCATCATTATTCCCATTTTACAGATGAGGAAAGTAAGGACAGAGAGGTTAAAAGTTGTCCACAGGGTGGCAAGCAAGTGCATGACAGAATTGAGATTCAGGGACTTCCCCGCTGGTCTGGGGATTAAGATTCCACACTTCCACTGCAGAAGATCCCTGGTGTAGGAACTAAGATCCCACACGCTTCACAGTGCAGCCAGAAGATAAAATAAAATAAATAAAAATATTTAAAGCCACGTCCATGCCTTGGCCCCCTCATATGGTTGTTGTGGGAATGGAAAGAAATGACACATGCAGAAAGTGCCGTGTTGACCCTAAATGACAGTTTAAATATCAGCCATTACTGTATTAGGGCTTTTGATCTGGGTATTTTGAGTGGCCTTTCGTCTGTACCTGGTCTTATTAGAAAATTAAACTATGAGAAGCTGTACTGAGTGAAATGTGATCCTTCCTGTGTACTTTCCAACCCAGATGTCATTCACAGACTCATGTGGGTGTAGCACATTAATACTGAATTATTTAGTTTTATGGAGGCAGACTCATAGCACGTGGCAAAAAGGGTTGGGACTATACATCAGTGAAATGAAATCTCAGATTTTAAAAGTGAATTGTCTGACGAATTAGGCTTGTTGCCACACCTCCTTTTTTTAATTAGACCATGCCACATCCTCTTAATATATATTTTTCTCTTTTCTTTCTGACATTGCGCTTCTCTTCTTCTTTCTCTGGGACCCTTCCCTCCCTCACATGCTTGGAAGTCCTCGTTCCCTGAAGGACCATCCTTAGCGGGACTGTTCCTGCCTCTCCCCTGTATGCCCTCCTTCAACAACTGCTTCAGTTCTCCTGTTCCTGGAAACTTTCATTCCAATGTTCAACAAATACACGTTAAGGTCCTACTGTGTCTAAAAACACACGATGTTGGGGAAATAACTGAACAAGCGCGTGTTGGTATTGGCCTTCATCATTTCTGTATTTCCAGTTCTGTTCTTTTCCGAAAGCTACTGTGGAAAAACCCAAACAAACTTTTTGGCCAACCCCAAATATATATAAAATGTTAACACAGAGTAAGTGAAAATGAAGTCAGTCAATCGTGTCATAGTAAGTGAAAGTGAAGTCACTCAGTCGTGTCCGACTCTTTGCGATCCCATGGACTGTAGCCTACCAGGTTCCTTCGTCCATAGGATTCTCCAGGCTTCAAGAATACTGGAGTGAGTGGCCATTTCCTTCTCCTAACGCATAGTAAAAGCTTAATAAATATGTGTTGAGTCAATAATTGAGAACAAATTAGACTCAAAGCCAGAGAAATACAGTTTCCCGGCAGCCACTATTGCCTCCTCCGTCCTAGAAATGAAGGCCTTCCAAGTGGCCCTGGAACCGTTTAATTCATGGTAAGAAAGAGTCATGAAGCTCCTCTGGAGCTCTTAAAGAATCTAGTTCTAGTTTGGCCATGGACTCTGTATTCCTGGTGTCCTTCTCTTTTCTCCCCTTTCAGCCATCTGTGTGTGTGTGAGTGTGTCTGTGGTCACAGCCCCAAGAACTCCTGAGAACACTGACCTTTGTTTCCGGAATAACTGTTTATTTTGAGCCATTGGACAGATCCACGACTTTATCTTACATTTAAGGTACTTAGTGCTTTATCCCAGTCCTGCCCTCAGTACTGGGTGTCTTCCTGCTGAGATTACATATGGGCGAGAACTGCTGTGTTTTCTGCTGTTACTCTTAGGCCTTTTGTCTGACATCAATCATATCTCTCATTTTTCTGAATTTTTGGAAATGAGTTGAGAGAGAAAGTCTGCACTTCAAGAAGAAGGATGCTGGTGAGCCCCAGGACACCCCGCTGAACCCGTCTGACTCATCACTTCGTGGGGACAGCGAGTTCTTTCTTCTTAAAAATGATAATCAGAAAGTTAAGACGCGAAGGTTTCTGCTCAGAAGTTTGCTTAGGGCTGGTTCTTTCACATGTGAGGAAGAGCGACCAGCTCAAACCAGCTCAAGTTTTAGGGGAGTTTATGTCGTGGATGCTGAAGGAGAAGTCACTGACTTCTTAGTACATACTGTGCTTAATACTAGTGCTTACAAGTACATACAAGTGCCTAATACATACTGTTCTAAGCACTTTCTATGTGTGAGCTCACTGAATCCTCGCAACCGCCTGGGCGCTCACTGCTAGTCTTATCCCCATTTAACAGATGGGGAACTTGAGGCACAAAGGGGTAAAGACTTCGTCAAGCTTACACAGCCAGTAGGTGGAGAGGTTGGGCTTTGAGCTTGGGGACCTGGCGGAGCCCCTGCTCCTAATCCCCACCCTGGACGGCCTCCCTGATTTCTCCCAGGGCTCCGGACAGGGCTGGCATCACAGCTGGACCAGGTGGAAACCCGTATGCCAAGTGCCAGCGTGCCTTACCCAGATCTGTGCAGCCTGTTGACCTCTGTCTGTCTCTCTCGCGGCCACTCACCTCCTTGTGTGCACCTCCTCTGTCCTCCTGCCTCAGCGCTCGGCTTCCCCCACTGATACACTCCTGCTCACACGTGTATCTGACTCACAGCCCTTAGCCTTCTCAACTCCAGCCACCGCCCGGCACGGCAACTTCAGTGTTTAGTTCAGAGACCACAGCGAATCATCAACTCCTCTTTTTTTTTCTTTTGAACTTTTTATTTTATATTAGGGGCTTCCCTGGTGACTCGGTGGTAAGGAATCCACCTTTCAATGCAGGAGACATGGGTTGAGTCCCTGGGTCAGGAAGATCCCCTGGAGAAGGGAATGGCCAACCCATTCCAGTATTGTTGCCTGGAGAATTCCATGGACAGAGGAGCCTGGTGGGCTACAGTCTATGGTGTCGCAGAGTCAGACACAACTTATCCACTAATAACAGCAAACAATATTTTATATTGGAGTATAGCCCATTAACAATGTTATGATATTTTCAGGTGGATAGCAGAGGGACTCAGCCATATATATACATGTATCCATTCTTCCCCAAACTCCCCTCCCGTCCAGGCTGCCACATAACATTGAGCAGAGTTTCCTGTGCTATACAGTAGGACCTTGTTGCTATCCATTTTAAATACAGCATTGCGTCCATGTCCATCCCAAACTCCCTAACTGTCCCTTCCTCCATCCTTCCCCTCTGCCCCTGGTAACGGTAAATTTATTCTCTTAAGACTGCGAATCTGTTTCTGTTTTATGAATAAATTCATTTGTATCATTTCTTTTTAGATTCTGTATATAAGGGATGTCATAGGATATTTCTTTATACATCACTCAGTATGACAATCTCTAGGTCCATCTATGAGCAACTTCCCTTTGGATCTAACTCAGTTTCCCTGTGGAGTCATCTGATTGGTCAAATTCCTCATTCTGTCTCCTGGTTGGTCTGCTGATGGGCCCTGTTAGCATCTGGTCCCCACTCTGAACCCATCAGACACGGCTGGGAAGCGGTATTGCTGCTGCCCAGGACACCTGCTCCAAAGGACAGTTGCAGTAGCACTCAGGGGTCATGCCATACTTGCAGAACTTTAATGTTCTTGAATTTTGACCTGTTTATCAGTCTTGCATGCGGGTGTGCTAAGTCACTTCAGTTGTATCTGACTCTTTGTGATCCTATGGACTGTAGCCCAGCAAGCTCCTCTGTCCATGGGATTGTCCAGGCAAGAAGACTGGAGTGAGTTGCCATGCCCTCCTCCAGAGGATCTTCCTGGCCCAGGGATCGAACCTGCATCTCTTGTGTCTCCTGCACTGGGATATGGCTTCTTTACCAATAGCGCCACCTGGGAAGCCTGTCTATGAGTCTTCTCTCCAGCTAAAAAGAGGAAAGGGATTGTTTTGTGCCTCTTATCTGAGCCCCTGGTGACCACCCCATCACCCAGAATATTTGTTAGACTGCAGCATCCCCGGCCCCACAGCAAACCTACTGACTCAGTCTTGGGATGACTGACGCCCAGGCATCTTTTCTTCCCACAGATGCCCAGGTCATCTCGGTACCAGCCTAGTCTGGGAACACTGCCCCAGAACTGGCAGTGCTTTGAGAAAGACATGTTCAAAGCTGACCGGCCTCCAGGGTCCAAGTCACTCTAAAGGAGCCTCTCCTCCACTTTATTTGACATCTTCTGGTCTGAGGGACTCGTTCCTGAACCCGGCTTCCTTTTTTTTTTTTCCGGTCTGTTCCCCAAGGCATTTGGATCTTAGTTCCCCTATCAGGGATTGATCCCACGATCCCTGCTTTAGAAGTGCAGAGTTTTAACCACTTGACCTCCAGGGAAGTCCCAAGAGCTCCTTTTGATTCCCATCTTCTCTATCTCCCAGCTTAGGTGGGTAACATCATTTGCTGAGCCCATTTCTGGTTGTTTAGAATAAGACTCGACTTCATGTGATTTTTCGGAGAATTAAACTCAGTAACAGATGAAAGGGAAGCTGGGCTTCCCTCCCTGCGTCTGGTCTTCCACAGGCCTTGACTTTGTAAAGAAATGTAATGGGTGCCTTTTTGTCTTCTTTTCAGCTACTCGGATGTAATGTTGTCCCTAACGAGACCTGGGTTTCAGTACCTCTTGTCTGTTCTTTCTTACGATCCAACTAAACATGCAGGTAAAGTTTCCTTTTTGCTCTTTTTTCAGTTGCCTTGTTTCCTGATTTCTATGATGGGGATAGCATTATTTTCTCCTACTTTATCTCATGGGAGGCATCCTGCTTATATACATGAAGTCTGTGTCAGCCATGATGTGGGGGTGGGATGCATTGGGCTGATGCCAACAAATACAAATACATCTTCATAGGAAATGGGGTGAGAAGCGCACATGGGAAGGTAGGAGGTGGGCAGGAAAATCTCTAAACTATTCTTGCTTTTTAATTGCTGGAATTTTATAATTTATTGCATGTTAAAAATGTTCTCATTCAGTCACTAAGTTGTGTCCGACTCTCTGTGACCCCATGGACTGTAGCATGTGTTAAAAATAACTGTATATTTTTTGAATGTGTAAAAGGGATGTTTTCTTCTGGGTTCATTTAAATGTGTTTGAACATCAACACTTGACCTTTTAAGTCATGCCTTTTCAGGAAGAAGTGAAAACCAAGTGCATAGACTTTCAATTCGTAAACATTCTATTTTGATTTTTAATGGAGCTTTTTAAAAAGTGTCTTGTTTTATACATATTAATGTTAGTTGTTTTTTTTTTTCTGTTTGAAGAAGTCAGATCTTGAAAACTCATTAAAAGATGAGACCTAGTGTCTATAATTAAGTCTGGGAATAGTCAGATGGAAATAAAAACTAAGGGAGACAGATGTCAGCCCTGCAAATGTGATTTAGCAGCTTACTGACCAGAGAGATGTTAATACATCTTTCGTCTGTGTGTTGTGTGTGTGTGCTCAGTTGTGTCTGCTCTTTGTGACCCCATGGCCCACTTGTTTCCTCTGTTCATGGGATCTAGCAGGCAAGAATACTGGAGCAGTTTTCCATTTCCTCCTCCAGGGGATCTTCCTGACCCAGGAATGGAACCTGTGTCTTTTATGTCTCCTGCACTGGCAGGCAGATTCTTTACCAGTCTGCCACCAGAATGTTATTGACTGAGCCATTTCAAAATTCACTTACCTAACAAATCGCCAACCCCAGGTGTTAGTTTCAGCAAAAATCTCCCAGTCAATAATGAGTTAAATTCCCTTCCTGAGCAGTAGGCCTAAGGAAGGGCCTGTGGGAAGAAGACAGAGCAGGCTCTGTCTGGGGTGGAGGCTCAGAATACCTTCTAGAATGGGGCAGAAGTTGTTTCCTTTAAAGTGCCCGAAGCAAAATGGGCAGAGTGTGTATAGAATGAGGGACTGTGCATGGTCAAAAATCTATACTCTGGAAGCAGCAAGTCCCAGTGGAGTCATAAACTCCACTCTCACGTTCCTTTTCCCAAGCCCCGTGGCTGACTCAGCGTCTGATGTAAGCTGGAGGTGCGTGTCTGCCGTTACCAGTGGCTAGCTGGTCTTTGGTATAAGATGTGCAAAATAAGAAGCAGAAAACGTGTCCCATCCTCACCTCTTTGGATACTTGAGTTGTATGTGGAATGAATATCCCTAGGTCATTGGGAATAAGCTGAGAAGTGGGCCCTGAAGGTTTGTTTCTCTTTAGAATTAGATCTGTGAGCCTACTCTTCACCATGTCTCTCTTTTACTTAGGCCCACCGTTTTACGTTACAGATGGGGAAGTTAAAGAATTGTTCGGTAAGTTACAGATGTGTGCTATAACTTTTTAAGTAGAGTCAACTGTTTTGAGCTGTTAGCAAACTATTAATATCTAAAGTACTTAAAATCCAAAGCCATTTTATTGGAGACTATTTTAATCACCCCAAAAGGGATCCATCTCTGTAATATGCCTTTTTAGCTAAATAGTACATTTATGTTAAAGACATCTCAATTCTTCTAGAGAGATTGTATATTCATTTTAACTCTTAGGAGTTAAAAAAATGATAATAACCTTCAGAGTTGAGAAAATGTACTCTTAGTATTTCCCCATTTTCATTAAAAAGAAAGGAAAAATCTTCAGTACACACAGTTTTTAAAATCACTTGATATGTTTTTGAAGCATTGATTGTATTCGTCATAAAATTTTAACTTGCCACTTTCTTTTTGTTTCAGGTTCAGTGTGTAATATTCAGTGTCTAGAGAAGGTTGATGTTTTTGAAGAACGACATAAAAGTTGGGGAATTGACCAGATTATTGAAAGGTTATATCTATTTACAGAAAAGTAAATGAGACCTGAATAGAAGCAAATAATATCAAAATGTTTTTGAACAATTAAAAATTGTGCTAAGGCTTGAAAATGGATGACTTTTGGGGAAAAAATGGTTCACAAATCATATCACAGACCTTTGCAAAAAAATGCTTATAACTTTTTAGATAAAGCACATATTTTGGAAAGGAGCATGTGACTGAGAATGAAAGATTATACTTGTATGTCTTACAGATTGTAAGAATTTTTTACAGTCAGCATGTATTACTTATATAATTAAAAAAGAAAAAAGAAATGCAATGTATGGAACAAATATAATAGAAAAAATAGTATCTTTAGGAAGTTTAGAAGCATTGAGGAGATGTAACACTTTAGGTAGGATTCAAGGTAAAAGCTAACCATCTAAGACATTGTAAAAAAACATTAATTTTTACTTAAACCCAAAAAATTGTACTAAATCCTAGCATTCCTTTTCACATTTTTCTTCTTATATAATTTTGTATGTGACAGAATGAAGAAAAAAAAATTTTAATTAAAAAAAAATTTTTTTTAATTTTTTAAAATTTTTAATGAAATTGACCACTCTATATGGAACAAAATATTTTTCCCACTGTAAAAATAAATTATTTTTAGAAGTTTTTTTCCTGTGTTGGGCAGTTTTTTGTTTTTCTTAATTTCATCTTGTTTAAATGATAAAGTCTTAAGAAGTGAAGGTGTACTTAGGGCTGGGTTCATGTCTGTTCATTATGAAAGTTTAGATTCAAAACTTTTCAGTTCTCACTAACAGTCACATTTTGTTAAATCAGACATTCCTCTCTTACTGCACCACCTAATACCTAAACGATTTAGCTTGTTTAGCTCATTTTAGTAGGCTGGGGTGCATTATTAAAATTATTTACTGATGTGTGTGTGTGAAAATTTGAGAAGCGTTGACATTTCCAGATTCTCATTTCCAACCTAGCTCATTTTGCTGTGGGTGCTCAAAACGTTCAAGCCTCTACCACTTACCCCTCACCACTTACCCTTCACTGCCCATCCCTCACCACTGGAGCCGAGCACGTGGTAGGGCACGAGTTTATGAAATTAGATAGGCAGGTGAGTGCTGGAGGACAAGGTGCCCTTGGGGGAAAGCAGAGCTGGAGACGTCACCAGAGCCCAGGTCGAGTCCAAGGAATCACGCAGGTGACAGAGACCTGCCTATTAACAGAGGTCCCCCAAGGCTGGCCCGAAACTCAAAACTTGCCAACCCAGGAGGGGTTCAGACTGGCAATGGTAGCGAGTTTTTTCTCCTGTGAGCTCACAAGCCCGAGCTAAGGCGCCTACTGTCTTTGCTCCTTCTCGGTTCAAAGGTTGCGTCTGTCCTCCTGGACTGAGATGCTTCTAGGCTGTGCCGCTGGCTCTCTCCATGCCTCTGGTTGTTGTCAGGCACACTCTACGATACAACTGTGTCCTTGCACTGTTCTGGGATTCTTGCTCAACTGCATGTATGTGGCGTGTCTTCCCACGCTTGCAAAACCAGCAGCCCGCCTGGTTGAGCGCTCCCAGACTCCACAGCCTGTCGCCTTGCACCCCCTCTCTGCTGTCACCGCTTTAGCTGGGTCTCCATTTCCCCTCCTCTTCTGCCTGGTACTTTGCACAAGACCCGTTCTTCAAACCTTTTGTCCCCTTTGGGGCTCCTAGGTGGAAGCAGGAAGAGATGGTCGTGCTATTCCTGGGGCCTCTAAGGGAGGAGTATTGGAGGAAAGTACAGAGGAAATCCATGGAGACTTCACCACGGAGGAGGAAAGATTCTTCATAGGAAACTCAGAGTTAGACTCAAGGAATTTCTTTTATTAATCATCATGTGTATATATGTGACAAGGATTATACTCTATAAGGTACTTGAGAAACCCTTCAACATGGACTTTAGAGATAAGCAAGTGCTTAGCATGATTCCTGCTGCTGCTGCTGCTGCTGCTTAAGTCGCTTCAGTCGTGTCCGACCCTGTGCGACCCCATAGACAGCAGCCCACCAGGCTCTCCCATCCCTGGGATTCTCCAGGCAAGAACACTGGAGTGGGTTGGCATTCCTTCTCCAAGCATGATTCCTAGATTAATGCTATTTTCCTAACAGTAGAGAACCATCATGGAGAAGGAAATGGCAGCCCACTCCAGTGTTCTTGCCTGGAGAATCCCAGGGACGGCAGAGCCTGGTGGGCTGCCGTCTATGGGGTCGCACAGAGTCGGTCACGACTGAAGCGACTTAGCAGTAGCAGAGAACCATCAAAGGAAAGTTATAACATTGGGGTTTGCTGCCTGTATGTTGCATCCTTTTAAGTGTTCATTAGTTCATCCATTTAAAAAACATGTGTTGGAAGAAAAGCTATGATCAACCTAGACAACATATTAAAAAGCAGAGACATTACTTTGCCAACAAAGCTAGTCAAAGCTATGGTGTTCCAGTAGTCATGAATGGATGTGAGAGTTGGACCATAAAGAAGCTGAGCACCAAAAAATTGATGCTTTTGAACTGTGGTGTTGGAGAAGACTCTTGAGAGTCCCTTGGACTACAAGGAGATCAAACCAGTCAATCCTAAAATAAATCAACCCTGAAAATTCATTGGAAGGACCGATGCTGAAGCTGAAGCTCCAATACTTTGGCCACCTGATGCGAAGAACTGACTTATTGGAAAAGACCCTGATGCTGGGAAAGATCGAGGGCAGGAGGAGAAGGGGACGACAGAGGATGAGATGGTTGGATGGCATCACCAACTCGATGGACATGAGTTTGAGCAAGCTCCAGGAGCTGGTAATGGACAGGGAAGCTGAGCGTGCTGCAGTGCATGGGGTCACAAAGAGCTGGACACGACTGAGCGACTGAACTGAGAACTTCGCTGGTGGCCCAGTGGTTAAGATTCCACATTTCCACTGCTGGGGTGCGAAGGTTCCATCCTTGCCACAGGGTGAGGCCAAAAAATTAAAATTAAATAAAAAGTAATGTGTTGGCCTCCCTCTGTGTACACAGGCGATCACTGGGCACTAGGCGCTGCTCTTCTGGAACTTAGTTTCTCTCTTAAGAAAAAGAAAGGATGAAGATAACAATTTTAAGATTAGATAGAAAGGGAAATTGGACTCCATACACTTGGTAAAGTAGAAAAAGGACAAGTAGGGGCAGGGGGTTGAGTGGACAGGAACACTGGAGCAGTATCCCAGCTGTGAAAGACTGCAAACCTACACGTTTTTAGTTCTGAAGCTTTGTGTCACTGAAAAGGCCTCAGCTCCAGATCAAATGCCGCAAAGTTAGATTTCCATACTTTACCGATTAGAGTCTTGACAGCAAACGGTTAGGGTCGATTGTGTGTGTGTGTGCACGGTGCTTTCCGGAACCACTGTGCTGTCTACTAGGACAAGTGATAGACCGATTGTGAACATTCTTAAAGAAGGCGGATTTCTTGCAGGTTTGTGTGGATTTACCTTTCGAACACCTCCAACCTCTTGGCGCAGTGCCGCCGGTTGCCACGCGGGGCAGCACAGGATCAAGAAGAAGGCAGGCTCCTCCCCAAGCGGAGTTGCCCGTCACAGTCAGCAGTGAGTGGCAGGGCTGGGTTGGTGGTCTTTGGATTCCCTCTAAAACAATGTGGGAGCAGAGACAAGTTAAAGGCACGTCAAACATCCACGAAATCCATCTGGAAAGCATCTTGAGAAGGTAATATACCAGAGACTTGGTCTAGATCTCTTAACTAGAGGTCTAACTGTTCCCCCGCCGTAATCTCGCTGCATGGGGTTGCTGCTGCTGCTGCTAAGTCACTTCAGTCGTGTTCGACTCTGTGCGACCCCACAGACGGCAGCCTACCAGGCTCCGCGTCCCTGGGATTCTCCAGGCAAGAACACTGGAATGGGTTGCCATTTCCTTCTCCAATGCATGAAAGTGAAAAGTGAAAGGGAAGTCGCTCAGTCATGTCCGACTCTTAGCGACTCCATGGACTGCAGCCCACCAGGCTCCTCCATCCATGGGATTTTCCAGGCAAGAGTACTGGAGTGGGGTGCCATTGCCTTCTCCGTGCGTGGGGTTACTGAGTTGAAAAAGGATGTGTTATAAATTTAAAATACACACTGGACTAGTGCTCATAAAACAGCAAGTGTAAAATATCACAATAATTTTTACAGTGATTATATGTCATAAGGATAGCATTTTGGATATTTTTGATTAAATAAAATATGCATATCCAATTAAGCTCATTTTACTAGCTTCTTTTCCTTTTTAAAATGTGGCTACTGGAAAATTTAATATTATATACGTGGCTCTTATTATATTTCTGTGAGACAACACTAATTCTAAAAACATTCCACTTTTAGGTGGAAATGTAGGTTTCCTGAATGTTTTTCCTTAAGGATTACTGCAGAAAGCAATTTCTATTTGGAATGAAAATGTATTATAGTCTGAAATTATAATATTAAATTGATTATTATGTCTCAATACCCAGATAATCTTTGACTCTTGTAGCACTCGGTAGGAAAATGTTCTTTCTTATCTTACATTAAATCTCCTCCAGGGGATTTAATGGGATAAAGATTTCCTGTTTTCTCAGAAGTCTAGCAAATAAGAGGGTGAATGATCACGGTAATTATCTCTAAATGAGGAGAAATGATCTGATAAGTGACTTTGCCAAAGACAGTGTTCATGCAGACACTGAGGGGAGAATTCCTGAAAGTGATTGCTTCTTGTTCCACAATAATTCCTGAGAGACTATGTTACCTCCTGTTTGAAGATTTTTTTAAACATATTATATATTCTCTATGTTTTCCATATTGATTGAAGTTGAAAGAATTTAACTTGATGTCATTTGAGGGACTTTTGTATCACTGGTTCTCAAATTTGGCTGTACATGATAAGCTCGAAGGGAACTTTAAAAAAATCCCAGCTGCCCCCCTGATGGACCAGTGGCTGAGACTCCACACTCCCAATGCAGGGGGACTGGGCTCGATCCCCGGTGGGGGAACTAGATCCCACATGCCACAACTAAGACCTGGTGCAATCAAATAAAAATAAAACATCCCAGCTGCCAGACCACACCCTGGACAAATTAATCGTTGGAGGATGAGACCCAGGTATTTGCCATGTGCAACCAAAATTGAAAATGACTGGGATAGTTAGAACATGGGCTCTGAAAACTGCCTGGCTTCAAAGCCCAACCAGCCTGGCCGCTTCCTATCCCCATGACCCTAGGCAAGAAACTTAACCTCTGCAAACTCTATGGCAGAAACAGGATAATGAAAACAACACATCTTGTAGGACTGTCGTGTGGTTTAACGAAGATAACCTATGCAAACCACTTACAAGAGGGTGGGCATGCAGTAAGTGGATTGTTAACTATCAACTTCCTTAATTTCATATTCATTTCTCTGGAACACATTTCCAGCCATGGTCCTTGCCTCTGACACAGGTTCACCTGTGTATTTCATGTTATTGTCCTATGACACTCCTTCGTCCACATTGTTGTTCAGTCGCTCAGTCGTGTCCAGCTCTTTGTGACCCCATGGACTGCTGCACACCAGGCTTCCCTGTCTTCACTACTATCTCCCTGAGTTTGCTCAAATTCATGTCCATTAGGTTGGTGATGCCATCCAACCATCTCATCCTCTGTTGCCCCCCCTCTCCTTCTGTCTTCAATCTTTCCCAGCATCAGGGTCTTTTCCAGTGAGTCAGCTCTTTGCATCACATGGCCAAAGTATTGGAGCTCCAGCATCAGTCCTTCCAATGAATATTCAGGACTGATTTCCTTTAGGATTGACTGGTTTGATCTCCTTACTGTCCAAGGGACTCTAAAGAGTCTTCTCCAGCACCACAGTTTGAAAGCATCAGTTCTTCAACACACAGGCCTTCTTTATGGTCCAACTCTCACATCATACATGACTACTGGAAAAACCATAGCTTTGACTATTGGGACCTTTGTTGGCAAAGTGATCTCTTACATAAATTCATTTTGCAAGTGTTCATTGAGCATCTACTTTACTACGAGAGGGCTTCCTTGGTGGCTCAGTAGTAAAGAATCCACCTGCCAGTGCAAGAGTCACAGGTTCGATCCCTGGATTGGGAAGATCCCTGGGAGAAGGAAATGGCAGCCCACTCCAATATTCTTGCCTGAGAAAACCCATGGACAGAGGAGCCTGGCAGGCTACAGTCCATGGGATCGCAAGAGTCAGATGCGACTTAGTGACTAAACAACAACAACTTACTATGAGAATTATAGAAGGTCCAAAAGAAAATGCGTGCACCTGCCTCATCCACTTGGGTTTTAATTTCCCTCATGCATCTGTGTTTTCCCAATAGATCAGAAGCATCATGAGCTCTGAGACTAGGTTTCACACCTGGCCAGCCCCAGCCCCTAGCACCCAGCGCTGCTTGATGGGAAATTGGAGGGCACTTTGCTAGGTACCAAGGAGCAGCTGGCTCGTCCTCAATAGAGTTCCTCAAGTGTAAAGGGAAGATGCTCCATCCGTGACTGGTGTGAAGATTACAGGTCTCTCCACGTGCTGTGGATTGTTGTTGTTCAATCACTCAGTCGTGTCCGACTCTTTGTGACCCCATGACTGCAGCACACCAGGCTTCCCTGTCCATCACCAACTCCCAGAGCCTACTCAAACTCATGTCCATTGAGTCGGTGATGCCATCCAACCATCTCATCCTCTGTCGTCCCCCTCTCTTCCCGCCTTCCATCTTTCCCAGCATCGGGTTCTTTTCCAATGAGTCGGTTCTTCACATCAGGTGGTCAGAGTATTGGAGTGTCAGCTTCAGCATCAGTCCTTCCAATGAATATTCTGTGGATCAGTTCAGTTCAGTCGCTCAGTTGTGTCTAACTCTTTGCGACCCCATAGACGGCAGCCCACCAGGCTCCGCCGTCCCTGGGATTCTCCAGGCGAGAACACTGGAGTGGGTTGCCATTTCCTTCTCCAATGCATGAAAGTGAAAAGTGAAAGGGAAGTCGCTCAGTCGTGTCCGACCCTCAGCGACCCCACGGACTGCAGCCTACCAGGCTCCTCCGTCCATGGGATTTTCCAGGCAAGAGTACTGGAGTGGGGTGCCATTGCCTTCTCCATTCTGTGGATTCGAATTTGTTAAAATCCACTGTCCGCCTCTCCGGATACAGTGCCGCGCGCGCCCACAAGGGGGCGGCAGGTCTCGGCCGAGCGGCTGGACAAAGTGGACGTCAGCCCAGCGGCCCCGCCCCGTGACCGTGACCCCAGGCCGCGCCGGCGCGGAGTCCCGCTCGGCGGGCGGACGGCGCGGCCGGGCGTGCGGGCCGGGGCGCGCGCGATGGGGGCCGAGGCCTCCGGGAGCGGGCCGGCGCTGCGGGAGCTGCTGCGCGAGGCGGAGACCAGCCTGCTGGAGTGCAAGGTGTGCTTCGAGCGGTTCGGCCACCGCCAGCAGCGGCGCCCACGCAACCTGTCCTGCGGCCACGTGGTCTGCCTGGCCTGCGTGGCCGCCCTGGCGCACCCGCGGACGCTGGCCCTCGAGTGCCCCTTCTGCCGGCGGGCCTGCCGGGGCTGCGACACCAGCGACTGCCTGCCGGTGCTCCACTTCCTGG
>SJXQ01011943.1:0-205141 GCA_006408695.1 Aepyceros melampus | reverse complement strand
GGGGGGGGGGGGGGGGGGGGGGGGATTGGATTGACTATATATACTATTGACACTATGTATAAAGTAGAGAACTAATGAGAACCTGCTGTGTAGCACAGAGAGCTCTCCTCAATGCTCCCTGGTGACCTAAATGAGAAGGAAATACAAAGAAGAGGGGGAGACATGTAACAGTAGCTGATCCACTTTGCTGTACAGCAGAGACTAACACAGCCTTATAAAGCAACTACACTGCAAATAAAAATCAATAAAATTAAAAAAATAATAAAGTAAGAGGTTTCCCAGGTGATGGAGGAGATTGGAATGACTCTCCAGAGGTCAGAGACAAAAGAACTCAAGCACAAATAGCTGGAGAAGGAAAAGGAATGGGCTTTTCCTGAAAATCCCCCTCAATCAGGTGCCTTTAGGCCAGCGCTACCCACCACCCCTCGCCACCTGGTGCGTCCGTAAAAGCAAGCAGAGGCCCAGTCACCAGCACTCACGTCAGCCCCCGTTCTTGTTTTCCCAATTCCTGAGGCTCCGACTGTCTCCTGGTTTTGGCCTTGTTCTGCCCTCTGGACTTGATTTTCACAGTCTTCTTCCTTGGTGTTTCCTAAGGACTGTGGTTCAGTCATAGCTCTTCCCTCTACTTAGACACACTCTCTCTGGATCCCGGGACGCAAAGCAGCACAACTTGTTTGTGCCTCATCCAGACCTTCCCTGGTGAGTCGGGTGAAGACCTCACTGAAAGTGAATTGTGTGCCTTTTGAGGAAATATTCCATATATCTCAGAAAAATGGGGAAGACCCACTGATGATGGCAATTTAACCATCCTCCCCCGCCACCGAGAGACGAGATGTAGGCTGGTGACTGGCTCTCCACTAATAGCGACCCGCTCCGGGGCTTCTGGGGCTTCCCTGTAGCTCAGTCGGTAAAGGAGCCTGCAATGCAGGAGACCCAGGTTTGATCCCCAGGCTGGGAAGATCCACTGGAGAAAGGAATGGCAACCCACTCCAATATTTTCTTGCCTGGAGAATTCCATGAATAGAGGAGCCTGGCAGCCTACAGTCCATGAGGTCGCAAAGTCGCACACAACTTAGCGACTAAACCATCACCACCCTGGTGGTATACTATGGTTGATAAGGAGATGAAGTGTTTTCTTGAAGAATATGTAGGAAATATGAGAGGGAGGCTGTCAGGACTCACCACACAGCGACTGTGCTGAGCTGTCATGGTTGTCTACCGTGCCCACCACCCGTTCTAAGGAAAACCTACTCCCCTCCCCCACAGGCCCTGCTCATGAGCTAGCCTTTGGCCGCCATGCTTCCTAGTTGGATAGGATGCCCACCAAGATGAAGAGCAACCCGTCCATCAATGTCCTGCCAAATATATTCAATTAGATCAGGAAGCTAGCCTACCACTTAGCCTCAGATGAACAGTTTTTCTCAAAAAGGACAAGGAGATCCAATTAGATTCTTTCCTTGAGGTGGCAGGGTTGCCTTTTTTTTTTTTTAATTGAAGTGTAGTTAGTTTTATGGGCTCTTGGCTCAGTCGGTAAAGAATCTGCCTGCAATGCAGGAGACCAGGGTTCAATTCCTGGGTCAGGAAGATCCCCTGGAGAAGGAAATGGCAACTCACTCCAGTATTCTTGCCTGGAGAATCCTGTGGACACAGGAGCCTGGCCAGCTATGGTCCATGGGGTCACAAGAATCAAACACGACTTAGTGACTAATCCACCACCAGAGCTGGCTTACACCCTTGTTTTTGTTTCAGATACACACCAAAGTGATTCAGTTATACATGCATCTTTTTTAGATTCTTCTCCCTTATAGGTTATTATAAAATATTGAGTGTGGTTCCCTGTGCTGTGTAATCTATTTCCATTTTCAAACCGCTGATGGATAAATCTGGATGGACTAAAAGTGATGATACAGGAAGGCCAATTCCATTACATTTTGGAGTTAATTTCCGCAAAATTGTACCAGTCACCTCTGGTGGACACTAAAATGTAAATCTTAAAATTAGTAACTTTTCTTCTCTGACCAGTCAGTATGAAATACGTTATATGAATTTGTTAAATTTGCTAACAGCACTATCTGTACAAGTTGAACACAAGATATTCAAATGCATTCTGATTATAAACAAAATCTGTTAATTCATAAGGGTTTGGGGGAAGAGGGGAGAGTTACATCTTTGTCAGGTTTTACTGTTAGGGTGGTGCTGGCCTCATAAAATGAGTTGGGAAATGTTCCTTCCAGCTTTATTTCCTGAAAGAATTTGTATGACAGTGTTGTCATTTCTTCTTAAATGTTTGATAGAGCTCGCCAGTGAAACCTAGTGGCCCAAGAAGTTTCTTGATGTGTTACGTTCAGAGTTTATGATTGTTTTCTGTGGAAAGACGGGCCAGTTGGAGCTTACTCAATCATACTGGAACAGGAATTTAAAAAACCTTTTAAATTTGATTTTTTTTTTGGCAAGCTTTTTATCACTGACTATTTCTGTGTGCTCATTTTAAGGTTGAGCAAGGTGCAAGGCTCTGAGGATGTGAAGGTTCCCAGGTGCTGATGGTCGGGGGTCGGGTGTGGAGATGGACGAGCTAATCAGAAGAATACAGCATAGGATGGTTCGGGCTCTGAAAAGCACAAGCTGGGGGGATGGGGCAGGGGGAGACGGGCCCAGCAGCCAGAACAGAACAGATATTGGAAGAGATGACATCACCCTAGAATTCCAGACTGATTGATGTCATCAACGCTGGACAATTTCATCCAAAACAAACTAAAAAACTAAAAGTAAACATTTGTCTTTAAATATTGATTCTTCGTGGTCCTGACGTTAGGATCTATTTTTCTGTCGCTATAGCCTGTCAGCATTCAGGGACCGTGTAAAGAAGGCAAGATGACAGCTGATGGTCAGTGATGCTCAGCTGAGTTTTTGAGCATCTCGGGGTATTTTTTGATATTTTTACATTTAGCTAAACACCACAGTAGTAAGTGTATTCTAAAAAGGTCAAAAGTGCCCTCTTTGGACAAAGCTCATTTGTTGTTACAATGCAGTCCTCCCCACAGTGAAACATTTTATAATCCTCTCCCACATTTAGTCCTTTCCCATCATTGTGGCGGTGACAGATTTTATGGGAGGAGGCGTCACGTGGACCTAACACGTACTTCCCTGATTGGAAGTGTCCTCCTGTTTCCTGTGGTGCTGACACCTCTCGATGCTTGGCACCTGCTTTGTTGCTAAATCAGGGCCTTGCTGGGCCTCTTGGCACTGATTACTCGAGTCCTCCCCTCCCCCAGCTTCAGCCACTCAGGGGACATCCCTCCTGTGCTGTAACAGGTCAAACAGGGGCAAACTATTCAAGAGAAAGACACTGCAGGTTTTCACCGCAGCTATTTTTCATGACTCGTAAATTGTATGTCAAAAGAGGCCAGAGACAGGGACTGTTTTCAAAGAACCATGATGGAGAAACATGAAATATTAGCAGAGTTTTGGCTCTAGGCACCCAGCACTTGGTCAGAATATGAGAAAAGCTTCTCCTATTAGCTTTGGGGTTGACTGGAAGGCTGCAGTCCATGGGGTCGCTGAGGGTCGGACACGACTGAGTGACTTCACTTTCACTTTTCACTTTTATGCCTTGGAGAAGGAAATGGCAACCCACTCCAATGTTCTTGCCTGGAGATCCCAGGGACGGGGAGCCTGGTGGGCTGCCGTCTATGGGGTCGCAGAGTTGGACACGACTGAAGCGACTTAGCAGCAGCAGCAGCAGCAGGGGGTGCCAGAGCGTGTGTCTGTGAGATCGTCTTTGTCGTGAAACATGCCAAATAATTCATGAATACTGCTTAGCACCATGTCTTCCTGTGCACACCATCAATGAAAGGCTTCCCGTCAGGGTGTGACCTTTGCTGGGGTTCCATGCTCTCCCTCCCAGCCAGGTCGACTCATTACCGTCTCCCTCTCAGGGAGAAGGGCTCCTGCCTGCAGCTCTCCTGTGGACACACTCTGAAGTTGGCCCCCGGCCCCCCAGGAGCAGTATGAGAGGCTTCCAGTGAAAGGTTTTCCTGTCTGGTGCCTGGGGTCTGCCATCCAGGACATAGGCCTCACTACTGGCTCCCATCTAGGCTCCAAGGGCAGCCTGGACTTGGAGCTCTTACCCTCAGCACCGTGGTACCAACCCAGGTATGACATCTGGGCCCCAGCTTTGCTCTCGCTCGGCTGCTGTAGGCATCCTTGCCTCCATCCTTAGCTGTGACCCATGGTGACACTTTCTGTCTTACCTAATGCTTTTAGAGACCAGGGAGTGTATGAGGTTGAGTATTTTTGGACCGTTACTGGAACAGAGGCAGAGGATAAGAGAGTAGCAAGTGGAAACGGTACCGAGAATGAATGGTCTCTCATTGGATGCAGAGATCTATACTGGGCACCAGCCTTCAGTTCTTACACAGACTCATCTCATCCTCATCATAGCCTAGGAAATATTGGGTTGGCCAAAAGGCTGATTCGGGTTTTTCTGTGAGATGTTATGTATGTCCATAAGATGCTTTCCATACTATCTTACGGAAAAACTCAAAAGGACCTTTTGTCCAGCCGGTAGTTGCTAGTGGCATTTTTACAGGTGGGGAAACTGAGGCACAGAAAAGCTAAGTAATTTGCTGAAGGTCACATAGATGGACAGTAGATAAACTGTTTAATCTCTCTGAGCCTTAATTTCTTTCTGTAAAATGGAAATTTAGTAGTGCCCACTTTGGAGACTTGTGAGGCCTGCAGAAGTTCATGCGTGTGCAGTAGAATGTCCGGTAGGTGTCTGGTCTCTCTTAGCAATCATTATTTTGCCTGAAATGTTTTGGAGTAAGGCAGTTCCTCTGTTTTTAAGCACAGAGGTTAGTGGTCATGAAGCTTAGACCTGCAGGAAGCCGTCTGTGCTTGAGTGTAGGGAGAATCTGCCTGACAACAACGCCTGCAGAAAAGAAAGCAGAGGTGAAAGCCGAGGGAAGATGACATCCACGTAACATCGTTGGGTCTCCAAGATTTTCTATTCCCAAAGCTGGGTATCACCCTGGATATCCTGTTTATCTGAGCTGACAAGTTTCCTGTTCTAAAACAAAGTTGACTTGTGTGTCTGTGTTGTTGTTATTGTTTGGTTGCTCAGACGTGCCCGACTCTTGCAACCTGTAGACTCTGTTCATGGGATTCTCCAGGCAAGAATACTGGAGTGGGTTGCCATTTCCTTCTGCAGGGGTTCTTCCCGACCCAGGGAGCGAACCCACGTCTCCTGCATTGGCAGGTGGGTTCTTTACCACCGAGCCACCTGGGTGTCTATGACTATCATCTAATGGAGCCTCAAGAGAGTCCAAGGTCAGGCTCCTAGAAGACGTCATGTATTCATATTACAAGGACTTTGCTTTACACCTTATGTCAAGGCAGCACAAAGCGGCTTTCAGTCAGTACTTAGAGATCCACAATAGAAAAAAATGATTGGCTCCTTTGAGTTTTGAGTGAGGTGTCAAACTACTGATATGTTGTTGGACTTTTTTGTTTGGCCACGCCACATGGCATGTGGGATCCCAGTTCCCTGACCACTTCATTTTGAAGTGCAGACTCTTCACTCCTGGACCACCAGGGAAGTCCTTACACTGTCTAATTTTTTTTTTTTTTTTTTGTTGAGGAGTGGGAGGAGAGTCATCTGTTACCCATTGAAAGGATTTTTTTTGGATTATCAGAGCTCCTGTGATACAAAAGGTTTTCAAGTTTGGTAGGATCATAGAAAGGGCTTCCCAGGTGATGCCATTGTAAAGAATCCACCTCCCAGTGCGGAAGATGCAAGAGACACAGGTTCAGTCTCTGGGTCGGAAAGATCACCTGGAGTAGGCAATGGCCACCCACTCCAGTATTATTATTAAAAAAAAAAAGATATGGAATGCTTCAGGAATTTGCATGTCATCCTTGCTCAGGGGCCATGCTAATCTTCTCTGTATTGTTCCAGTTTTAGTATATGTGCTGCCAAAGCGAGCGCCCGCTCCAGTATTCTTGCCTGGGAAACCCCATGGACAGAGGAGTTTGGCAGGCTACAGTCCTTGGGGTTGCAAAGAGTCAGACACGACTGAGCTGGCGCACTCACACACCCGCCCCCCACACACAGCCACACACACAGGTTAACAGAAATCTTGACGTCTAAGTCCCTCACTTTCTAAATAAGTAAACTGAAGCCTGAAGAGGTTAAGTAGCTTGGACAAGTGATTAATCTTCTTCGGAGAAAACCCAGAATTCTAACCCTTGCTGCCGTTGGAATTCTCTCTGATTTTGGATCTTCAGCAACTTAAACTGCACACACTGTATTTTCTACATAGATATGCAGAATCAGAGTCAGCAGCTGATGTCAGCTCTGCTGACTCCCAACCAAGTTTGGTTTTCCCATTGTTATCCTGCTTTTTTCCTATAAGTAAACACTTTTCTTTAACCACGGTATTTACTTATCTTACTGTAATGTATATAAGCATGTGATAAACATATAATGTATAATTCTAGCCCTACAGGATGTTACTAGGTGGTAATGTGGAAAAAGAGGTTCTGTATTTAATTAAATTTATGAGTTAAATGGGTTTCTTTATTGCAGTAGATCTCAAAGCCATCAATAAGCTATTTTGCATTATAAATTGCAAAATAAAGGGAATAGTTAGATACAGGGTACAGTGTTTTCCAGACTTACCCGACCCCAGGTCTGCTGCTGGAAATACTGTTCTGGCAGCCTGAATTTTCATATCTTTCTCTTTCTCCCCATGATTCCATTCTGCCCTTTTCTTTGGTGTTCTTGTTTCTGAGTCTTCATTTTTTAATTCTTACCTTCAATTCTCATCCTCCCTCCCAGGTTTCTGTCACTCCAAGTTCCTGCATTTGGGTGCTTTTCCAGTGATAATTCTCCTTCTCTAAGTCTTTGTGTGTGGCCTTTTTTGTTTGTTTGTTTTTTTGCAGGGGAGAGAGGGTGAAGGAGGGGTAAAGAGCTCCAATGAGCCAGTGTCTCTTGCAGGTTTATGGAAGAATGACCAACCTGGGCTCCCTCAGATCAGCCTTGACTTATTTGTATCTCAATATATCCATACCCCAAGGTGGGCTTGTGGGAAAGAGCGGTTTGTACTGATGCCTTCCAGAGCTTGCCCAGAAGTGCCACAAGAGCCACTGGCCCCCTTTGTTGAATTCTCCTCACCTTTCCGGGAACAGCCCAGCAGTGAAACTTCTCTGCACATTATCCAGCCATTGGAGGCTCACCCACAAGCCAGTTCCAGCCCCACATTCAACCTTTTGTTTCCAGACAAGGTAGCTCTCTGTCCAAGGTGGCATTTGCGCTTTCACTTGTACTCTGCTTTGTTCCTGCTGTTGCTTGGGCACTGCTTGTGGGATCTTAGTGCCCCCTGCAGTGGAAGCCTGGGGTCCCTACCACAGGGCCACCAGGGAAGTCTCAACATTTATACTTTGCCTGGGGAATCAGCCTCCCTGATCGAGCTCCAGCAGCTATCTCTGAGTGTTGCTGTCGTTCATCTTTCTCAAGTGTTCTGTGTTTTCCGCATCATCTGCCTTATTGTATCCACAAAATTCCAGCAGTAATTCTGAACATACTTTACACATAGGTATGATTTCTCTTCATTTAGAGTTTTAAGGTTTCAGTTCAGTTCAGTTCAGTCGCTCAGTCGTGTCCGGCTCTTTGCGACCTCATGAATCGCAGCAGGCCAGGCCTCCTTGTTTTAAGGTTTAAAATCCCCTAATTTTCAAGGTTCTTTACAGACTTCATGGTACAGTTTTGAGTAGTACTGTGCTTCTTCCATAGGATAAATGGTATCAGGACGTACACTCATGCTGATCCAATTGAACGAACACCTCATGAACTTTTCTATTTCTCACAATTTGTCCCTCGGAATTTTTCCCACTCATTCTGAAACTAAGATGCATCCTACACAAATCACTTTTTTTGAGGAGTTTCGGGCCTGTGGCTTCATTGTGGAGACCACAAAGCCAAACAAGCTGTTTCCAAGGCCAGGTGTGAATTATTGACAGGTATCACCTCGGAAGGACTTCCCAGGTGGTGCTTGTGGTAAGGAATCCCCTGCCAATGCAAGAGATGTGGGTTCCGTTCCTGGGTTGGGAAGATCCCCTGGAGTGGGAAATGGCAACCCACTCCAGTTTTCTTGCCTGGGAGATCCCAAGGACAGAAGATCCTGGCGGGCAACAATCCATGAAGGTCCCAAAGAATCAGACACGACTGCACACACACAGCAGTTTGGATCAACTTTATACTCATCCATGTTCATTTCAAAATTTGGTACTATCTGTAAGAGTAAATCAGAAAGCAGATTCTGAAATGTTGATGGTGAGTAGATTTTTTGTGTTTTCTATTTTAATGGCTTTCCTAGAGACACGCATACCCTTCTTACTATTTTATATTGAATCAGACCTTCCTATGGCTGGTTCTTGTCACACAGGTCTGTCAGCTAGCAGCTGACCACGTGCATCTTTAAACATTTTGGTATGCGTTGGGATTTGTCCATAAGAAGCATAGACTCTAATAGGAAATAGGGAGAATCCCAGGGACGGGGGAGCCTGGTGGGCTGCCGTCTATGGGGTCGCACAGAGTCGGACACGACTGAAGTGACTTAGCAGCAGCAGCAGCAGCAGCAGAGAGCTACAACCAGCCACAGACTATCCCATGTACCCCTCATCCAGCCATCCAGCCGTGCCTCTGGGACTCACTAAGTGGTGATAGCCAGTGCATACTCAAAAGGCCCTCTCCAGGTACAACTGAAGGAAAGCATAGCAGAAACGATGCCTGATCTGATAACACCCAGATCCAGGAAAGAAGAAGCTAAAGAAGGTTACTTCTGCTATATACCTGAGCCTCAGGTCATCTGATCGGTACAGCCTGGCTGGCCATTAGTTTAACTAAGTTACTCGTTTGGGCTCAGGTATCACATCAAGGTGTTAAATTTAATCTCTAAAGACTTACGTGGTTTGGACTCAGAATGTTCTATGAACTCAACTTCTCTCCTTTCTAGTGTTGCATCTAAACTCTGTAACTGACCCAGATTTCAGGACTTGGCTGGGAACCACAGGGAAAGTCTGAGGCAGTTACAAGATTCAGTGCAGGATGCTTTCAGTTCTGGTCTGGCTCTTTATTTATTTACTTTTTGGTTGCACCAGCTCTTCATTGCTGCTTTCTCTAGTTGTGGCAAGTGACGGTGGCTTCTCTTATGGAACACAGTTCAAGGGCTTCAGTAGTTGTGGCACATGGGCTCACTCGTTGTGGCTCACAGGCCTAGTTGCTCCATGGCATGCGGGATCTTCCTGGACCAGGGATCGAACCCATGTCCCCTGCTTTGCAGGGTGGACTCTCATCCACTGGGCCACCAGGGAAGCACTGGTCTAGCTCTGATAGCCCAGCCTGTCCAAGGTTTCCAGTTTTCTGTCTCTCCTGTGATCTGAATGAGACTTAAAACCCTTGGATGGTAGAGTACCAGACTTTCACCATGAGAGTCGAGGTTGAAGTCTGTTCAAAACCATGGCTCCGTTCCTTTCTTCTATCATCATAGATAAACGTGGTCACAGCAGTGAATTCAGATGGCCAGTTATTAGCCCACACTCTTCTTATGGTATTCTTAATCATTTTGTAAGCATTCAAGTAACTTTTTGTTTGTCTTCTTTTCCTTCCTTGGACTAGAGTGTTCTCTTTCATGCATAGAATGCTGCTGCTGCTAAGTCACTTCAGTCGTGTCCAACTCTGTGCGACCCCATAGATGGCAGCTCACCAGATTCCCATAATACAAGCAATTTCTACCTCTTTTCTACATAGAAATTTTGGCCTTGGACACACCACTAACAATCATAAATCCAGAGGTTTCCAGGGCATCATTCAGGTAACACACTGGATTAGCCAGGATAGAGAACCACTGACTTAGATGAATCAGGACTTATCCCCGAACCACATCAGGGAGAAGTGAAATCAGAGGTCAGCCAGAGGACAAGGGGAAATAGCTGTTTGATAGGCAACTCGCAGATGACAAAGAAACATTTGTTGAATTTCTCCAAAGAAGATGCACAAATGACCAACAAGCACAGGAAAAGAAGCTCAGCATCACTAACCACTGGGAAATACCAGGGAAAATCACAATGAGATACCACCTCACACCCATTAGGATGGCTCCTATTAAAAAATCAGAGAAAAGCAAGTGTTGTTGGAGTGGGGAGAAATTGGAACCCTTGTGCACCGCTGGTTAAGGTATACAATGGTGCAGCCACTATGGAAAATAATATCATAGTTTCTAACACAATTAAACATAGAGTTACCGTGAAAAGTGAAAAAAATTGACGTGTAAGTTGTTCAGTCGTGTCTGACTCTTTGCAACCCCCTAGACCATAGCCAGTCAGTCTCCTCTGGCCCTGGGTTTTCCCAGGCAAGAATACTGGAGTGGGTAGCCATTCCCTTCTCCAGGAGATCTTCCTGACCCAGGGATTGAACCTGTGTCCCCTATATTGCAGGCAGATTCTTTACTATCTGAGCACCAGCAATTCCACTTCTGGCAAGGGCCCCGAAAGAATTGCAAGCAGGATCTGAAGAGATATTTGTCCACCACGTTCATAGCAGCATTACTCACAATAGCCCAAAGGTGGAAGCAACTCAAGTGTCCACTGATAGATGAATGGATCAACAAAACATGGTCTATACATACAATGAAATGTGATTCTGCCTTAACAAGGAGGGAGATTCTGACACATGTGACAGCAGGAACAAACCTGGAGAATATTATGCTGAATGCAATGAGCCAGTCACAGGAGAACAAATACTGTATGTTTCAGTCAAATCCCTAGAGACAGAGTACAGAATGTGAGTACCCAGGGACTGGGAGAAGAGGGGAACAGGGAGCTGTTTAATGGGTGTAGAGTCTTAGTTTCATAAGATGCAAAGAGTTCTGGAGATGGACTGCACAACAATGAATATACCTACCACTTCTGAACCGTACACTTAAAGATGCTTAAGATGGTAAATTTGGTATCACATGTATTTTGCCACAACTGAAAAATAAAGTGTTCACCGAATAGACACAGAGCTGAGAATACCAGCTGGCTGCTGTACTGGAGACTTGGTGGAGAACACAGGTGAAGAAGCTGCATGGCGTGGGAGAACCCTGAAAGCAGCTTACTGCACTTCTTTGAAGAGCAGTGAACTTCAGATGCCTATGGTGTTCAGAAAAAGGAGGGAGGGTGGGAAATAAGAATCGAGAGAGAAATTCCAGCAAGAGCCGGCACCTAGATAGTGATCAGCCTACAAGGGAACCCCTGCCAGGTGTTCTTTGCAAAATGGCCCGAGGACCTGGCAAGATGAGGCAGCCCAAGACCCCGTGGACTTTCTAAGTCTCAAAGGGGATTTTGCAAGGGGCAGGCTGAGCAGATGTCTGCTCACCCCTCCCTTTCTCATTCTAATGAACCCACAGGGACTGGGCAACCCTAAACCACTGGTGATAGCAACACCTCTTCTGTTTGGCTTAGAGCTGTGTATGAGTACTGATGTTTACAACTGAATGATGTGATGGAGAGGGAATTTATAGCTCATAAAGGAAGAAAATGAAGTCAATACTTCTAAGCTCCAGGTGGCGATACAGGAGACATAAGAGACATGGGTTCGATCCATGGGTCTGGAAGATCCCCTGCAGAAGGGTATGGCAACCCACTTAATTATTCTTGCCTGAAAAATTCCATGGACAGAGGAGCCTGGCGGGCTACAGTTCATGGGGGTCACAAAGAGTCGGACACAATTGAAGCGACTTAGCATGCATGCTAAGTCCTGGTGATGTAAGCTGGAAGCTCTCCCGTCAGCCTCACCTCTTGTGTCTCCAGATCCAGCAGAAGCCATCTGCTAAGTTCCTCCCTGCTCACATTCCCCAAGGAATGTGGACAGCATTCTGTAGGCCAATGAAAACCACCAGCTTTCCCCACCCTCTTCCACCACTTCCACACCTCCTCAGCTTACTGTCTTTTTTTAACCTCAGCACTTCCTCAACAGGACAGTGCACCTAATTAAATATTTTGGTGTAAAGGGGTTTTTCGTCAGGCTGTTGCCGATGAAAAGGGAAGTTGTCTTAGTGCTAAGGCAAAGAAAGACTTTTAAGTTTTCAAACTGTGCTTCCAAAAGTGTGGACAGCTAGCCACCTGACTTGGAATTACCTGAGACAGCTGTTTAAAATGACACTTCCTGGGCTGTAACCCAGGCCCACTGTTCCACGGTCTTTGGAGGTGGAGCCCGGGAACTGCCTTTTAACAAGGTGATTCTTAAGCCACTGAGAATTGAGACAGTCTTCAAAGGGCAGTTACCAGAGAGAGGCTGCTGAGTGGGTGATCTTGAGGCAAGCAGGTGCAGAGACAAAGGAGGAAACATTGATTGATTATCTCCTTTCAAGTATTTTGTATATAAATTATGCCATTTAAAATTTTCAATGGAAGATTGCCAAAAAAGGTCTGTCTAGTCAAAGCTGTGGTTTTTCCAGTAGTCACGTATGGATGTGAGAGTTGGACTATAAAGAAAGGTGAGTGCCAAAGAATTGATGCTTTGAACTGTGGTGTTGGAGAAGACTCTTGAGAGTCCCTTGGACTGCAAGGAGATCCAACCAGCCCATCCTAAATGAAATCAGTCCGAGTGTTCATTGGAAGGACTGATGCTGAAGCTGAAACTCCAGTACTATGGCCACCTGACGTGAAGAACTGACCCATTGGAAAAGACCCTGATGCTGGGAAAGATTGAAGGCAGGAGGAGAAGGGGATGACAGAGGATGAGATGGTCGCATGGCATCAGTGACTCGATGGACATGACTTTGAGTAAACTCCAAGAGTTGGTGATGGACAGGGAAGCCTGGCGTGCTGCAGTCCATGGGGTCACGGAGAGTCGGACGTGACTAAGTGACTGAACTGAACTGAACTGAACTGAAGTGACTTAGAACGTGAATCTAGTTTGTTGTTTGTTTTCGACTGAAACACATGACTTAGCAGGATCTTCGTTTCCCAGCCAGGGATTGAACCTGGGCCCCTGGCAGTGAAAGCACAGAGCCCTACCCCTGGACCAGGGGATTCCTCAAATCCAGTTCTAACTGAAAGCCCATGGCTCCGCCAGCTCCCAGAATCTGTCCACTTTCGCATTCGTCAGGAAAGCCTAGAGACTGATGAACTGAGTGGCTGGGTCCTGTTTACCTTCAGACCCTGTGTTCATTCCCGTCCATTGTACCCAGAGACCATTATATCTGTAATGCAAGCCCTTCACCCAATAGGAGGCTCAGGGACCTTCCAGACACCTACTTTGTTAAAATTAGAATGTATAAACAAAACATTAAAAATAGAAACAAACAGCTCCTCCTCGTGGGGTGAGTGTGACATCTGACAAAAGGAAGCGGCACACCCTCAAATAAGGAAGAACTGGCCAAGTCTACGGGTGTGGTCCGATAGCAAATGTTCCCCTTCAGATGACATTTGAGCTTTGACCAGCTGCCGTTTTCATTCACCAGGAAGAGTTCACTTTTTGGGCTCTTGTGTAGTCAGTGCCTCTTCCTTTACATCCTCGTCCTTGGAAAGGCTCTGGTGTCACGGTGGTCACGGTTCTTGGGGAGGAGATCAGGCAATGAAGCCTATCAGATGGTCATCCCACAAAGGTTTAGTAAGAAGCTGCAACTGTGTGCAAAAGTTAAAGATAAATAAGGCATCACACCTGCTCCCAAGGAGCTTACAGTCCAGTGGGGGGAATCGCAGTAGACAGCCTGTTTGAACACAGATCCATGCACAGTGAGTTTGGGGAGCACCATGGAGCAGTGCTGAATCATTGTGGCCCAACCCAGGACCGGGCAGCAGGAGAGGGCAGGGAAGGCTTCCTGGAGGAAATTACATCAAGAGAAAGGCTTGGGGGGATGAGGGGGAGTGACTAGCTGAAGGGGGCTGGTTGAAGAGCCACCATGAGCAAAGCCAAGAAGGGAAGAAAACATAGTGTTGAGACTAAGGATAAATTTGCGTCCAGTGCAGGGACTCCCATCAACCATTTCCATGTGGCTACATCAGCATGTTGTTTTCTAGCCGATTTTCCCAAAGCCTTTACTTCCCCAAAGGCCTTTTGGCTGCTGCCCTTTCCCTAACCAGCTTATTGGCTCTGAAATTAGCAGAAGTTCATCTGGTCTACCTTTCCCTCCATGCAGAAATCTCTGTTTTTTCCATTTGAAGTTTAGAGCATTTGTATGCTGCTTTCCACCCGCACTCAACAATTCCTTAATGTTTAGACATTCTGTTGGGAGACTGTTTTTAGTTGAAACTATCTTATTTGATTATTGTGGGATGAGAGGGAAGAGTAAGGTATGTATCTAATGATGTTAAATCTGGAAAGTAGAAAGCTTTCTTGAAGAGGTGTGATGACTCTGAGGGAGAAGATCACCCATCCATTTGAAACACAGCCCCCTTGAAGTGTGAAGTGCTTTGGTCCGGCCAACCAACAAATGAGAGGAGTTCCCTCTTTTGGCCAAAGTCTTGAATTTTAATCAACATATTTCATCAGTCAGAGCAGGCCCAGCACCACATAAATAATCTCCCACGTTTCTTTTAATTACTTCCTCATGAGAACAATTTTTATGGATTGAAAGTCTATATTGATACAAATAGGACGAGAAACAGAGAAATCTGAGCCAACTGACTATTCCTATGGGAAATGCTACCACACATTCAGAAATTGATTGCAAAGGCCCAAAGATGTGGAAATCTTTGGAAATTTTTCTGCAGGAAAATAAAAGTTTGTGGAATTGCAATAATGAGCACCGGGCCAATGGAGCATCAGTGATGGCACATTACAAATATAATAAGCTTTCTTTTGACCTTAAAGGAATAATCCCAACCCAAGCTATGTGGTCACCAATGAAAGTCTTACAGCGCAAAGTGTGACTCCTGACAGAAGAGTGAAATTCAGTTGTTCTCTTAAGTTCTCAATCATGCCTTTGTAATAGAACGATGAATCATAATTGCAGAGCCCAGGAATAACACAGTTATTAAGGATCCCAATCCTAAATGGAAGGCTAGACCACTGTCTTAAGTTGCGTTCAAGACTGACTACATAATTTGCAGAACCCAGTGTGAAATAAAAACATGGGGTACCTTGTTTATGAATTATTAATAATTTCAAGATGGCAACAGTGGAGTGTTAAATCAGACACAAGGTCTTTCATAGGTCACACACACATGAAGCTAGCCCTACTTGAGTTCTTTCTTTGCAGACCCTGAGACTCTAGTTTATTTGGGAGGTAATTCCATGAAGCATCAGCAGGAGGAGGAGGGAAGTGCCAAGGAACTGAAAATGTACCGTGTCCCTGGAGAAAAAGAAGAAAAAAATTAAAAAGTTTTAATATCTTTGTTATTGATTAAAAAAAATATTTATCATTTCTTTGGTTGTCCTGGGTCTTAGCTGTGGCACTCAAGACCTTTGATCTTCACTGCGGCATGCAGGATCTTCATTGTAGAATGCAGCATGTGGGATCTAGTTTTCCCCTCCAGGGACCAAACCCAGGCCCCATGCATTGGGAGCACAGAGTCTTAACCACTGAGCTATGAGGAAAATCACTACTCTGCCCATTCTTGCACAATGTCTATTTTTTCCTTAGACCCCTTAGCATATTAATCACAGTTATTTAAAATTCCTGGCCTGATAATTTTAACATCTCTGTGATATCTCAGCCTAATCTCATGCTCGCTCTGTCTCTTCTGTGTTTTTTGCCTTTTAGTCTGCCTTGTAATCTTTCATTCAATGCTGGATGTGGTGTACTGAGTTTTAAAAAAAAAACAATTCCTATAAACAGGCCTTCAATGATGTGCTGATAAAGGGTGACAGAAAGGGGAGCATTTCTTTTTTGAATCATCCTATGATTAGGACTCAGTCTTTTTTCTTTTCTTTTAAAAATTTTTTTGTCTGTAGCATGCACATGGGATCTTAGTTCCCTGACCAGGGATTGAACCCACACCCCCTTCAGTAGAAACACAGAGTCTTAACCACTGGACTGCCAGGGAAGTGCTGGGACTTGGGCTTTTAGTGTACCTATGCCTCTGGACTGTGAACTTCACACATAATTCTCAGTTTCCCGCCTCCTCTTCAAGTAGGGCAAGATGACTGGAGTGGGCTCTGGAATTGAGTATTTCTCTTCTGTCACGTGGAAGGCTCGAGCCAGCTAGTTAAGTATTTTCCTCTCCCAAGACCAGTTAGTTTTTGATAAAACCCCAGAAGATTAGCTCTGGTTAAATAGTTTCTCTGCGAAAACAGAGCTTGTTAAGAACAGAATGTATTTCAGGTGTATTTCAGAATGACTCCTTTTCCTCTTCTGCTGGAATCACAAGGGGATTTGTCTCTGAAACTCACTGTGAGGACCTGCTAGAGATTCTGAAGGCAAAGCTCACAAAAATATGGAGTGGCTCCCAATTACTGGGTCCCTCTGGAGTTTTTATCTCTTAGTCTTATCCACATGGAGCCTCCAGCAATTTGTCAACTACAGCTCAAGTTCCCTACTCCAGCCCTGGTTCCCGCAAAGGTTTCTGCTCCAGTAAGTTGTGATTCTTCGTATTTGCCTGCCCGTCTGTCTAATTCTGGGGGCAGCAGTTTGTCCTGTGAACTCCCTTCTCTTACAGATTAAAAAGAGTTGATTCTCAAGTTTGTTCAGATTTTTACTTGTTGTTAGGATAGTTCAGTTCAGTTCAGTTCAGTCGCTCAGTCAGGTCCGACTCTTTGCGATCCCATGAACCGCAGCACGCCAGGCCTCCCTGTCCATCACCAACTCCCGGAGTTCACCCAAACCCATGTTCATCAAGTCAGTGATGCCATCCAGCCATCTCATCCTCTGTCGTCCCCTTCTCCTCCTGCCCTCAATCTTTCCCAGAATCAGGGTCTTTTCCAATGAGTCAGCTCTTCGCATCAGGTGGCCAAAGTATTGGAGTTTCAGCTTCAACATCAGTCCTTCCAATGAACACCCAGGACTGATCTCCTTTAGGATGGACTGGTTGGATCTCCTTGTAGTCCAAGAGACTCTCAAGAGTTGTTAGGATAGAGAGGTGACTTATAGCTTCTTAGATGCTGGCCGAGAAATCAGAAGTCTTATTAGAGTCTATCTTTGTTTTTATTGTTGAATAACAGATTACCACAAATTTAGCTACTTAAAATAATACTGATTTATTATATCACAGTTCTGCCAGTGTGAAAACCAGGTACAACATGGCCAAGGTCTCAGCTCAGGCTCTCACAAGGCTGAAATTATGGTGTCAGCTGGGCTTGATTTGGAGACTTGGCTGATGAAAAATCTGCTCTGAGGCTCGCTCAGGTTGTTGACATAATTCAATTCCTTGTGGTTGTAGAACTGAGGTCTCTTGTCTTCTTTGTAGATGTTAATCTCAAGTGACTCTCAATTTTTAGAAGCCATTCCCCCGTGTCCCTCTCCATCTTCAAGACCAGCAGCAGAGAACCTTCCTGGTATTGAGTCCCTTTCCTGCTTTCAGTCTTTTCTTCAGGGTGAGCGTACATGATTCAGTCAGACTCAGCAGGTAACCTCCCTTTCTTAGCTCTGCCATACAACATGGCCCGATCAAAGCAGTGATTCTCGTGTCATAGTCACAAGTCTTGAGGATTATGCAGGGATTGTGTACCAGGGCAGGAATGTTAGGGCCACCATAGAGTTTTGCCCACTCCAGACTAAGTCCTTGAGGGCAGAGATTGTATAGAAAATGCTTCAGAACCTAGCACAGAGCCTGCTCATAGAGTTGTTATTCAGTCGCTAAGTCGGGTCTGACTCTTTTCAACCTCATGGACTGCAACACACCAGGCTTCTGTTTCCTTCAGTATCTCCCGGAGTTTGCTCAAACTCATGTCCATTGATACAGTGAGAACTGAACAACTATTGTTGAGCTAAAGAAGTACATCACTGACCATTGCATTTAAAATGGCCCGCCCTCAGTAACCTTTTATGTACTTTATCTTCTTAGCACTTGTTACCACCTGACATTATATGTGTATTTATTTATATATTATTTGTTCATTTTCTGCCCTCCTATCACTCCAATGAAAGCCTTGTTGAGGCATGGGCTTTTTTTAGCTTATTCACTCACCACTGAGTCCTCAGTGCTTAAAATGGACAGTGCCTGGCTCCTTGTGGCACCTGTTAATAAAAATTTGGTAAATGAATGAATGGCTGAACAATCGCAAACCATCCACACGTTAATGAAGGTGCTACTTTCAGACAATAGAGTTATATGAGTAAATGTTCCAAATTTCAATCAAGGATAACTTGCATGTATTTGGAAGACACCAAAACATGGGCATTCATGGAATGCCTACCGTGTGCCCAGGAGGATGCCAAGTATCTTAACCAGTGTGATCAATAGAGCAACCAGAGACAAAATACTCAAGACCTAAATCAGACCATGTCCCTCTTCTGCTCAAAAGCTTCCGATGCTCCCATCCCACTCTGGGAAAAAGCAAAAGTCATCCTAATGGCCTGTAAGGCCCCAGTGACCTGCCCCATCCCCGTTGCCCCTTGCCTCATCTCCCAGTTCCCCTCTCTGTCTTCCCTCCAGTCCTCCTGGCTCTTGGATGTTGCTTATACCAGGCTCGCTTCCAGATCAAGGCCTTTGCGCCTTCTACTGGGCCTGCTTGTTCCCCAGATGCTTGCAGGAATGGTTTCCTCAGTCTTTCAGTCTTCACTCAATTTCCATGTTCTAAGTGGAGCCTTCCATGGCCACTCTATTTACAGTCATAGGTCTTGATTATCCCTCCTCACCTAGAACTTGCTCTCTTCCCTGCTCTAGTTTTCTCCTTAGTACCATGCACCACATACATTTCCTTTATTTGTTTTGTTTATTGTGTTGTCTTCTCCCACCGGAATGAAAGAAAAGCAGGGATTTTTGCCCATGTTGTTCATTGCTGTATCCCAGCACCTAGTACAATGCCTGGCACATAGTAGGTCCTTGATAAATATTTGTCACATCCTTGAGAGCTGACAAGGATACAGCAGTAGCTCCAGTGAACTCTGATTCAATATTTACCTGGTTAATTTCAAACTCCCAGGTTCTAAGGCCCTCATCCCAAGGAAAACTACCCATCTCCCACCCTTTAAACAATTCCTAAACCCCTCAAGGGAAGAGATTTTGATGTCTTCTAAGAAACCTGGTTGTCTTATTCTTTTCAATAGCAAAGTGCTTCTTAGCAACTCCTAGTAACATCTGAGCCTCCTGTTGCCTTTGTAGTTGGCTGGAAGAAGTAGGTTAAAGTAACTGAGCCTTTTATCTGAGCTAATGAAAGCACTTTGAGTCATTGTTTGCAATGGCTCGACCCTCCTTAGGAGAACTGTTGAACAAAAACATAAATGTGAGGTCTTGGGAATTCAAAGAGAAGATCAACAAAAGCTCAGGAGAGAGGGGAGTATAGAAAACCCTGTAGTTATTACGATGCCTGGGCATCATCCAGAGGATTTAGGCTTGGATGGTGGAGCCGTGTTTGAATCCAGTATTGGCAGTCTGTGATTGGCTCTCCTCCTCTGCCAGCCCCTGTTTTCATTTCATTCACTTTTTATTAATGCCACCTCACATTTCACACAATTGCAGCTCTTAAACCTCACTCCCAGCATGACTTTATTCTAGTAACCTAACCACACACAGCAGTTTCTAATGGATTCTAAATGGTGGCTGGACAACATCTGTAATTTGGGGTTTGAAGAAAGTGAAAGAACCATAACGGTCCTCTCTCCTTCTTAGTCTCTCTCTGCGGTAGATTTGTTCAATAGAAACTCAGTGCATGCTTGCAAGCCTCAGATACCTGGAAGAATAGACACATCCCTTGGTGTTTTCTCAAGAACTAACCCCCTCAGAGCCTGCTCTGGTTAGCCTGACTATTGATATCTTCCTCAAACATTAGCAGGACTTCTCTAGTAGCTCAGTTGGTAAAGAGTCTGCCTGCAATGGGGGAGACCCAGGTTCGATCCCTGGGTCGAGAAGATTCCCCTGGAGAAGGGAATGGCAACCACTCCAGTATTCTTGCCTGGAGAATTCCATGGACAAAGGAGCTGGTGGGCTACAGTCCATGGGATCGCAAAAAGTCAGACACGACTGTGTGACTAACTTTCCTTTCTTGTCTTTCAGATGTAAGGATGAGCCAAAATCTCATTTAACTAGTTTATACCATAAGAGATGAGGTCATTTGGACTGGCCAGGATGCGTGTTGTTTTTGAGTCCTAAGATGGATGTTGCATTGTCTATATTGATAATTGCATTTTATATAAATATAAGCACCTGCTTATATGTGCAGAACAGAAAAAAATGTGGAGAAAGTGAACAGTTCAGAGGTTGCCTGGTATTAAGAGGTGAGAGCAAGGATTAACTGCAGTACACACAGGGAACTTTTGGGGGGTGATGGAAGTATTCTAAAACTAGATCGTAATGAGTCTTGAACAATAGTATAAATTTACTAAAACTCATCAAACAGTACATTCAAAAATTCCAAAGTTTTAAAATTCAATTTACACTAGCATCAAAAAGAATAAAATGCTTAGGAATAAATTTAATCCAGAAGATGTAAGACTTGTGCTCCGAAAACTACAAAACATTTCTCAAAGAAGGGAAAGAACACCTAAATAAATGGAGAGATAGATTGGAGGACTTATATTGTTAAGATGTCAGTATTTCCCAAATTGACAGAGTCCATGCAATCCTGATCAAAATGTCAATGGCCTTTTTTGAGATGTCCTAAAATTCACATGGACTTTAGAAGGATCTCAAATAGCCAAAACAATATTGAAAAAGAAGATATGTAAATGACTAAATGAGCATGTGAAAATATGTTCAACTTCACCAGGTGTTAAGGAAATGCAAATCAAAACCACAATGAGATACTGTTTCACACTCACTAGGATGGAAATGGTACCACCACCCCAATAACAACAGAAAATAACAAGGACTGGCAAGGATGTGGAGAAACTGGGACCCTTGTACCTTGCTGATGAGAATGTAAAATGGAAAACAGTTCAGTGGTTTCTCAAAAGCAAAACATAAAATTACCATAAGACCAAACAATTCCACTCCTAGGAATATACCCGAAAGAACTGAAAGGAGAGAGTCAAGTGGACACTTGGATGCCAGTGTTCACTGCAGCATCATTCAAAATAGTCAAAAGATGTAAGCAAACCAAATACCTATCAATAGATGAATGAATAAACAAAATATAGCGTATACATACAATGGAATATTATTCAGCCTTAAAAAGAAATCCTGAAGTCCTGACCCATGAACCAGCGTGTACTATAAATGGGTGAACCTTGAAAACATTTTCCCAAGTGAAAGAAGCCAGACACACAAGGACAAATATTGTAGGATTCCATTTATAAGTTTAGACGAGGCAGATTCATAGAAGCAGAAAATAGAATGGTGTCTGCCTGGAAAATGGGAGGTTATTGTTTAATGATTACAGAGTTTCTGCTTGGGGTGATGAAAAGGTTTTGGAATAGATGGTGGTGATAATTACACAACACTTGTCAGTGTACTTAACGCTACTGTACACTTAAAATGGTTAAAATGGCAAGTTTTATGTTACATATATTTTACCACAATAAAAAATAAAGAGAAGCAACTAGGTCACTCTGGGGAAGTTAACGTAAAAATTCTGATTTCAAAAAATAATAATAATGTGTAATGTGTGCAACGACTCATCTGTTTCTTATCACCCCCGAGTAAAGCTGGTCCTGTGTCATATAGAATTTGAGATCAGGAGCACTCATTCAGTGCTGACTAACCCTTTAAAATGGGATGATAGAAAAATCAGTTATGAGGGGGATAGCTCTAATCTATAAAACCAGATTAAGATTTACTGGGTAACATTCATGGAGAGCAATCTTCCAAGCAATAAAACATGTTTCCTGAGTGAGAGAAGAAACTGCTCTCTATTGAAACAGTTGCTAGTCTGGTATGCTGCCGATGACGGAGTGTGGAAGATGCTAGAATTTTCCATGTACATGAATGACCAAAATGATAATAAAGGGCACCACTAAAACATCTTCCCTACTTGTTAAAGCAAAATATGCCCTAAAACACTGCCAACGATTTTCAGATGTCAGCCAGCAAATGACACCATCATCAAAACTTTGCTAGAATTTATTTTTCACTCACGTTCTTGCCAACCCAAGCTTTGTTAACTTTGTATCTGTCGTATAGGCTGATGAAGACTGTTCCCATGCTGATGATGGAATTTAGTGCAAGGCTTAGAGGGATGCTGGCTTCCACGGTGGCTCAGACGGTAAGGAATCCACTTGCAATGCAGGAGACCCAGGTTCGATCCCTGGGTCAGGAAGATCCCCTGCAGAAGGAAATGGGAACCCACTCTAGTATTCTTGCCTGGAGAATTCCATGGACAGAGGAGCCTAGTGGGCTACAATCCATTCAGTCGGACTCGGCTCAGCGACTAACACTTTCACTTTTCTTTAAAGGGGTTGGTCTGAGGCTTCCTTGTATCAGCCACATGTGAAGTACTACTGACCTGAGGGACCATTCACACTGGTTAGAGGGGCCACCGATGGGAAAAATCTAATTTTTTTTCTTGTCACATACTGCTTTCCATGTTACCATATCCCTCTTATTTTTTTTTAATTGAAGTGTAGTTGATTTACAATGTTGTGTTAATTTCTGCTCTACAGCAAAGTGATATACATATATGAGGCTTCCCTGGTAGCTCAGCTGGTAAAGAATCTGCCTGCGATGCAAGAGAGCTGGGTTCAATCTCTGGGTTGGGAAATCCCCTGGAGGAGGGTATGGCAATCCACTCCCATATTCTTGGCTGGAGAATCCCCACAGACAGAGAAGCCTGGCGGGCTATAGTCCATGGAATTGGAAAGAGTTGGACACGACTGAGTGGATAAGCACAGGATGTATATATATATATACATTCTTTTTTATGTCCTTTTCTATTATGGTTTATCCCAGGACAGTAAATATAGGACCTTATTGTTTATCTCCTGTATATATGATGGTTTGTATCTGCTAGTCCATTCTAAAGGAGATTGGTCCTGCGTGTTCTTTGGAAGGAATGATGCTGAAGCTGAAACTCCAGTACTTTGGCCACCTCATGCAGAGAGTTGACTCATTGCAAAAGATGTAATGCTGGGAGGGGTTCAGGGCAGGAGGAGAAGGGGATGACAGAGGATGAGATGGCTGGATGGCATCACCGACTCAATGGATATGAGTCTGAGTGAACCCTGGGAGTTGGTGATGGACAGGGAGTCCTGGCGTACTACAATTCATGGGGTCACAAAGAGTCGGACACGACTGAGCAACTGAACTGAACTGAATCCTAAACTCCCAGTCCATCCCTCCACCTTGGCGACCATGCATCTGTTCTCTCAGTCTGTTTCTGCTTCATAGGTAGGTTCATTTATGTCATATTTTAGATTTCACACATAAATGACACCATGTGGTATTTGTATCTCTCTTTGTGACTTACTTCACTTAGTATGATAACCTCTAGGTCCCTCCATGTTGCTGCAAATGTTATGATTTCTTTCCTTCTTACAGCTGAGTAGAGTATTTCATGTATATATGTACCTTATCTTCTTTATCCATTCATCTGTTGATGGACATTTAGGTTCTTTCCATGTCTTGACTATTGTGAATCATGCTGGTATGAACACAGGGGTGTGTGTATCTTTTTGAATTATAGTTTTGTCTGGGTACATGCACAGGAGTGGGATGACTTCTGCATTGCCTGCATTGCAGCCAGATTCTTTACCACTGCAGGGGATCTGGGTTCAAAACCTGGTAGGGAAGTAGATTCCACGTGCCGCAACTAAGATTTCACAGGCTGCAACTAGCGATCCTGCTTGCTGCAACTGAGAGCTGGTGCAGCTAAATGAATACATACGATACATAAGTAAATGTTTTAAGAAAAGGTGGTGAAGCATGCATCAGAGTTCTCCCTAAAGAGCACCTGGGCCACGCTGAGGACCAGGTTGGCTCCTGTAACTTTAACAGTGGCACCTGCTCTCCTTCAGTCTGTGCTGGGGTTGGCCTTGCCCCCCGTGACCGCTCTGTCAAGGTCATTTCTTGGTATGGCCATGACTTTGCCTATAGCAACAGTGTGGTTGGGCTTAGAGCCCACGTGGCCTCTGAGGAGTAAGAGCCCCTTGGGTCACCAGCCTCAGTGAGATCATGAGAAGACGAGAGAGGCCCTTAGCTGCTGGGGAGACCTTGGCCCACCCCTGTTCCCCAACACACTGAGCATCTCCCGTCCTCAACACAGTTTCCGCCCCAGACCCCTGAAGATGAGGAGGGGCTAAGGAGCCCTACCTTGTCATGTGCCATCTATGGTATTTGTATTTCTCTTTGTGACTTACTTCACTTAGTGTGATAACCTCTAGGTCCCTCCACTTTGCTGCAAATGTTATGATTTCTTTCCTTCTTACAGCTGAGTAGAGTATTTCATTGTATATATGTACCTTATCTTCTTTATCCATTCATCTGTTGATGGACATTTAGGTTCTGTACCCATCTCCCCACATTAGAGATGCACTGTTAAGTATTAAAGCAAATATGCTAAAATGTTAATGGTAGCATGGAGAGGGCAGGTTTATGGAGGTTAACTGCACAGTCTTTCCATTTGCCCATACTTTTGAAACTTTTCCACAATTACATGTTGGGAGAGGGCTTACTATAAGGTTGAGACTCGTAATAGAATACAGGTAGCAAATTATCAGGAATCATGTTACCACGGTGTTGAAGCAACCTGCAAGTAGCGTGAGAATTAATTACACATATGGACTAATAAGTCTGTTTACACATCACCTCATCTAAAGACTTAATTGAGTGCTTATCCAACATGACCTTTGCTTTTAATCTCTGATGGGAAATGATTAAAGAGTGTGCCAGCAGAAAAACAGCAATCAGTTGCTACTGTGTACAGGTTAAGTCCTGTGCAATGAAGACAAAGAAGAGCTTGTATTGCAATTCCCTGCCCCCTTCCCCAAGCCCAGGATAGTGGTCTCAGGAAAATAATTGGGGTTATAAACAGTTAGAAAGTACTCAGTAATCTTATGCTTCAAATGCTTTCTGTGGTCACTCCATCATTCTTATTTTATTTAGTTTTGGTTGTCCTGGGTCTTTTGTTGTGCTCAGGCTTTTTCTAGTTGGGGCAAGGAGGGCTGTTCTCTAGTTCTGGGGTGCAGCTTTCTCATCGCAGTAGCTTCTCTTTTTGTGGACCACGGGCTCCAGGCTGCATGGGCTTCAGTAATTGCAGTGTGAAGGCTTAACTGCTCGGAGGCATCTGGGATCTTCCCAGACGAGAAATCCAACCCATGTCCCCTGCATTGGCAGGCAGATTCCTATCCACGGTACCTCCAGGGAAATCCCATTCAATCATGTAATTCATTAGACAACTATGATATGTTGGCACTGTTCAAGATGCTGAGGATTTTTTAGCAAGCAGTGACTAAAAGAGTAAAATAATAATAGCCCTTATGGTGCTGACATTGCAGTGAAGAGAAAAAGACCAAAGAAATAAATACAGTAGATGTCACCTGGTAGTAAGTGTGATGGAAGGGAGGGAGATAAATAAAAATAAAGATGGGAGGGAGTTAGGGGGTGTTGGGGTGGAGATGGACTGGGTTGCAGTTCCCAGGATGGTTAGAAAGGGCATTTCCAGAAGGGAGCTCTTGATCAAAGACCCCCAAGTCGGTAAGGTAGTGAGCCAGGTGGGAACCTCAGCGAGGGACATTCCAGGAAGAGAATAAAGACCTTTGTAAAAGCACTAAAGGGAGAATGTGCCCAGTGGGTCAGAGAACAAGAAGGAAGCCACTCTGGGCTGGAGGACTGAGGGGGTTATGAAGGGAGGTGAGGGCAGAGAAGTGGGGTGCAGGCTGGGGAGATGATGCCAGTCCTTTGAAGCCCTCATAAAAGTGACTGTGGTCACTGGACAGAAGAGTGACAATATTTGCCCAACATTAAACATTTGTTGGCTACTGGTGCTGTTCTAGAGTTTGGACCTTCCGGGCATGGAAAACCATAAGCATAGAGCTTGGTTATTAGTTAAGGTTAATCTGGACAGTGAGGTTTCATTTAGATTTTTCCTCTCTTTGGAAATAAATTTTTAAATTATGTTAAAAACACATTCACATAAATTTTTACCCTCATAACCATTTTAAAGTATGCAGCTCAGTAGAGTTAAGCCTGTTCAGAATGTTGATCAAAATATCTCCACAACATTTTCATTTTGCAAAATGAAAACACAATGCCCATTAAACAACACCTTTCCATTACTTCCTCCCCCCAGGCCTTGCCAACTACCATTCTGCTTTCTCTGTCTATGAATATGACTGCTCTAGGTACTGCATATAAGTGGAATCATACAGTGTTTGTCTTTTTGTGACTGGCATATTTCACTTAACATACTATTTCTCAAGGTTCATCCATGTTGTGACATGTGACAGGATTCCCTTCCTTCTCAAGGCTGAATAATATTCCATTGTATAGCTCTAGCATATATTTTGTTTATTTATTCATCCGTCAGTGGATACCTGGACGCTGCTTCTATCTCTTGGCTATTATCAACAATGCCACTATGATCATAGGTGTGCAATAATTGCTTTGAGTTCCTGTCTTCAATTCTTTGGATATAGGCCCAGAAGTGGGATTGCTGGGTCATATGATAATTCTGTTTTAAAATATTTGAGGAATCACCATACTGTTTCCATAGGACTGGCATCGTTTTACATTCCTACCAACAACACACAGTGTTCCTAGTTTCTCCACATCCTCACCAACACTTGCTATTTTTCTAGTTTTTTGATAGTAGCCATTCTAATGGATCTGAGATTTCTCTCTTTCTTTTTTTTTAATACCACAAATACACAGATTCTTTATTTTTTTTTAAATACATAGTTTTTAATGTGGACTTTTTTTAAGTCTTTATTGAATTTGTTACAATATTGCTTCTATTTTATGTCTTGGTTTTTTTGGCTGCAAGGCACGTGGAATCTTGGCTGCCTGGCCAGGGTTCCAACCCACACCCCCTGCATTGGAAGGCGAAGACTTAACCACTGGACCACCAGGGAAGTCCCTTTTTCTTCGTTTTTAATTGAAGCAGTCACTGTTCTCCAGTTCTCTTTACCAGTTCTCATTTTATCTCTTACACCAAGCAAATTTCCACTAACCCCTCTATTTCTATTTTTCTGGAACCGGTTGTCTGGATATGGAGGCCAGGCTGGAAAAATTCGGAGTGGCTGCAGTCCTTCCTTCCCCTGCTCCCCACCACCCTCCCCGTTTCATATCAGAGGAGCTGCGCATAAACTTTGCTAGGTTCTGGGGACAAAAGGTCATTTTTAGCACTGTGTGTTAGGCAGATTTCACCACAAAACACTTCAGAAATCTAGGAGAGAGGAGTTTGATTTGTGTTAATAGTTCCCTTAAAGCGAAAGCGGCGTCCTCTGGGCGTGATGATAGCCACCCGACAGGAATGTGTTTTGGCCTCTGTCGTGATCCATAGTTAGACAGCATCCCATGTTTATTGTCTGACTGTTAAGATGTGTGTCTCCAGCTGATTAGATAAGGAATTCTGAGCACGGGTGGAGGAGGAAGATGATAACATTAACACTGGCAGTCCTGCTCAGTGAGGCCGGCCTTCATGCTCTGAATTTCCCTCAAGGAGAGCCACTTAGTAACCATGTCCTTGGCAAGTGTTGACACTTGTTTGAAAGTTTTCTGCTTTGAATAAAAAGTCTTTGATTTTTTTTTTTTCCCTTCTGCCCTTAACATAAAAAATGCTGTATTAAGTGGCCTGGGCCAAATTCTGCTCTTAGTTACTATTTCTATGGCATTTGTACTGTACACACAAGCAAACCCTGAAGTTGATTCCATTCAGAGCTTTAATAACAGTTTACATCTTTGTATCATTTTATGTTGTAGAAAAGGATTGCATGTACATTTGCTCATCTCACACACACACACACACACACACACACACAAAACTATGCAATAGGTAAGGTAGAAATATTTAATTCTATTTGATAGGCAAAGTAACTGAGACTCAGAGAGGTTAAGTGGCTGGTCTGAGGTCACACAAGCAGAGATGGGGCTCAAATCCAGACATTTCAATTCTTAAATCTGTGCTATGGAGGGTTTTGTTTTTGATGATTATAAAATGATCAGTATACATAGATAATTATATTATTCCCACATCATGTATAGTGCATCCAAAAGATGTAAAAAAGTGAGGAAGAAAACATAATTGAATAAAAGTAACCAAATTTGTCACCACACAGTTGGCTCTGGGGTAAAGAATCTGCCGGGCCGTGCTAAGAGACACAAAGGACATAGGTTCGATCCCTGGGTCAGGAAGATCCCCTGGAGGAGGAAATGGCAACCCGCTCCAGTATTCTTGTCTGGGAAATCCCACGGACAGAAGAGGCTGACAGTCCATGGGGTTGCTAAGGGTCAGACACGACTGAATATACTTCCATGCAACCAGATTTGTGAAATGCAGGATACAAGTAAGAACTTTGCAGGAACCGTTTGAAAAGATTATGATAGACTACAAGCTACTAAAGGACTATGACTGAGGCTTACTTATTTTTGCATTTTGTATAACCCCCAGCACAGCATATCTTATACCTACTGAGCACTGAATGTATGAGAGAATGAATGAGAACAATTACCTTAAGTCCTAGAGGAAGCTCGCCAAGGATTCAGAGTGGCTGGGAGAACTTCATGGAAGTTTAATGAAAAAAAAAAATTTAATAAAGAGTTTAATGAAAATTTCATGAAGCTCTTCAGGAAATAAGGCCCAAGTAGCTAACCGGAGATTCTGCTTCCGTGCACCCAGAGAACAGGAAGAAGGGAGGAAATAGATGAAGAGCTGGCATTGATTTACTGTGACTTTTATCCGTCTACCTAAGGATCATATGGGTGATAATAGATGCAAAATTGAGCGAGCAACTTGTGCTGAGAATTTCCATTTTTTTCTAGCCTGTCATTATTGCTTTGACCTATATAGTAATGTTAATGATCCACCAGCTGACCTCAGTGTCTGGGGTCAATTGGGGCAGTACCTGACCCACAGCAAGTGCTCAGTAAATGTTACTGAAAGAATGAACGAAGGTCAAGCATTAACCAGATAAAAGCAGCCTGCAGGGATGCCCTGGTGAAGGATGAGCCTCAACACCCTCTCCCCAATAGCCGCTAAAGAGTGGGACTCCCAGACTGGAAGAATAGCACCCCTCTGTCACTCTCTCCTTCAGACTTAGAAAGGGGAAAAACCCATAATCACCAGACAAGCTCTTTGGCAAGAGCTCCTTAAGAGGTTGTATGTATGCTGGTCACATCACCAGTGACATCTATTGATGCTTCTGAGGTCCACTTTTCCAAATATCTAGAGGGGATGATGAAGGTTTATTTTAAAAGATACAGGAAATTTCTAAATGGATTCGTAATTTACAGTTTTGGGTGTGCTTGGTTGCTCAGTCGTGTCCGACTCTTTGCCTCCCCATGGACTGTAACCCACCAGGCTCCTCTGTATATGGGATTTTCCAGGCAAGAATACTGGAGTGGGTTGCCATTTCCTACCCCAGAGGATCTTCCCAACCAAGGATCGAACCCTGTCCCTCGTGTCTTCTGCACTGGCAGGTGGATTCTTTACCACTGAGCCATCTGGGAATCTTTAAATGTTTAAAGGGAAGCTATAAAAATTATTAGGTACAATAAAGAATAGACATACACCCTTCAGCAAATTGAAGAATTCTTTTGTATATTATCGCACCTAAAGTTACTGGTTTCCTAAGTGTGTTTTTCATATTTCCAATTTTGTTTAACGTCAGGTAGCCTATATTTTGTAAATGTCAATTAGGTCCAGTTGACTGACAGTGCAGTTCAGTTCAGTGATGTCCTTTCTGATTTTCTGCCTGCCAGTCTATTAACTACTGATGGAAGAGTGTTGATGCCTCCAGCTATAATAGTGGCTTCATCTATTTCTCCTGGCAGTTTTTGCCTCCTGTATTTTGATTCTCTGTTGTCAGGCACATATACATTAAGGACTGTTATGCTTTCTTAAAGAAGTGACCCCTTTATCCTTATATAATACTTCTTTTTATCCATGATAATTTTCCTTATTCTATAGTCTGAAATTCACATGCTACCCTAGCTTTCTTTTAATGAGTGTTGGCATGGATTTATCTTTCTCCAGCTCTTTACTTTTCACGTGTCTCTGTCTTTATATTTAAAGTGTGTTTCTTGGATCTTGTTTTTAAATTCTCTCTGACAGTCTATATCTTTTAATTGGTGTTATTTAGACTATTCACATGTAAGGTGATTATTGATATATTTGGATCCATATCTACCATTTTTATCACCATTTTTTTGTTTGTTGCACTGGTTAGTTTTGAAAATTTTATCCTGTTTCTTTGCCTTTTAGCTGAGCATTTTATGCGAATCCATTTCCTCTCCTTTCAGTGTATCAATTATACATCTTTCAAAAAACTTTTCTTGGTGTATGTCCTAGAATTTGCAGTACATATTTGCAATTAACTTAAGTCTGCTGCTGCTGTAAGTTGCTTCAGTCGTGTCTGACTCTGTGCGACCCCACAGACGGCAGCCCACCAGGCTCCGCCGTCCCTGGGATTTTCCAGGCAAGAACACTGGAGTGGGTTGCCATTTCCTTCTCCAATGCAAAATGAAAAGTGAAAGTGAAGTCGAAATTATCAAATAATTTCAAATAATGCTGTACAAATTCATGGAAAGTGCAGACAGCTTTTCATAGAGCGTTTCTGATTTCTTCCTCCCATCCCTTATAACATGGCTGTCATCAATTTCACTGACCTATATGCTATAATCATCTAATACATTGTTCTTACTATTACTTTGCTCAGCTGTCTAGTAGATAAATTAAGAATAAGAAAAATAGGGACTTCCCTGGGAATCTAGGGGTTAAGACCCAAGCTCCCACTATAGGGGACATGGGTTCGACCCTGGTCAGGAAACAAAGATCCTACATGCCACGTGGAACAGCCAAGAATAATAAATAATAAATAAAATAAAAATAAAAACAACCCTGTAAAAAAGAATAGGAAAATAAAAGATCTTATTCTATTTTCATTTATTCGTCTCCAGCATTCTTCATTTCTTCATGTAGATCTAAGTTTCTGACCTATATCATTTTCCTTCTCTCTGAATAACTACTTTTAATGTCTCTCACAGGCAAGTCTACTGTGATGAATTTTTTATTTGTCTGAATAAGTTTTTTTTCTCTGTCACTTTTGAAGGATAATTCCACTCACTATGGAACTGTAGGTTGGTGGGGTTTTTCCCTTAAATGCTTTACATATTTTGCCCCACTCTTTCCTGCTTGCATGGTTTCTAATGAAGTCAGATAAAATTCCTATCTTTGCTCCTATATAAGTAAGACTATTTTTCCTCCCCATGCTGGCTTTGTCGTTTTCTTATTGTAAGAATAGGAGGGATGACTTCAAGCATTTTACATGTTGTCACTGAAACTGGGCCTCTATACTTAGAAAGATGCCTACTCTCTATTCACCCTTCCTTCTGGTAGAGAGCTGAGAACACTAAAGCAGAAAGTTAGCAAGGGAGGGAGGCAAAGTGATGACATTCAACCCACACCATTCTTAGTTCCTAACCCTTGATGCTATAAATTGTGTGCTTATCAGATACACTCCTCCTTCCTCTTGACTGGGTTATGATAGAAGAAAATACTATGAGGAGAGGAGATTTGAACAAGCTTTTCTACTCTGCCAAGGGTTTCATTTAAGCATGCACAGATAGGTCACATAAATCAAGGGCTTCAAAGTCTAGAGGAGGGAGTTGTAGTTGCCTTGTTGAAAGAAAGCCATTCATGGAATATATGTGAGTGAAGACAAGGGAGGGGGAGTCACTTGGCTAGATCTCAAGATCTGACTAAACCCACTTCAGATGACGAGGTTCCACTGTTTCCAGGCAGAAAAGTGAAACGCAACAATTGCCATGATGGCCAAGTTAGCTTTGAGCCCAAGACATGGCGTTTGAAGGGAAAGAAAATGGGAGAAGGATCTGGAGGGTTTAACTCTGGAATCCTCACACATTTCTGCTCTCTAGGCTGCCTTTCTGTAGTTCGTATGGCACAATCCTCTCTTCTGTCTTCCTGAAAATATCCAGTACCCAATTTTTGAAAATCTGATTCTCAGATAGTCATCAGCTGCAGTGATGATCCTCTTGCTTGCATGACCACATCCTCGAACATGCAAAGGTATGACCTTCGCAAAGAGTATGTAAATCTTGACAAGGGGTCCCTTAGCAAGAAGAAACTCCTAGGATAGTCACCAAGGATATATAGACTATGCTTCTCAGGCAGAGGATCCTACCTGACCTCTGACACCGTATCCTCTCAATGGTTATAGACCCTCTCTTTTCATAGAAATGATTTACCCTTAATCCTTTTCATTAGTGGGCAGAGGAAAAGTTTAATATTAATCTCTTTAGAAAAAAAAAGCAATTTTAGAACCACAGGAAAAGTGCCAAAGGAAGAGACACGGAAATACAGCCCTTGGGTACCCTACTTCTCCTTGAAAGGATACCCAAATGCCATTATTCACAGCGTAAAATTTTCAGTTTGAAACTGGTGGAGAAGTTTTTCAGAGAAAAGAGAAACTTGTGAAAGAGCTATTTAAAATCCAGTGTAGAGTAACTTCCTGGTTTTCACCTTTTTCTTTTGCCCCTGTTTCATTTTTTCAAAGCAAATATCTTCTACATTTTGGGGAAAGATGTTAGAATCCAGATTACTTTTCTCTATCATGACTATTCTTGTCCACCTCCAGTATGACTTTGAAGTGGAACTTATGAATGTCAGTCCTGGACAAAAGCTCATATTGTAAAAGAAGAAAGAAATCTTTATTTTTAACTAGAGAAAAAAATTCCAAGGATTTTTCATCACTTAGTGAATAAGAGCACCCGTACATCTACAAGCCCAAACCTGTAATAATACATTTATCTTAGGCAATTCTTTTCTAGAAAGATAGATGGAAAACAAAGAGTAATTCAAAGAGGGGTAATGTCTAACAGTATTTTAGTGATTGAGTTAAAGGAAAATAAAAAGACATTTTGGATACCATGTACTTATTTTTAGTTATTTAGTTGCTATTTAAGTTAGTTGTTATAATGGCATTGCACTGAAATTTTTAAATATCCATAAATTCTGAGATGTATTCTAAAGTATATAGGGGTGAAAAAACATGATATTTGGAATTTGCTTTAAAGCATTTCAAAAGAGAGAGAGTATTAAAGAAAGGAAAAAGAATAGGTAAAGCAAATATGGCAGAATTGTGGTTTTGAATCTGCATGATGGGTATATGGGGTGTACTTGTTTCCTGAGGCTGTCATTAAAAAAGTCACTCTAACCTTGGGGGCTTGAAACAGTAGAAACTTATTCTATTGCAACTCTGGAGACCTGAAGTTTGAAACCAAGGTGTCAGTTCAGTTCAGTTCATTTCAGTCGCTCAGTAGTGTCCAACTCTGCGACCCCATGAATCACAGCACGCCAGGCCTCCCTGTCCATCACCAACTCCCGGAGTTCACTCAGACTGATGTCCATTGAGTCCGTGATGCCATCCAGCCATCTCATCCTCAGTCATCCCCTTCTCCTCCTGCCCCCAATCCCTCCCAGCATCAGAGTCTTTTCCAATGAGTCAACTCTTTGCATGAGGTGGGTAAAGAACTGGAGCTTCAGTTTTAGCATCATTCCTTCCAAAGAAATCCCAGGGCTGATCTCCTTCAGAATCCAAATCTCACATCCATACATGACCACAGGAAAAGCCTTGACTAGACGAACCTTAGTCAGAAAAGTAATGTCTCCGCTTTTGAATATGCTATCTAGGTTGGTCATAACTTTTCTTCCAAGGAGTAAGCATCTTTTAATTTCATGGCTACAGTCACCATCTGCAGTGATTTTGGAGCCCCCCAAAATAAAGTCTGACACTGTTTCCACTGTTTCCCCATCTATTTGCCATGAAGTATGGGACCAGATGCCATGATCTTCGTTTTCTGAATGTTGAACTTTAAGTCAGCTTTTTCACTCTCCTCTTTCACTTTCGTCAAGAGGCTGTTTAGCTCCTCTTCACTTTCTGCCATAAGGGTGGTGTCATCTGCATATCTGAGATTATTGATATTTCTCCTGGCAATCTTGATTCCAGCTTGGGCTTCTTCCAGTCCAGCGTTTCTCATGATGTACTCTGCATATAAGTTTAAATAAGCAGGGTGATAATATACAGCCTGGACAAACTCCTTTTCCTATTTGGAACCAGTCTGTTGTTCCATGTCCAGTTCTAACTGTTGCTTCCTGACCTGCATACAGATTTCTCAAGAGGCAGGTCATGTGGTCTGGTATTCCCATCTCTGTCAGAATTTTCCACAGTTTATTGTGATCCACACAGTCAAAGGCTTTGGCATAGTCAATAAAGCAGAAGTAGATGTTTTTCTGGAACTCTCTTGCTTTTTCCATGATCCAGCGGATGTTGGCCATTTGATCTCTGGTTCCTCTGCCTTTTCTAAAACCAGCTTGAACATCAGGGAGTTCATGGTTCACGTATTGCTGAAGTCTGGCTTGGAGAATTTTGAGCGTTACTTTACTAGCATGTGAGATGAGTGCAATTGTGCGGTAGTTTGAGCATTCTTTGGCATTGCCTTTCTTTGGAATTGGAATGAAAACTGATCTTTTCCAGTCCTGTGGCCACTGCTGAGTTTTCCAAATTTGCTGGCATATTGAGTGCAGCACTTTCACGGCATCATCTTTCAGGATTTGAAACAGCTCACCTGGAATTCCATCACCTCCACTAGCTTTAATCGTAGTGATGCTTTCTCAGGCCCACTTCAGCAGGCCCATATTCCCTTTGTACACTCTAGGGAAAGGTCCTTCCTCACCTCTTCCAGCTTCCTCTGGCTTGAGGCATTCCTTGGCTTGTGGCTGCCTCACTCTGATCTCTGTTTCCATGGTTACATGGTCTTCTTCCAGTGTCTGTGTCTTCTCTTCTGTCTGTTTGAGAATACTTGTCATTTGATATAAGACCTGCTGGATAATCCAGGGTGATCTCATCTCAAGATCCTTAATTACATCTGCAAATATTTTTTTCTGAATAAGATAACATTCATAGATATCCAGGGTTATAGCATAGCCTTTGGCGGGGGCTTCCCAGGTGGCACTGGTGGTAAAGAACCCGCCGGCCAATGCAGAAGACGTAGGAGCTGCAGGTTCAATGCCTGGGTCAGGAAGAGGCCTTGTGGGAGGGCATGGCAACCCACTCCAGTATTCTTGCCTAGAGAATCCCCATGGACAGAGGAGCCTGGCAGGCTAAAGTCCATGGGATTGCACTGAGTTGGACACAACTGAAGCGACTTAGCACGCATGCACGCATACTTTTGGGAAGGTGAGGGCACCCGAGATGGAACCAGGCAGCCATATTTTCCACTGGTCTCTCCTGAACATGGCTGGTTGGACCAGGAGGAAGTGCCTGAGCCAAACAGGGGTGGGCTGTTTCTGAATTGCCCATGACTTGCAGCCTGAACATGGCCAGGCAACTACTCTCTGCCCCCGATTTGAATGGAAAAGCATCCAGAAGAGGAGTTGGCAGCTAGAAGGGCAGAAGCCAGAAAGAGGCAGAGAGTGATGCCCAAGGTACTTGCTTTGTGGCCATGAGGCCAAGCCAAACGTAAGGAGCAGAAACTATGATGAAGCAGAAGAAACTCCCAGAGGGGAGAAGAGAAGTGACAGAGAAACAGAGGGGCCCCGTGTTCCCTGAGAGACGACAAGGAGGCTCAGGTCCCTGGAGCGGCCCCATTCCTGGCCCCTTTCCAGGTTGAGGGCCAGTGCCTGTAAATTGTCATCATAAATCCCATTTTTCTCAAGATAATTTTTTTTCTTTTTAAAAAAATTTTTTCTTTTTTCTCTCAAGATAATGTCATTCGATCTTTCTTACATCCAAAGTATCCAAGTCACATCACTTCCCAACTCTGTTCTGTTACTTGGAATCAGTCATGATGGTGAGAGTGTTTACACCATGGATTAGGCAAATGGTGCCAATCAGGACTTTCTCCCACCCAGCCTCCTTTGGAATGAGAGAGAAGGGGCAGGAGAGAAAGGAGTCAAAGCTGACTCCCAGGGATGTGTATAATTTTGGTTTATCCCAGTTACTTTTACCCCTGTTAACAACCCTAACTCATAGAAACACAAATGTTAAGAATGGATTAGCTGTAATTTTCTTGCCGGGAAAATCCCATGGACAGAGGAGCCTGGTGGGCTACAGTCCATGGGGTCATAAAGAGTTGAACATGACTGAGCAACTGAGCGCAAGCAAGCACCTTTATTTTTACTAGGCTGTTGGTAGCCAACACGGAATACAATTACTTAAATGTTAAAAACCATCTAGAGATGTACTCCTATTTGAAGAAAGAGTATATTTTCACTTGTTTTAGAAACTGCTTCCTTATTCCTTTAAAAATATTATGTTACAAGCACGGTGTTCTTTATTTTGTTTGACTTGCGAGTCTATAGAACATTCTGACTCTAACACTGGCCCTGTAGACAGGCTATGCCCAGAGTTTCTTTTAAAGTTTGGGAGAGGCTATAAGGAATGTTGAGGGGATTGAGAATAAATAGAATTGTAGAGAACAACTAGGCTTCAAATGACCCCAGAACTCAGGGCCCCAGATTCCTAAACCCTCTCCAGTTGCTAATGAAACAACTGTCCTCCCATACAAGTTTTTCAAGAGACATAACTCAGGAACACTCGATGAAAATGACTTTGGATCCCAAACCTCAGTATTGATCTCTAGTGAGCTAGGCTGGATCTTATTGGTTACATCACCTTAACTTGCTCCTCTGGCTAAGGCTTACACTTTAAGCACAGAATAAGTCCTTTGTGCTTCTTCCCTAGGTCAGAACCAGTATCTCACACATACCTGGCCACCCCCTAAATCTCAGAGTTAGTTTTTGTGGAATCCACCCAAAACAGTAGCCATTTTTGAATATATTGCTAATTAATCATGTTGCTTGCTTTCTCTTGCTGAGCAAGATTAAATCGTAAGGTCCTCAAAATAGCCTTCTATATAATTACAGAAACAAAAACAAAAGACTGCAGTGATAAGTTCAAACCCATTTATCATCCCTGCTCCAAGCCCTCATTTTAATATCACTTCTTCTTCTCTTTTTTAAATATCACTTCTCTAAATCTTAGTGTTCTAGTGGCAGGAAGAGACAAGGAGAGATAAGCCTAAGGAAGGTGCATCAAGGAAAGAAGAGGCTACTTGAATTTAGCTTGAGCAAAGCCAGTCTAAAATGTTTTCCTCCAATTATCCATGGGTTCCCTAAGTGGGAAACAGCCCTGAGCCAGTCAGCTATTTAGGGGAAGCCAATCCAAGTGGATCAGTCGAACAAGAGGATCTGTCTTATTTTCAACAGCTCTACTGTCTGCCACATCAAATTTCCACCACTCCCTCACACCAGAGCCATGCAATATCCTTGGCCTTGACCGTTCATGCAAAGATCCAAGAACTATCCCTTGAGGTCAATATGGACTAAAAATCTAGTGAACTGTGATCTGTTCCCAGCACTTCCAAAAAAATCTGCTTATATTAGAAAAAGACACTGGGTGCTAGCTTGCTCAATTATGAAATATGTTGGTTAAACAATAACAACCTAAATACTTGCTTCATTATGAGACTTCAGTAAAACTCCTTTGGTGTCTCTGGACATTGTTTCTGAATCTATCAAGTATTTGTATTTGTCAGAGATTTTGGTTGTGATGTCAGAAACACAACAGAAAATATCTTATACAGTCACTCCAAGCTCACATCTTTCTAGTTCAACAACTCCAGAGGAAAACAAGCTTCTGTCTTCAGAAGCGACTACTCTGAGTAGTGAAGTTGGGGTCACAAGTCACAAATCATCCCCGAGACTATCACTGTGGCTGGCTGGAGTCCATATACCCTTTGAGTCAAGAAAGAGAGGACACCTCTATCGGCATCCTCACTGGTACTACATAGAAGAGTAAGATGGCTTTCTTCAAGGAAAGATACTGGTAAAAAACCTGCTTCCTAAAACAATGAAGAGATGAGAATGATGATAATAATAAGGCCTACACCAAGGCACTTGATTATAAGTTTTCTGAAAACGGGATAAAGGAAGGACTTAGTTAATTTTGGATGCTTACAAGCTGTTGCTTCAATTGTGTCTGACTCTTTGTGATCCTATGGACCATAGCCCGCCAGGCTCCTCTGTCCGTGGGACTCTCCAGGCAAGAATACTGGAGTGGGTCGCCATGCCCTCCTCCAGGGGATCTTCTGGATTGAGGGATCGAGCCCAAGTCACTTATGTCTTCTGCATTGGGAAGCGGGTTCTTTACCACTGGCACCACCTGGGAAGCCCAATTTTGGATAATCATCATCAAAAATACTCCCTGCTGAGGACCGAGATGATCGAGTGTATGTTTCCTGCAAAAGCTATGTTTTCTGCAAATGTTCTCTTCTTTTATTGAAAGCCACTATTATTTTCCGTCCTTCTGCCCTTTGAATTCTGCCCACCATAAAATAATAAGCCACATCTCTTTTCTTTTGCCAGCATAAAATTATCAAATATTCAGAGGACTCATTCACAGAGTAGAATTCTCAAAGGAAAGGTCTAGAGTCCTGTTGCATACTAGGGTTGGCTAAACTAGGTAACGAACCTCAGCCAAGTGATGCTTTTAAATTCATAACTCAATTGGAACATAAAGGTGTCCTTCTCTTGAAAGGCTATTTTTCAAACCCTCTAATGAAAAAGCTAGGGAATATTGCTATCAATTTTTCCTTTCCTCCCCAAGCAAATAGCATTTCTCCACCTTGAACAGATGGGGCTCTGTGTGATAAATGGCCCAGTGTTTCAATCCGGCAGCGTATGGCACTGACATCTTGTCCCCAGTGTTTATAAGCTGGGCTGTCCCTCTGCCTTGTTTCCTTAAGAACTCATAAGCAGCAGGGGTTTGTTCCAGCCCGCCTCGCATTCCAGCCATTCTTTAGGATAATGATGAGCAGGGTGAGTGCCTTCTAGGAAGGATTCTGGAGAGAATGGAGGTGCGGAGGGGGAAAGAGCAGAGCTCTCACACCTGCACTGCTTTAGTGCTCGCTGTATTAATAGCTTGGGCACTGACTGCTGCGCTGAATTGCTATTCCCAGAGGGTTCAGCTGGGTTTCCATTTACAGAGGCAGTTCTAACAAAGAGGGTACACACACATGCACGCTACACACACACACACACACACAATACACACATGCCACTATTCCTGTTCTTCCAACTATCTCCTGATGGTCTTCACTGGAGGCCCCCAGACTCACCATCATTACTAAAAAGAATGTCAATCACCACCGAGTGAGAAAATCACCCATCTCTTAAGGAACATCAGACCGGAGTGTTTGCTGTTCCAATGATTTCACCTGCATTGGATGGAGCTTAGAATATGATTAACATGGCATCAAACTCCCCATTGTCACGCTCTTGCAAATAAGGGCAGACTGCAGCAGCTAGCTTCCAAAGGAGAAGGGATAGGCTATGTGAGAGCGAAGGGAAAGAGCCAATTCGCTCTGGAGCAAAGGGATCAGTGTACATTTCCAAGCCTGTGATTTGTTCCCTGTGATGTTGAATATTCTTCATAAATATTGTGGGTTGGTTCTAAACCAATGATATTTGCATAGTTTTGCATATAAATACCTTTGGATACAATTTTCCTTTCTGCCTCTGTTTGACACTCATTAAACAAACAAAAAACATGTAATGAGGACCAGTTGCCAAGAGCATAATATACATGATCTCTAAACAGTGAACCTCAACAAATCTTTCTTGATAGGCTCTGAATGCTAGGTGCAGGGGATTCTAGCCCTCAAGGAGCTTCCAGTTGGATCATTTAACATGTCTCATGAGTGTGGAATCCAGGTTGCCTGGGGTCAGAAGTGAGAGGAGTGGCTCTTTAAGAAAGACGGTACTGGGGAATTCTCTGGTGGTCCAGGGGTGAGGACTGGGTGCTTTCACGGCTGTGAACTGGGTTCAATCCCTGGTCTGGGAAACTAAGATTCCAAAAGCTGGACACAAATTATCCCAACTAGTGTGGCCAAAAAAGAAAGAAGAAAATATAAATTTACTATGCCAACTATTTATTTGAATGAATATAGAAATTAACAAAAATTTGTAAAAGAGGCCCATCTGAGTGAAAGACCCATCTAATAAGCCTTAAGGCTCAAATGTTTCATGGTAAATCCTCTGATGGGAAGTTAGGTATATCTTATCTCAGTATGGGGCTTCCCTGGTGGCTCAGTGGTAAGGAATCCACTTGCAATTCAGGAGATGCAGTTTTGAGCCCTGGGTAGGGAAGATAACCTGGAGAAGGACCTGAACCCACTCCAGTATTCTTGCCTGGGAAATCCCATGAACAGAGGAGGCTGGTGGGCTACAGTTCATGGAATCGCCAAGAGTCAGACACAACTGAGCACTAAACAACCACAATATCTCAGTTTTACAGATATGAAAAACACATACTCTGTAAATCGATGTCCGATTTGGGTTCAGTAAGACAAAGCATTCCACTACTCATCAATCGGGAAAGTATAATCAAGGACCAGAGGGTATCCAAGTGGAAACTGCTCTTCCTCAGCCAAGGCATAGCTCAGATCCTGCTTGCAGGGAAAACAAGAGGCTGCCCAGACATCTCTGCTTCCATCCAAACCAGGGGACAGTTTGTCCCTCAAAACATTTATCACAGTCTTCGGTCTTATTTTCCATGGGGTTCTGGTCCTTGCAGTTTGAATATTTCTGACTTTCATTGTGGTCGAATGTGCTCAGTTGCTTTAGTCGTGTCCAACTCTTTGCAACCCCGTGGACTGTAGGCTGGGGCTCCTCTGTCCATGGGTTTCTCTGGACCAGAATACTGGAGTGGCTTGCCATGCCCTCCTCCAGAGAATCTTCCTGACCCAGGGATTGAACATGCATCTCCTGTTGACTCAGATGATAAAGAATCCACCTGCAATGCCGGAGACTCAGGTTCTATCCCTGGGTTGGGAAGGTCCCATGGAGAAGGGAATGGCAACCCACTCCAGTATTCTTGCCTGAAGAATCCCATGGACAGAGGAGCCTGGTGGGCTACAGTCCATACGTTCCAGAGAGTCGGACACGACTGAGCGACACTTCTTTACCGCTAAGCCACTGGGGAAGCCCCTCACTGTGGTTGGGCCTGGTTTAAAATTCCGTATCTGGCCTTCTGTGGCTGGTGTGTAGAATAAGGAAGATGGACTAGGTTATCATTTCCCAAACTTTTCCTCAGAGCATTAGACCTACAGGATGTGTACAAACATGGATAGCCTTTTGTATGCTTTACGACCTTGTAACCGAAAGTGGTGACAATCTCCAGGTTGCTCCATCGTCTGCCACTAATAAGGTCGGTCTGTTCTTGCTGCTGCTGGCAGCTATCATATACTTCTCTTCACAGGTACCATCTGTCGTCCTTACAAAGGCTCTCTGTGAGCCTGAGAAAGGGTGTGTATCTTGCCTAAGGCCATACAATTGAAAAAATGGATCTGGGATTTCAACCCATGTCTGTCTGGATCTAAAATCCACCCCTGTTACATTTCACTGCTGTAATTCCCCTGGTAGGAGTTTCTTTGCTACCATCGTCTTCTCCTAATTCCAATGGAACTCCGAACTTTTTCAAAAAGAAACTGCCAGGGAGCCTCACACATGAGATTCTTACCCTCAGCGCCTCCTTAGTCAACGCAGAGTACAGCAGCCCTTCGAAGCCTTTTCCTGTTCTTTGTGTAGCTCCTTCTTCAGTCTTCCTAACCTGAACTGCTCATTGGCACTTGATAATATTCGTCTTTATATCTGATGGCAACACATACTGATTTATCTTTTTAAATATATGTCATATTTACACCAGTAGACTGGTAAACCTATTGTACTTTTTGGAGGACTGTTTGGCTACCTTTCAAAAGTCACTAAAATACTCGTATTCTTTAACTCACTAGTACTAGTCCTGGAACTCGATCACAAGGAAAATACATTTTGAAAAAGTGACAGGTCATGATGCTTATAGTGGCATTTATAGGATATTTTAAAAATTAAAGACCCCCTCAAACCCTAGGTGTTTAACAGTTCAGAGTGATGAAGTAAATTACATCGAATGCTGAGATATTATATAGCTACTGAAAAGGATAAATGTGATAGCTGTCCTAACATTGAAACCAGTGAAAGAAGCTATGATCTAACTATGTGAAAGCAACATGCATATATCAATATAGGTTGGAATGAGTTTCATAATTAGAAAATAGATGTACAGTTAAAGTGGTGTGAGAACGGGTGGAGATATTTTTCTTTCTTCTTAGAATTTCTTCTTTGCAACGTTTTAAAATTGATGGAATGGTGGATTGTTAAAATTCTAGGACAGTTTGTGGGGGGGGGTCTCTTCATTAATACTCAAGTTCATCTATAGGTGGCAATGGCTCTTCACACCAGTGATTGGTGCCAGTCCCAGGCGTGAGAGCTCTGGCTTCTCAACAGGTCTCATGTCAAGAGTAACCTGCTAGACAATTTAATTTGGGAGGAATGCATCCCATTGACATTGGAGTGTGAAGGGCCAGGAAACAAGGAAATGTCATCATTTTCAGCTCAAATACCAAACCAGGCTGGTCTGTAAACAGATAAGAACCTCTGAGGCAAGCTCAGTAAAAATGAATAAGGTAACCTAGTAAAAATTCAGGCTTTTCCCCAAATCAGAGATTGTTTAATTTTCTCCTCCCTAAATTCTTTCTTAGATGAACCCCACCTCATATGTTACTCAAACACATTCTTCTTTGCACAGTAAAAAAAAAAGGGGGGGGGGAATTTTTAATGGTGATAAATTAAATGTCTATCACGTACCCACTAGGATCCAGATAGTAAAATGTTAATCAGAGAAGTTAAGTAAACCATTTAAAAAATCTTCTGTCATACCAATACTTCATCAGCAATGAAACAGACATGACTGATCTAGCCCCGGAGACAGAGGGCAGACTCACCTGCAGAAGTCATCTCAGAGACATTCCACAATGATGGTGCATCGTACAGGCCACGACGTGAAAGGGTTTGGTCAGGTTGGGACTCAGCAGCTCTCCCAGAAAGCACCTCATGCTTAAAAACTAATAACATTATCCCAGAACTCAGGAAATAGTGAACAGTTGGGCTTCAACCTTCAGGTCACACTTGGTTTCCCCAGAATATCTGAATCCTTGAAGCTGGAAAAGTAGGAAGGATGTTTGCAATCACATCATAGCTCTGGAAATACTGAACTTTCTTCAAAAAGGCGGGATGGGTGGATGTTGAACTCAATTCAAGGGTGTGTCTGTTCATCATGGGGTGGATCAGAGTGATGCATAAGTGGTGCTTCACCTCCAGACAACAGGGTGATCTCAGCCCTGAGGAGCAGCTCTGTTCTCCAGGTACAGCCCCTGTGGAGCCCAGGTTGAAATAGCTTCTTTGTATTATTAGTCAGGCACCAGTTGTTTTTAAGATGAATACTCCATTCATCCTTGCTGTGTGACCACTGAAGTCTGAAGGCCCTGACTCACGGCTCCACAGACTGAATGTTCTCTGGCTGTATCTCTATAGTTCAGGGGCAAGATGCTGTGCTCAGCTGAGAAAAGGGGTGATTCCTCTTGCATGACCAGAGGCTGGAGCAGGTGGTCAGGAGCCAAGGATCCAACTCGAGTTATGATGGGTATGGAGGGAAAGTACCAATACACACATTTAATGGCTACAAGAACAAGAAGCTCAGGTTAGCGCAGGTCCTCCAAGAGTCAGATGTCAAACTGGGATTAAAGTGAGATAAATTTAGCAGGAAAAGCCCCTGTGCGAGAGAAAATGAAGAGAAAGCCATGTGAGGCTAGGAGGACTATCAGACCATCATGCCAATCTGGTTCTAAGTGAAGGTGCGAGGGAAGGAAGATTGGGTAGAAGCATCCTCAGCTGCCATGCAGTCAAAGAAGGCTCAGCAAACCATTGCATAGCTCCCCAAACCACAGTCGTCAGCCGGAGAGGCATCCCCTGTCTTGCTGAATGGCCCACCTTAGCATCTTTGCTTCCCGTAGTCCCCAGCAGCCCGTGGGGCGGGGCATCGCCTTAACCCTACACACTTTAATGGGTTTCAGAGCACAGGGCTGGGGTCCTTGGTCAGTTACACTCTCCAGATTGAAGGTCTGTAAAGCATAGTCTCAGGGCTGTCTCCAAGTTGCCTACAAACCAAAACCCCACTAGTATTGGCAAAAAGAGTGGTTTGGGTTAAGATACAGACTTTTTTAAAAAAAATTAATTTATGTATTTGGCTGTGCCAGGTCTTAGCTGTGGCACATGGGATCTTTAGTTGTGGCATCTGGTTCCCTGTTGTCATTCAATTGCTAAGTTGTGTCTAACTCTTTGAGACCCCATGAACTGTAGTACGCCAGGCTTCCCTGTCCTTTACTATCTCCTGGAGTTTGCTCAGATTCATGTCCACTGACTCAGTGATGCTATCTAATCATCTCATCCACTGCTGCTGCCTTTATCTTGCTCTCAATCTTTCCTAGCATCAGGGTCTTTTCTAATGAGTTGGCTCTTCACATCAGGTGGCCAAATTACTGGAGCTTCAGCTTCAGCATCAGTCCCTTCCATGAATATTCATGGTTGATTTCCCTTAGGATTGACTTGTTTAATCTCCTTGCAGTCTGGAGTCCCCTGTGTTGGGAGCACAGAGTCTTAGCCACTGGACCACCAGGGAAGTCCCTAGATTAAGTTAAAATAGGCAACTGATGGAAAACAAAACAGGAAAACCAAGAACCAAGCTTTGGGAGAAAGTAAGAAGGAAGAAGGTGAAGGAGAAAGTGAGAAGCTACTGGGGCTTCCCTAGTAGCTCAGCTGGTAAAGAATCTACCTGCAATGCAGGAGACACGGGTTTGATCTCTGGGTTGGGAAGATCCCCTGGAGAAGGGAATGGCAACCCACTCTAGTACTCTTACCTGGAGAATTCCATGGACAGAGGACCTGCCAGGCTACAGTCCATGGCATTGCAAAGAGTCAGACACAACTGTGTGATTAACTTTCCTTTTCCTTTCCAAGAAGGTGAAAAGAGAAATGGCAGGATCAATTTCTTATCTTAACTTTGAGTGTAGCCCACTAACCTGCAAAATTTATCCACAAAACAGACAAACTGACGCTAGCCAGCTATTTTGCTGTGAAAAGTCCACATTCAGTGACTACTGATTGTTGTGGTTTGGACTTTAGTCTCAAAAGATGAAGAAGATTGGATTTAAGCAAATGGAAGATTTTAGTATATTTTCCCCGAAGAACAACTGACCTGTTGGATATATTGTTCTAGATGGCGTTGGAATAAATTTCTACCAGAATCTTGGCTATCTGCCTGTTTATTTTGAATAATGCCAGACTAATAACATACAGGCCAAAGTATCACTCTGAGACAGATCAGTCGAATCAAATGAAACATATGGAAAAAGACCCACATGCAAATGAAAATGTACTATATGATAAAGTTGGCATTTCTAATTAATAGGCAAAAGATAATATGATTATATTGTGTTGAAACAATTGGTAGCCAATCTGGAAAAAAAATTTTGGATACTTATCTAATATGTTATATCAGAATAAATTAAAGAAGGATTAAAGATTTAAATATTAAAAATAAAATAAAAGTATTGATGGTGGAATTTTAAAATCCTCTCTCAGTGGCAAAGGGCTTTCAAAATGTGAAACAAAGCCCAGATGCCATGAAAAAAAATAGAAATATTAATTTGATAACAAGTTTTTACATGGAGAAAAATCCTTAAAAACGGAAGACAAGCTATAAAGATATTTCTGTAGTTTGTATTTCAAAGGCCCAAATTCCCTAAAGTATAAAGAGATCCTAAAAGTCAGTAAGAAAGACCATCAACCCAATAAAAAAGATGGGCAAGGGAGATGAAGAGTTATCTTATGAAAAAAATATATATAAATGGTTCTTCAATATAAACAAGCAGCTTCACTCATAAAGAAAAATACAAGTTAAAATTATGCTAAAAAGTGAAAAAGTAGAATTTCTTGAGATGCTGGATTTTTACCCATCATACTGGCAGAGATGACCAACATGCTGTTGTAACTCTGGTGTCCTGAGAAGCAGGGATCAAGATGGGATTAGACATACAAGAGATGGATTAGGGACTCCAGTGAAAGCAGAAGAGAGCCTTTTAGCCCATGAGGCTAACCTACCCTTGGGAAGGCAAGAGGGAAAGAGGAAGGAGGATGGAATAGGGAGAGTCTCAGGCTTTAGCACTTCTAAGAGAGTTTGGCCAGCTGATGGAGAGCCCTTGAGCTGAAGTCACCTGCAGAGCAATCCCACATCTTTTGGGACTGGGCCTTCCTTAGGGTCCTGGCTGCACTGAGCCCCCGACTGGGAGGAGCCTCTGGGAAGCCTGCCTCTGAGCATGGGCAGTGGGGGATTCCGACCCTTCGGAGATTACATTTTCTTCAGCACAAAGTCTGAGTGGTGCGTTTTCAAGGCAGTATCATGCATGCTTTGGTAGCAAAGGTAGAGGAAAACAGGCATTCTGCACTGTTGAAGGGACTGTAACTTGGTATCACTTCTCTTGATGGCAATGAGCAACACCTCTCAAAATTTTAAAAGTACAAGTCATTTGAACCAGCAATCCCACTTTTATGAATTTTTCCTAGAGACTTTTGTATGTTTGAGAGCATTCACAATAGCAAAAGACTGGTAAGAACCGAAATTGAGCCCTAATGCAAAGGTGTAGGCTCTGATGAACATATACCCTTGGCCCTGCAGACTTCTTGCCCCATGAGAAGGGGTCTGGCTGGAGCAGGGCAGTCCTCTAAAGCAGAGCTCCCAGGTCAGGGTTCCCAGATGCCCAGGAATAAAACAGCCCAGGGTAAGAGCACAGAAGGTGCCTGGAGAAAGGCAGCTATTTAAGACAGATGGCCAGGGAGATTGTGAGACATTTTCTATTACTTTAACCTTCCGATTTCTTTATCACGGTCATGCTACTGTGTTCAATATTGTCATTGTGTCTGATCATGAATTATTGACGAAGTTCATGGAAAAACCTAATTTGCTTTGCACTAGGTTTGCAAATGACCTATTTTTGGTTCATCATTATCTCCAACTTGTTTTGTGAGTAATGATCTGTTTCTAGTATTAAAGTCTTTCTTTAGAAATTTTTATTTTTTATTTTTATTTTTTTAAAATTAATTTTTATTTTTTTAGTTTGTTTGCTTTACAATACTGTATTCATTTTGCTATACATTGACATGAATCAGCCACGAGTATACATGAACTCCCAATCTCGACCCCCACCTCCCCTCTCCTGCCCCACACCCTGTCTCTGGATTATCCCCGTGCATCAGTCCCAAGCATCCTGCATCTTGCATCAAACCTGGCCTGGCGATTCGTTTCACTCACGACATCACACATGTTACACTGCCACTCTGCCAACCCATCCCACCCTCTCCCTCTCCCACAGAGTCCAAAAGGCCGTTCTATACATCTGTGTCTCTTTTGCTGTCTTGCCTATAGGTTTATCATTACCATCTTTCTAAATTCCATATATATGTGTAAGTATACTGTATTGGTGTTTTTCTTTCTGGCTTACTTCACTCTGTATAATCGGCTCCAGCATCATCCACCTCATTAGAACTGATTCAAATGTATTCTTTTTAATAGCTGAGTAATACTCCATTGTGTATATGTACCACAGCTTTCTTATCCATTCATCTGCTGATGGACATCTAGGTTGCTTCCATGTCCTGGCTATTATAAACAGTGCCGCAATGAACATTGGGGTACACGTGTCTCTTTCAATTCTGGTTTCCTTGGTGTGTATGCCCAGCAGTGGGATCGCTGGATCATAAGGCAGTTCTATTTGCAATTTTTTAAGGAATCTCCACACTGTTCTCCATAGTGGCTGTACTAATTTGCATTCCCACCAACAGTGTAAGAGGGTTCCCTTTTCTCCACACCCTCTCCAGCATTTATTGCTTGTTGACTTTTGGATCGCAGCCATTCTGACTGGTGTGAAATGGTACCTCATTGTGGTTTTGATTTGCATTTCTCTGATAATGAGTGATGTTGAGCATCTTTTCATGTGTTTGTTAGCCATTCGTATGTCTTCTTTGGAGAAATGTCTATTTAGTTCTTTGGCCCATTTTTTGATTGGGTCATTTATTTTTCTGGAGTTGAGCTGCATAAGCTGCTTGTATATTTTTGAGATTAGTTGTTTGTCAGTTGCTTCATTTGTATTATTTTCTCCCATTCAGAAGGCTGTCTTTTCACCTTGCTTATAGTTTCCTTTGTTGTGCAGAAGCTTTTAATTTTAATTAGATCCCATTTGTTTATTTTTGCTTTTATTTCCAGTATTCTGGGAGGTGGATCATAGAGGATCCTGCTGTGATTTATGTCAGAGAGTGTTTTGCCTATGTTCTCCTCTAAGAGTTTTATAGTTTCTTGTCTTACGTTTAGATCTTTAATCCATTTTGAGTTTATTTTTGTGTATGGTGTTAGAAAGTGATCTAATTTCATTCTTTTACAAGTGGTTGACCAGTTTTCCCAGCACCACTTGTTAAAAAGATTGTCTTTAATCCACTGTATATTCTTGCCTCCTTTGTCGAAGATAAGCTGTCCATAGGTGTGTGGATTTATCTCTGGGCTTTCTATTTTGTTCCATTGATCTATATTTCTGTCTTTGTGCCAGTACCATACTGTCTTGATGACTGTGGCTTTGTAGTAAAGCCTGAAGTCAGGCAGGTTGATTCCTCCAGTTCCATTCTTCTTTCTCAAGATGGCTTTGGCTATTCGAGGTTTTTTGTGTTTCCATACAAATTGTGAAATTATTTGTTCTAGCTCTGTGAAAAACACCGCTGGCATCTTGATAGGAATTGCATTGAATCTGTAGATTGCTTTGGGTAGTATACTCATTTTCACTATATTGATTCTTCCACCGCTACTATTCAACACAGAAATTTTTAATTTGTATTTTTATTTTAAAAACACTTCATTATGAAATCTTCTTAAACATTATGAATCAAGAGAATATTATAATAAACCCCAGCATAAAGTCACCTATATTAACTGGCATTAAGTCACTTTTGCATCATCTGTGATCCATATTTGATAAAGAATTTAAAGCAAATCCCAGACATAATTGCTTTTAACTATTTCAGTATATATCTTTTTAAAAATGACATAATTTACATAACCAAAGTATTATTATTACTTCACAAGAGGAACAGTTTTAAAAACATTTTACTTAATGATCGTGTATACCTAATCCATATTGAGATTTCTCTGATTGGCCCCAGAATGCCTGTTCATAGCCAATTTGTTTGAACTGGGATCAAATGGTCCATACTCTGGATTTGGTTAAGTTTTGTATGAAAGACTTTTATAGGAAAATTGATTGTCACTCCTTTCTCCCTTTGTCAAATATATTAAGATATTTGACCTTTTATGATAATGATTTCATAGACTATGGAATCAATACATACGTATGCAGCTAGAGCCTTTTCAAGGTCAATAGATGCTTCAACTTCGCAGAGCTCTGTGAAGAAAGCATTCAGATAAACAGCCAGGGTCTCAATAGCCTCACAAGTGTTGCCTTACAATCTATTTTGGAAACACATCTGTCTGCGGCCACCATAATGCATTACTCCCTCCTCAAAAACGTGGGGTTTTTTAATTCAAAGGGGAACAGTCATTTTTAGAGCTGTATTTCTTTCACTTGTCTCAGAATTTTGCCAAAGTCTCTAGGAAATGCTTTCTAAAATTACAAAGCTGTACCAGCAGCGCTACCTGGAAAGCAGAGCAAGTGAGAAGGGAAATTAACCATCCCTGAGCAAATGCTTCATATGGAAACCTGAACTCCTCAAAGATCTTGCAGGTTATTCTTTTCCTTCCATCTTAAACACCTTCTGGAGACAACCACAGTCCCCACCAGCAAAGATGTGTAGAAGTGCTTAAGGAGGCCCTCGGAGGTTAGGAATCCTAGTTCAAGAAATGGGCACACATCCTGAATCTTTGTGAAGGAAAAAGGGATTCTTCATTCCCATGGGGAGGGAAATATTATTTCACTTTGGTGTTCAGTTGCTAAGTCGTGTCCAACTTTTTGCAACCCCATGGACTGCAGCATGCCAGGCTTCCCTGTCCTTCATCATCTCCCAGAATTTGCTCAAACTCATGTCCATTGAGTCGGTGATGCCATCCAACCATCTCACTTACAGCTGCCTTTCATTGACTCCAAATACGGTTAGTGTGTGACTTTCCCATGAAATTTTCACTAGTCTGTTTTTAAATTTTTTTATTTGTTTTAAGATTTTTTTTTAATGTGGACCATTTTTTTAAAAGTCTTTATTAAATTTGTTACAGTACTGCTTCTGTTTTTTGTTTTGGTATTTTTGCCCCGAGGCATGTGGGATCATAGCTCCCTGACCAGGGATCAAACCTGAACCCCCTGCATTGAAAGGTGAAGTCTTAGCCAGTGGACCACCAGGGAAATCCCTGTCTTTCTTTCTTTTAATATGAAAAACTTTTAGTAATTTACTCAAGTATCTAACTGTCACAATTCTAATAACAATTACTTTATTGATCTATAAAAACCCTTATTATACATATTATATTTTAGTTTCTATTTCACTGTTTATTGCATTTCTGTTCTGATCTGTTTTTCCTATTCTACTTGTTTCAAAGTACATTATTTATTGAATTTATAATACATATTTTAAGTAATTACTATTATAGTAAATCATATTTTATTATTTTAAATCATTATCAATATTTTATGTTTTAATATTTACTATGTATTAGGCACAATGCTAAATGCTTTAAATGGATTATAATACTTAATACTCAGACTGCTACAAAGGGCATGTTATATCTACCTTAATCAACTGAAGTAACAATGGTTCAGAGAATGTAACTAAATTATCCACAGTTACATAGCTAACAACTAGTTATCTGTCTTGATAGTAACATGACTAAAAGAAAGCTGTTCTTTTTAAACAAATGTGTCAGTGCTTGTTCATTACCAAGAGCATGGTCTTTACTAAACATCCCAAGTAGGCAGGGGTTTGTGAGAGCTGGGGGCAGGGGCAAGGTAAATTTGTACCTTTGCTTGTATCAGATCTCGGAATCTTACAGATTAGTAATTACAGGAAAAGCCAATAGGAACCTTTCTTCATTGGGTTATGCAAGAGAATTAAGCTCAAATGCTCCAAAGTATCCATTGTGTGTACTGAGTTAACTTTTCTCCCAGGCATCTAGAATGGGGCTCAGTTCAGTCGCTCAGTCGTGTCCGGCTCTTTGAGACTCATGAATCGCAGCACGCCAGGCCTCCCTGTCCATCACCAACTCCCGGAGTTCACTCAGACTCATATCCATTGAGTTGATGATGCCATCCAACCATCTCATCCTCTGTTGTCCCCTTCTCCTCCTGCCCCCAATCCCTCCCAGCATCAGGGTCTTTTCCAATGAGTCAACTCTTCACATGAGGTGGCCAAAGTACTGGAATTTCAGCTTTAGCATCATTCCCTCCAAAGAAATCCCAGGGCTGATCTCCTTTAGAATGGACTGGTTGGATCCCCTTGCAGTCCAAGGGACTCTCAAGAGTCTTCTCCAACACCACAGTTCAAAAGCATCAATTCTTCAGCGCTCAGCCTTCTTCACAGTCCAACTCTCACATCCATACATGACCACAGGAAAAACCATAGCCTTGACTAGACAGCTGCAATGTTAACTTTGGGAAAAATGATTAAAGTGTCACTGGAATCATTTTCTTAGTTTTGTAGCTCAGAGGAGGAACTTAGGTTGATGCAAGTCTACAAAACATCAAGTTAGAAGGCTTGAGCAGAGTTGAGGTCAAGTAAGATGCTGAGGCTCTCCAGGCCTGCAACTTCACAGAAAAGGAGTTTTAGATGAAAAACCTGTGACTTGGCCAAGGGTTAACACCCTGAAAGATGTTAGAGATTGTGGGGAGCTGGTGTGGACAGCCCTCTTCAAAGCCAGTTCACAAGTTCCACTGATGACATCTTAGCACTTTGAGGACTCCTCTTTTGAAATTGCCATAACTCTTATGAGAGCAAGACAGACTATTTTCACTTTTCACAGTTTATTTTCACTTATATCTTGGTTTTGAACCAACCAACTTAGCAGATTCACCCATTTTATCTCCAGACTTAACTACAAATAACTTTAGGCTGTTTATGAAAAAAGTGAGAAGACAGTCCATGGAATGGGGAAAAAATTTGCAAATCATATTTGGTAAGAGGTTACTATCCAAAACATATAAAGAACTCATATAACTCAATAGCAAAAAGCCAAATAACTCAATTTAAAATGGGCCAAGAACCTAAAGAAATATTTCTCCAAAGAAGATATAAGAAAGGCCAACAGGTACATGAAAAGCTGCTCAATGTCACTAGCCATTAAGGAAATACAAATTAAAACCACAATGGGATATCACTTCACATCTGTTGGAATGGCCATTATCAAAACCAGACAAGAGAAAACAAATTCTAGTGTGGATGTGGGAAAAAAGAGAACCCTTGTACACTGTTGTTAGGACTGTAAATTGATGCAACCATCATGGGAAACAGTATGAAGAATCCTCAAAAAATTGAAAATATGGCTACTGTGTGATCCAGCTGGGAATATAACCACAGGAAACTAAAACACTCACTCAAAAAGATACCTGCACCCCTGTGTTCATAGCAGCATTATTTATAATAGCCAAGCAAGCCATGGAAACCACCTAAGTTGTCTCCATTCATCAATGGATGAATGGAGAAATTGTATGTATATGTGTGTGTATATGAAGGAATATTATTTAGTCATAAAAATGAGGAAATCCTTCCATTTGTGATGACATTCATGGACCTTGAAAGCATTATGCTACATGAAATAACTCAGAGAAAAAAAAATACTCTATGATCTCACTTATATGTGGGATTTAAAAACCTAAAGCAAAAAACAGCAACAAACTCAGAGTAAAAGAGATCAGACTTGTGGTTCCCAGAGGCAGGGGGTGAGGTGGAGGGGGGCGGAGGTGGAGGAAGGTGGTTAGAACATCCGGATTTTCACTTATAAGCTAAATCAGTACCAGGCATGCAAAATGATTTACTACAGTGAACACTGCTGGGTGATACACAGGAGAAGGTGGATGTTTGCTGAACCTGTTTTGCTAATCATTTTACAATATTTGTAAATCAAACCATCATGCTGTGTGTCTTAAACTTACAGTGATGTATGTCAATTATTCCTCAACAGAACTGGAAAAAATTCACACTCATCTTCCTGGCCTTGTTACTGACTGGCTGTTTAACTTCAATCTCACCACCTAATGTCTCAGGGGCCACTTTTCTAAGAGAGTGACTGGATTAAATGATTTCTAAGATTCCTTCCTGCTGGAAAATCCCAGGACCAGGTAACCAGTGAAGATCTGACAATGCTGAGAATGTTCAAAAGAAGGTATCACAGACTCTGAAGGGAAAAGAATTTGAAAACATCACAATAACCTGTGTGTTTACTTCCATGCTATTTCGCGAAGGACAGAGACCCTACTACTCCATTCATTCATTATGGACTGGCCACATTCAGACGGGCAGGACAAGTTTCTCCCATTCTCAACAACAGTAAGGATAAAAATAACTGTCTTTAATGGGGTCCTTCAAAGTGCCTGTCACTTCGTAGATTCTAGCTCTTTAAGGAGTTCACAGTCCAAGAGGCAGACAATCAAACCAGTGGATTACAGCTGCCTTTAACTAACTCCAAGTAAGTTTACTAATTTCCCATGGAATTCTCATTCCCTTGAGTCTGTCTTGATACTAATTTGACTTAAAAAAGAAAAAAGCATCAGTGCTTGTTCACTGACAGAAGCATCGTCCAGACTGAACATCATTACTAATGATGTTACTAAGAATGCCCCGTCGTCACCCATTTTTCTCATCTGTCTCCCACAGTGTTTTATGATGCTTTTATGGGAGCTACATACTGCATTAAACTGTAAATCATAATAGTAACAGACTATCATTTATATTGCCTATTTCATTTTTTTTTTTGTGCCAGAAAAATATAGGTGAGTCAGGGGAAATCTATTATCCTTCTTATGAAAATCACTCACATGCATGTTTCAATTTGTATGTGCGTTGAAATCCCAAGGCTGCCACTTCCCTTCCTTGAACAGCTTACCTAAATTTTCTCTTTTATTTTTTAACCTATCAGACAATGAAGGATAATAATAGTGTGTGTCTCAGAGGGTTCTGTGAGAATTAAATAATGAACCTGTGCTTGGGAGGTAGTCAATGCTGAATAAATATTTGCTACCGTGAACCATTGTGAGATACAAATATTATTGTGGTAGATGGTTTCTTTGGAGCCCTTTCCAAAGAAAAAAACCCACTTTGTTGTCCATCTACTCACTGAATACGTCTGTACTCCAAATGGGTAGGGTTTTTCCCCATACTAAGCAGTTCTCCAGTTTTCAGGAGATTCCAACTGGTGCCCTACAGAAGTGTTAGTCACTCAGTTGTGTCTGTCTCTTTGTGACCCCATTGTCTGTAGCCCACCAGGCTCTTCTGTCCATGGAATTCTCCAGGCAAGAATACTGGGTTGTATTCCCTTCTCCAAGGGATCTTCCCAACCCAGGGACTGAACCCAGGTCTCCTGCATTGCCGGCAGATTCTTTACTGTCTGAGCCACCAAGGAAGCCCAATTTAATTCAATTCTGACAGCATCCGCCTGGACGTAGCATCAGATCCCACAGTTAAAGGCTCAGTCCCTCATCTCCTTTCCCACTTCAGACATCAATAGCAAGTCCAGGTCATCCTATACATTCCCAGGACCCTCTCCTCTGTTCAGTGATTTGCTCGAGCAGCTCACAGAACTCATGAAAAAAAGCTTACTTACTAGATCACTGGTTGATCATAAAAGGATACAACTCCGGAACAGCCAGATGAAAGAGACACAAGGGCAAGGTGTGTGGGAAATGGGATGGAAGTTCCATGTTCTCCACAGCAAGCAACCCTCCCAGCACCTCCACATGCTCACCAACCTAGAAGATTCCCAACCACCATCATTTTTTTTTAAAAATGGAGGCTTCCTTGTATATGACTTGTTTGAAAAGACCCTGATGCTGGGAAAGATTGAAGGTGGGAGGAGAAGAGGGTGACAGAGGATGAGATGGTTGGATGGCATCACCAACTCAATGGACATGAGTTTGAGTAAACTCTGGGAGCTGGTGATGGACAGAGAGGCCTGGGTGTGCTGCAGTCCATGGGGTCGCAAAGAGTCGGACATGACTGAGCAACTGAACTGAACTGAACTCTTTGTATATAGATGGTTGAGTCAATCACTGACCACTGGTGTTTGATTCAACCTCCCTGCCTCTGAGATAGAGGTAAAGAGGTAGGTGAGCTTTTAATTTCAAGCCTTGTAATCACATGGTTGGTTTCCCTGGCAACCAGCCCTCATCCTGTGGTTATCTTTCCAAAAATCACCTTGTTTCTCCTTTAGTGCTCTGGAGCTATTTCAGGAATGAAGGATTAAAACCAAATATTATAATGAAAGATGCTCCTATGCTCTAATCACTTAATTACAAGAGTTATAGGAGTCGTGAGCCAGGATCTATGATGAACCCCAAAATATATATATTTTTAAAAAATCATTTTGCATCTTTGATAGAAAATGACAACACAAAGGGTGCACTAGAATGGCCACACTTTTATTCTGATGGCAGCAATTTTTCCTATCAGTTTCTCTTGGAAAGCAATTTGTCATCAGGTATAAATACATTCCTATTGGGTTCTCAGAATTCTGGGAATCTTTCCTGGCTTTAATAATCCAAAATGCAGAAGGTGCATGAGTAGAGATGTTTCTTGGTCCAGTGGAAATTGAGAAATGATATGCATAATTTCTGAGCAAAATCTTGAGCCATTGTGTGGTCTGCCATCTTTTTCTTTCCTTTTGCCACAAAACTGACACTGTCCCAGGTGGAGGCTGTTTCACTGGCCTGGGACTTGAAAATGACAGGAGCAGAGCCACAACCGAGCTTTGGGGGACAAGTCACCTGAGTTGGGCATAAAGCCTCGTTTACATAAGCCACTGAGATTCAAAGGTTGTGGGGTTACCACGGCATGACTTAGCCTAGGCTGACGGACACCGTTGTTAAAGTAGATTTATGGAAAGCCTCTTATTTAAGTATTTGCCTATGCCATCATTACTCTTTGATCCTCTGTAGATTTAAGCCATTAGCAGTTTTGACATCAGCCTGGCAGCCCCCTTCTGGCTGAAATAGCTTGAAATCAGATGATTCCAGAGTCCTTGGGATGTTTGTGATCAGGTGTCTGTCAGGTTCTTTAGATCACAGGGCATTTCTGGTTTCTAAAGTAAAGCCCTACTAACAAGCTCTTCCTGACAAAGAGCATATTGTAAAGTACGTAGACTGGGTGGATGCGGGTGTGTCTAGAGGACGCTGTAACTGTATTCATTGGTTATGCTGGACTTTGGGGGTTGTAGAGACGCTTGAAAAGAAAGTCTGGGCCAGGCTATGCTATCAGCAAAGCTCCCCAAAGCCTGTACATAGCTTGGACCCACAACCAGGATCTTCTTAGTCTAGACCATCTCTCTGATGAATCTTTAATTCTGTACATCAGTTTCGTGACTGCAGAAATCCCAGTGGTTATCCGTCTAAGAAGGAGTTGCCTTGCTGTTCCCTGAGCTGATTTTCCTTAGACCAACTCCAGAGTGTGACACTGTCTGGGCACAGAACTCCCCTTGCTGCCACTAGAGAAAAGCACACCCATTCTTTTATCAGCTTTTTTTTTTTCTGCTTACTTCAATTAAACAAAGATGAGAATAAACCACAGCAAAATCCAACAAAGCCTTATGCAATAGAAGAGTCCAGATTCTTTTGAATAAGCCCATCCAGGTAAAATCCCTGGTCTACAGCTTCTGACACCTTCTTAGATGGATAACCACTGGGATTTCTGCCTGCCAAATGCCTGAGGTTGGGGTTCCTATAAGCGCCCCTCATACCCTTTGGGAATTTCTAAGGGCTCTGGGAATGGCCCCCACCTCATCCCCTCTACTGGCCTGAAGAGCCAATTGTGGCAGGACAACAGGCTCCTTTGTGGCCTTGAGTGGGCAGTGTGCATGTTTGAGGTGTTGCCACTTGAACATGTCAGAGCTGGAATCGGAACCCTGGCTGCATGACCCCAGGGAGGATGCCTTCACTGCCTGCCCTGTGCTGCCTTTCATTCTTCATCACATTTACCATCTGTGTCTTTCCTCCACATATGCCCCTTCTCTGGATGCAGGTCAATGCCAACAATATTTTGCGTCACTTGTCAACATTCTCCAAGTGGACAAAATACCATTGCTACTGTTCCATGAGCATCTTCTGTCTTCTCAAGCCCATTGCACTTTTTCCCAGGTTAATTCTATTCTCTGGTAGATTTTAGGAGTGGGAATAGAGCTCAGCTTAACAGAGTCTAGAAGAACCTAGAAGGGTTGTAGAAACCTGGAAACCCAAACAGTTCTCACTTCCCTAAAGGTCCTGCACAGTGGCTTTTTTTGCGGTTGTGGGCCTCCCTGTGATCATGAAGAATGGTCTCTCCACAGCCGTCAGGTTGACTACAGGGAGGTGCCAGCTTCCACTTACAATGCTGGGGTGAGATTGACGCAGATATGAACTCCTTTTATCCTCATAACAACCCTGTGTAGTAGGGACTTTTCCCATCATCAATTCCCATCATCCAAATTTTTTCTCCAGGAATGCATCTAATTTTTATAAATAAACATTGGGTTTTATGGGCTTCTTTGGTAGCACTGTGGTAAAGAATCCGCCTGCAATGCAGGAGATGTGGAGACATGGGCTGGGAAGATCCCCTGGAGAAGGAAATGGCAACCCATTCCAGTAACCTTGCCCAGAAAATGCCGTGGAAAGAGGAGCTTGGCAGGCTACAGTTCATGGGATCGCAAAAGAGTTGGATACAACTAAGAGACTAAACAACCACAACATCATCCCAATAAGAAAATTGAGGCCCAGAATAGTTAATACAGATTTTCTTGCTCAGAAAAAGAAGTTTCAGGATTCAAACCAGACAATTTGATTCCAAGAGTCGTACTCTCAGTCACAACTCTCTGAATCCCAAGCCTAGATTGCCAGGGGGGAAGAAACTGATAGATTCAGCTTGTGGCAGGAATTTTACCAGGAATGTTGGGTTATACAGTACAAATACGGTAGCTGAGGTCCAGAAGTCAAGGGGCGATGGAGGGAGAGGGAACAGCTGTTCTCAGAAAAAGTGAACGTTGTATGCTGGGCATTTACTCAAAAAGGTGTTTAGTACATCTTACAGGAGAGAAGTTCATAATTCATACTTACTCATGAACCAGCTGAAAATTTGTTGTGGGGAGTTCAAAATTTGTTCCAGGCTACATGTGAGACAAGATTCAAATACAGTTTGTCTCATCCTAAGCCTTATCTTTCTTTTTTTTTTGGCCGCACGGAGTGGCTTGTGGGATCACACCCATGCCTCCTGCTTTGGGACTGAGGAGTCTTAACCACTGGACCACCAGGAAAGTCCCCTCACTTTGTTACAATCTAGTTTCAGAGAAGGATGCCCACTACAGTTGAGAAAATGCAATATGTGGCAAACCGCATTTTCCAAAAAGGGCTACAACAAATGTCTCCCACATCACATGACCTTGAAAGATTAACTCTGACGTTTCCCCCACTGAGATAAGGGGACTGTAGTTCTCTCCTGGGATTGGGGAGGGCTTGTGAGACTACCGGAGTGGCACTACAGAACTTCTAAGGTAAGAAGAGCTGGAAGAGCTTACACTGCGACTCTTAAAATGCCCACACTTAGAACCTAGCCACCATGCTGTGAGGGAGCGCAAGCCACCCATGCAGAAAGACCATAAGGAGAAAGCTTGAAAGCGTCTAGAGAAAGAGGAATGCTTGTCCTGCTCCAGCTGCTCCAACTCCCACGTTCCAGCCCCAGCTACCACCTGACTGCCATCTCTGCAATCTCATGATTGAACCAGATGAGCCCTTCTCAAATGGTTTTAAGCTGCTAATCTGCTGGGAGGATGTGTTATATAACCACAGTAACTAGAACAGCATATTCTTTTTTTTTTTTAATATTTATTTATTTATTTGGCTGTGCCAGCTCTTGGCTGTGGCATGTGGGATCTTCTATCTTCATTACAATGTGCAGGGTCTTTAGTCGTGGCCTGCAAACTCTTAGTTTTGGCATGTGGGTTCTAGTTCCCGGATCTAGGATGGAACCCGGGCCTACTGTGTTGGGAGCATGGAGTCTTAGCCGTTGGACCACCAGGGAAGTCCCTAGTACAGCATATTCTGAAGAACAGAGGTCTTCAGAAGAGCATGAGAGCCATTTTCAAGTGTCTGAAGGGCTGTTGGTGTAGAAGAGGAGTTTAATTTGCAGTGGATGAAGCTTCAGGAGGCAGTATATATCAACAGTTGCAATTACAAGGAAGCAAATTTGATTCTTCATGGTGGTTAGTTGCTAAGTCGAGTCTGACTCATGCAACCCCATGCACTGTAGCCTGCCAGGCTCCTCTGTCCATGAGATTCTCCAGGCAAGAATACTGGAGTGGATTGCCATTTCCTTCTCCAGGGGATCTTCCTGACCAGGAAATCGAACCCCGGTCTCCTGTGTTGCAGGCAGATTCTTTACCAACTGAGCTAGGAGGGAAGCCCTTGTATGGAGCCCTTCTCTATCAGTGGAATGTTAGAGTCACCCATGAGAGAGCACTCTGCCAGCAAACAAACTCAAGCAGAAGGATGTCCATATGGGAGGAGGGCTGTAGAAGGGTTGTAGGGACAGCTAAGTCATGTCCAACTCTTTTCTGACCCCATGGACTACAGCGCACTAGGCTCCACTGTCCATGGGATTTTCCAGGCAAGAATACTGGAGTGGATTGCCATTTTCTTCTCCAGGGGATCTTTCCAACCCAGGGATCGAACCTGCATTGCAGGTGGACTCCTTGTGGATGGAGCCACCAGGGAAGCCCCATCTCACATGAGTTAGGGTTAAAACGGTTTTGAAGAAGAAACATTTGGTAAACTCTTCTTAGAGGAGGTGAGGGACTTTCAAGTTGGAGAGGGTTGGGAAAGGTGGAAAATCAGAAGGACTACTTGGCCAAAACAAACAAACAAAACCCCAACCAATCAACCAACCAAAAAAAAAAAAAAGAGGAAACTATTTAACCAGCAATAGCAAATTAACCCTGCCCCTCTCACCTTAAGACCCCTTATCTATTTATGGTGTGTTATGGGCCAGCATGGGCTTCCCTGGTGGCTCAGAGGATAAAGAATCTGCCACCAATGCAAGAGACCCAAGTTCAATTGCTGGGTTGGCAAGATCCCCTGGAGGAAGGCATGGCAACCCACTCCAGCACTGTTGCCTGGAGAATCCCATGGATGGATAGTGGAGCCTGGTGGGTGGGCTACAGTCCATAGGTACACAAAGAGGCATGACTGAGCGAACACACACTCACACGTGCACCAGCGCCCTCCCAGACCCTCAGTTCTCACACCCCAGTGCTGCTGAGTTATTTCACTCTTATCTCCACAGTAAGTCCTGCTTCCTGCATCTTTACCACCGCTGGCTTTGCTCTAGCCATCATCACCTCTTATCTTGATGATAGTCTTAGAGTGGGTCCCCAGCTCCAAACCCAAAGTCTCCATTCAGTTTCCCCTTGCCTTTAGAATAAAGTTGAAATTTCTTAGGTATTCCAGGCTTTCACGATATGACAGAGGATAGGGGGTCGGGTGGGGAGAGAGTCAAACCCCTACTTGGCACCTGTTGGAGACAGAACTGAACATCTCAGGGCATCTGCCAACAGTCTAGCGTCACACCTGACTCGGTGCTATTTTTCCCGCCACAGAGTGTGCGTCTGCAGTACTGGAAGCAGGACTTTATTCACGTTTTTTGTGTGTCCTCCACAGTACTTTGCACACAGTTGGCCCCCAAGACAACTTCGAATGACCTTATGAAAGATTGCATTTCTACATTTAAGCGAGCTGGAAAGATTTCCCCTGATCTCAACTCGGGATTAAAGACTGTGTACGCTTCAACAGGCCCGGCACCTAGAAGTGCACGCCCAAGAAGCACTTGTTGAACCGCACAGAATAAATCAGATCCCCCCCTAGTCCCGCCCTGGCAGCGAGGTCGGTCTTTGGCAAGCGCAACCAAAATCCATGGCTCTTAAATTCTTATGTAACAGTTAATGACCCTCCCAGCCCACACAGGACATCTCTCCCGTCGGAGAAGCGCAAGGGCCGGGAAGGAAGCGAGAGTAATCTTTGCAAACACGCTCATTTGGTGGCGGAGGCACGGATTGACTTCCAGCCTCGGTTCGCTATCGGAAAACGCCGCTGCGCGCTGGGCGCGGTGCGGTGAGGGGCGGGCGGAGGGGCGGCAGGCCGGTGGAGGCGCGTTTCACCCGGTGGGTAAGGCCTGCCCACCCGGCACGCCCAGGAGCTCCCGGGGGCGGCGGTGACAGCGTTGACTCATTGGAAAAGACTCTGATGCTGGGAGGAATTGAGGGCAGGAGAAGAAGGGGATGACAAAGGATGAGATGGCTCGATGGCATCACCAACTTGATGGACATGAGTTTAAGTGAACTCTGGGAGTTGGTGATGGACAGGGAGGCCTGGAGTGCTGCGATTCATGGGGTTGCAAAGAGTTAGCCACTACTGAACGAGTGAACTGAACTGAACTGAATTGAATAAAAATTTATAAACAAATGCATGGCTCATGTGAATTCTCATCTAATCAAGTAGGTTTTAGGATGTGTTTTTTAATTCATTTGTTTTTTAAATAGGGATTAGCTTCCTTTACATAGCACTAAAGAAAGTGAATGCAGTCATCATTCTGGAATAGGATCTTATCCGCTGGTATGAAGAAAAGCTACAGGTGCAAGAAAAGAAGTTAAGATGATTATGAGAAAGCAGTTCAGACATGTCATCATCATCTCAACAATGTAGAAATAGAAAACACATCAGAAGGGTTAAAAGAGAGTCAATAATCTGGTTGGAAAATATTAAGGTGTTGAATTCTTTCTGAGATTCAAGTGGCACTATAAATTGAGGCTATCAAGGATAAAAATTATCAGAAGAAGAATCAGAAATTAGGATGAATGACTTTAAGATTTATGAGTTAGCACATCATTGGGAGTAGTTGATTATTATGTGAATGGGTGACTGAGAATGTAGAAGTATATTTTATTGCAGTTTACAGGGTGAAAGAATTAGGAAGTATCTTTTCAGGTAATGAGAATGCCCCATGAAAGTAGTCAGCAAAAGGAATGAAAATGAAGACAAAACCAAATATCAACTTTTTTTTTACAAATATACTGGAATAATTCTTAGATCAGAGAGTTCTCTGTTTTCTCTTACATTTAGATAAGCAAGAAAGGAGAGAGCTATGGATGCCATTGACCATAGCAACCAAGATTTAGTTGTGTCTCACATAATAAAATGTTTAAAAAATTAAAACATGACTCCAGCTCCAGTAAAAATAAAGAAGATCACATAATTTTTATACTCATTAATTAATCAGGGAAACAGATGTTAAAACCAGTTCAAATAGCATTTACAAAGCTAGGCAATGTTAGGATAACAGGGTAATGTTCAACAGAGACATAAATTCTAATCTCTGGGGTTGTCAGTTCCATCTGGAGAAATATGCAAATTTGTATACAACTTCACAAAGCCTAGATCCTTTAATCAATAGCAATAATGAGTAAACTAATTACATTTTCCTAGATAATCCTCAGGTGACTTTTGCTTCTTTTATGACATTGGGAGGTGTCTCCCAAATATGTCTTATTTCAAGAGGTATGAATAATTTTTTGACAATTAGAGAAAATACTCATTCTGAAGAATTAGCCTTTATATAGCAGTCTAAAAAAGATAATGAAGTTTATATAAAACAGCAAACAAAACTTTAACCTCACAAGTGTACAACTTCACAAAGCCTAGATCCTTTAATCAATAGCAATAATGAGTAAACTAATTACATTTTCCTTGATAATCCTCAGGTGACTTTTGCTTCTTTTATGACATTGGGAGGTGTCTCCCAAATATGTCTTATTTCAAGAGGTATGAATAATTTTTTGACAATTAGAGAAAATACTCATTCTGAAGAATTAGCCTTTATATAGCAGTCTAAAAAAGATAATGAAGTTTATATAAAACAGCAAGCAAAACTTGAACCTCACAAGTGTCATCTATTCACCCTGAATAACAAGAGCTTGTTGATAGCATGAAATTAAGAACAAAATTTTTAGATTATCTCTATTTCTGCTTCTACAACCTGCTATTAACTCATTCTCTATTCGTTCTTCTCATTCCAAAATTTGTTCAAGACCTAATTTCTTATTATTCCTTCAAATAAACCTCCTTCGAACTATTATGTATCCACTAGGCACTTTCTATAACAAACCCTGTTTCATTTTATTTATTGCACATATATTTTCCCATCTGTGTGTATATTTCTTTATTTATTGTTTAACTGTTCTCCTCACTCCCCCAAAAGTAAATCACTCTGGAGCATAAAAATGTTCTCTCTTATTTTCCCACTGTATTTCCAGTGTTGTCTAAAATAATAGCTGACACAGAGAAATAGGTTAATAAATATCTGTGAAAAGGAACAATTCTAGTTGTACCACTTCTGTAAGCATCATTTCCTGGTTACTCAGCTGGTAAAGAATCTACCTGCAACACGAGAGACCTGGGTTCCATTGTTGAGTTGGGAATATCCCCTGGAGAAGGGAAAGACTACCCACTCCAGTATTCTGGCCTGCAGAATTCCATTGACTGTAGAGTCCCTGAGGTTGCAAAGAGCTGGACATGACTGAGCGACTTTCACTTTAAACACTGTTAATGATTACAATGAAATGTAATAATATTTCAAAAAAAATATTCTGGAGAGTCATTAGTTTTATAGTTTTTTGCATTTGATGACTCATCCATGAAATACTAAAATAATTCTAAGTAAAGATTTGCTCTCATACCCAAACATCTACTGCCACACCGTTTACCCGTCTTCATTTTTGGTAATGAGAATTAGTGCCATTTTATCTTGCTTCATGACTAAGAAATGCTTTAGCAGTACAAATCCTTCACCATGTCACTATAGATAAACAAGCATTAAAGCTTCTGTGGAGAATTAAATTACAGAGAATAGCCTGAGGGAAGTAATCTGAGAATATGGAAAGGAAAACAATTTGTTTTTTACTAATATCCCTAACTCCAAAAGTAGAGAAGTTTCTTGTACAATAACCATTTAAAAAACCAATTCAGGAGTTTGTGATAGTATAACATTCAAATAGGATAACTCTGCTTTCTCTCATGTAGGAGTTTAGGACCCGAGTGTCAGCCTCCACTGTACAGACTCATAGCAGGCAAGACTGATGTGGAGAATAACATGATTTCACAATTTTAGCCTGAGGGAAGTAATCTGAGAATATGGAAAGGAAAACAATTTGTTTTTTACTAATATCCCTAACTCCAAAAGTAGAGAAGTTTCTTGTACAATAACCATTTAAAAAACCAATTCAGGAGTTTGTGATAGTATAACATTCAAATAGGATAACTCTGCTTTCTCTCATGTAGGAGTTTAGGACCCGAGTGTCAGCCTCCACTGTACAGACTCATAGCAGGCAAGACTGATGTGGAGAATAACATGGTTTCACAATTTAAACTGTGACATTGCTTCCTAAGACCATCTCTACACTTGGCCCTATTTTATAAAATTAGAAATCTCTGCTTTCTTAGTGATTATCATGTTTTCATATCATGGCTTACCAAATTAGATAAATAATCCATCTTTCTTAAGGCAATCATAACCAACTTGATTTTCAAAAGAAGCTCTGCTTAATGAGTTATTTATAAATTTGAATATTTTAGAAATTTTGTCAAGTTCATGCTTAGAGTTCATAAAGACTAAAAATGATTTTAGAGACTGTTGAGGAAACTGTACACATTAAATATGCTCAAAATTGCATATTTATGTATGTTTTACAATAGACAAGAAGGAAATATTAGGAAATGCAGATTAAACTATCTCAAAATTTATATTTCCCAGATAGGTAATTCTGTTGTAAAATAAATAAATAGATTTTTATTTTGCTTTCATGTAGAACGTTTAAAAAAAAATCTGGTATTAAGGATAAAAAGAGAGAATAATCAATCCTTTACCTCATAGTGTTTAGTCACTTTCTTTTTGACTATACATCACGTTTAAGGATTACTAATAATATTGACATCCAGTAGGCACGAGCTGCAGCGCTTTAACTTTCTTACTCTTTGATTTCCTCCATATACCTTTATACTCACTGACACTTTACTCTTTCATTAACACCACCTCAAATCAGGCAAAAATATATTGCTGAGATCAGATGTAAGATCTGTCTTTAGAGCAAGCAGTTTGAATAAAGGAATTAAAAATAGAACTTATCCTTCCTCAAAAACTCTTTGAATGATGACACGATTTTGTTGTTGTTGTTCAGTTGCTAAGTCACATCCGACTCTTTGTGACCCTGTGGACAGCACCACACCAGGCTTCCCTGTCCTTCTCTATCTCCCAGAGTTTGCTCAAATTCCTGTGATAAAATGATATGTGCTGTTTATTCATCTTAATATGCAACTGCCTTTATGAACTGCAAGAATAAACCTGGAGAGATGTATTAATAGAGTTCATTTTGTCACAGATGGGGAAAAGAAGAATAAAGATGCTCAAGTTCAAGCATGTATTAAGCAGGAAAGATTCCCCTTTCACAATCTCTGACCAAATCAATAAAAAATATAAACTTTAAAAGTTCTATTTCTCTACTTTTTTTCTGGCAAGATTCTTTTTCTCTTACCCTTGAGAACCATCCACAAAGAAAGAAATAACATTTTCAAAACACAATCCTATATACTCCCAGTAAAAAAAAAGCATAGTGTTAACATTGTATGTTCTTACTTTATGTCCATAAGAGCAAGATATATTTGTATACATGATTTTCATTTGCTACCCCTGACATTAGTTGCCTCTGCATTATATAGTTTACCAATTACATTGGGGGTAGATGTTACTTGTTAAGATTCACTGACAAAAAATTAAAAAAAAAATGTTTAGCTATCACCAGCAACACCACAGAATTAAATTTCATGTACGTTTCATAGCATTTACTTTATAAAAAAGTAGGACTACCTTCCTAACATTTACCCAATACTCAAATTACATTAAAGCAGCAGGATTTCAGAGAATTTGATTGCACAGCAAGCTCTGAATAAATATCTATGGAGTACCACAGACCATGTAAGCATTTTTTTCACATTGATACAGCTTTCTACACAGACTCAATATGTATATATGAACTGAATGATCAATAATTCCCTAAAGTCTTCCATTTTCCTCCTGACTTTGTGTTAACATTTAATACTAAATTCAGATAAAGTGTTTTCCCACTTGCTTGCAGACTACATCGTTACAGCTATAAGTCTTGATCAGTTACTTGGTTTACCCTCCCTAAGCACTACTAAGTGATAGGTAATAATGCAGGTACCAGTTCTCTCTCTGTCTCTCTCTCCTCTTGCTCTCTCTCTTGCACACATACACACTCGCATGCACAAACACACACATATGCACATGCATACTCTGTCTCTATCTCTCTGTTTTGGTGGGCATCAGTTGGAAAATAGACCAGGTACAATGATTCACTAAGAATTCCATTTGAAGTAGTGCATTCACATTGCACAGATGAGATAATGCTATTGGTTGCTAATATCATACAACCAATCTGCACATCATAGCACAGTCTCACTGACACTGCTTTTTAAAATAACTTGATGAATAATAGCATACAGAAGAGTAGTTGAATCACAATGAATTTTCACCTCATAAATATCCACATTTAAAACAATTATCATTCATCAGGGTAATACAAATTAGAACCACAATAAGAGTCACTTCATACCCTCTAAAACAATTATAACCAAAAAGACAGAAAATAACACATATTGTCAAGGATATGGAGAAATTGCAACCCCTGCATATTGCTAGTGGGGATGCAAAATGACACAGCCTCTTTGCAAATAGTATGACAGTTTCTCAGAAGTTTAAACATAGCTTTACCATATGACTCAGAAATTTTCCTTCTAATAATATAGTCAAGAAAAATGACAACATAAACCCACACACACATACATTAAAAAAAAAAAAACTTGTATATGGGATGTGACTTGTAATTTGGGTATATTTTACAATTAAAGTGATGGAGTATCATTGCACTGATTATATTGTTACATAGGACTCTATTTTGCTTAAGTTTTCTCATTTTCTATAGGCTCTGTAGGAGCTGAGGAGATCAGTCCTCCACCATACAGTACTGAATGCTGACAATCTGAGTGAGCTTGAGTAGACTCCTCTCTAACTGATCCTACAAATGAGAACTCAGTTCAGATGACACCTTGATTGTAGCTGAGCAGAGAATGCAACTAAACCTTGTCACATCTGTTTCTCACAGAAACTTAGATACTTAATGTGTTTGGGTTTCTTTAATCCACTTAAGTTTATGGAGAAGGAAATGGCAACCCACTCCAGTGCTCTTGCCTGGAGAATCTCAGGGACGGGGGAGCCTGGTGGGCTGCCGTCTATGGGGTCGCACAGAGTCAGACACGACTGAAGTGACTTAGCAGTAAGTTTAGGTGATTTGTTACATAGCAGTGGGACATTACTAACACTGTTATCTGAGAAGACTCCTTTTACCCCTTCTAGGCACTACAGCCCAATTCTCAAAAGTAGCCAGTACCTTCATTTCTAACATGTTGAAACGGTATTGCTTATTATGTTTGGAATCAGAGTATAAATACCTTTGTGCCTGATTTCCATGCTCAGCATCTTGATTGTGTGGCCTTTTCCTGTGTGTTGCATTACCTTGTCCATCTTCATTACTGTATAGGGTTCCACTGTGTGAATGTACCATACTTTATCTAGTTTATTTATTATTTAAAGAAGATCTGCTTTCAGTATTCAAGTTATGCCGCTCTGAGCATTCTTTTCCATACACCGTCACCTTCTGGCTGTGTCCTCACATGGTCTTTCTCTGCATGAACACACTTTTGGTGTTCTTCCTCTTTTTATAAGATACAAGACCTATTGGTTTAGGGTTCCATTCTGTAAGCTCATTTAATCTTAATTATCTCCTTTAATGCCCTGTCCCTAAATACAGTCACAGTAGGGGTTAAGGTTTTAGCCAATGAATTTTGGTGAAACATAATTCAGTCCATTATCAAATACTTCCATTACTTGGTTATTGTGGATTATATTGCTATTGATCCCTAACTCAGGAAGATCCCCTGGAGAAGGAAATGGTAACCCACTCCAATATACTTGCCTGGAGAATTCCATGGACAAAGGTGTCTGGCAAACTACAGTCCATGGAGTTGCAAAGAGTCAGATATAACTGAGCGACTAACACATACACACAAACATGAGTGTGCAAATATCACTTCAGTTATTTTAAATTCTTTTAAAGTTATTATTTAATTCTTTTAGATTCATGACCAGTAGTGGAACTGCTGAGTCATATAATAACTCTGTTTTCAAATTTTTGAGGAATCTCTACAGTATTTTCCGCAGAGACTAAACCCTTTTACATTCCCACCAACAGTGCACAAGAGCTCCAATATTCTACATCTAAACAACACTTGTTGCTTTCTGCTTTTGTTTTTATTTCTTAGGTTGATATTAGTCAACCTAATAGATGTGAGGTGAATATCTTATTATGATTTTCCTTTGCATTTCCCTAATATAGGATCCATTTGAAAAACAATTTTACTGAGCTTTAATGAAGTGAAAGTGATTGTTGCCACTGTCAAACAAAGATAATTGCTCTGAATTAATATTCAGTATTTTATGTAGCTCACTGTGAAATGATTTCATCATCAGTGCAAGTAGTGAATTCAGTATAAACTTTGTCATGAGCACGACACATTTAGAAGAATGCTTTCGGAAACTTCAATTTCTAACCTATACTGAATCCATGTCATTAACATCATTTCTTATAATTAAATTACCAGTAAGTTTTACTAGCCTCTGGATTTTTTTCTTAATCTGTATTGGGATGGAAGCAAAACTCTTCAGTTACTTCAAAATGAGCCTTCAAAATGGGCCTTCAAAACGGGCTTTTCATTTTGAATAGATTTTGATTTCTGTAGCACTTCAGAATTTTGAGTTACAATTAAGCAGAAGAAGTCTGTTAACATAACAGATGATGTCTCATCTATCAGCCCTGTTTGTAAATTAAAGATAAATTTCCAATTTGATAATTAGAATTCATAGACTATTTTATAATCTGTGGGAAAATATTGCCCTTTAATGAATTGCTGCTTACATAGAAATTTTAATTGCAATATAGTTTAAACTATGTAGATCTAATCAGCATTTTATGCTGTTTAAGCATACTACAAAGTTTCTTATATTTGAATTAACTTTCCCCCAAAAGTGATATGTAAATATAATATCCAACTGAGAAAAGAAATAATGGATTGACTTACAGAAAGAGGTCAGAGATATAATTTTTCATTTAGTCAATAAAGATAATTCAGATTAAACTAATAAAGAAAATTAAAGGAGTAGTTCAGTTCAGTCGCTCAGTTGTGTCCGACTCTTTGTGACCCCATGAATCGCAGCACGCCAGGCCTCCCTGTCCATCACCAACTCCCAGGGTTCACTCAGACTCATGTCCATTAAGTCCGTGATGCCATCCAGCCATCTCATCCTCTCTCGTCCCCTTCTCCTCCTGCCCCCAATCCTTCCCAGCATCAGGGTCTTTTCCAAGGAGTCAACACTTCGCATGAGGTGGCCAAAGTACTGGAATTTCAGCTTTAGCATCATTCCTTCCAAAGAAATCCCAGGGCTGATCTCCTTCAAAATGGACTGGTTGGATCTCCGTGCAGTCCAAGGGACTCTCCAGAGTCTTCTCCAACACCACAGTTCAAAAGCATCAATTCTTCGGCGCTCAGCTTTCTTCACAGTCCAACTCTCACATCCATACATGACCACAGGAAAAACCATAGCCTTGACTAGAGGGACCTCAGTCGGCAAAGTAATGTCTCTGCTTTTGAATATGCTATCCAGGTTGATCATAACTTTTCTTCCAAGGAGTAAGCGTCTTTTAATTTCATGGCTGCAGTCACCATCTGCAGTGATTTTGGAGCCCAAAAAAACAAAGTCTGACACTGTTTCCCCATCTATTTCCTATAAAGTGATGGGACCAGATGCCACGATCTTCATTTTCTGAATGTTGAGCTTTAAGCCAACTTTTTCACTCTCCTCTTTCACTTTCAACAAGAGGCTTTTTAGCTCCTCTTCACTTTCTGCCATAACGGTGGTGTCATCTGCATATCTGAGGTTATTGATATTTCTCCCGGCAATCTTGATTCCAGCTTGTGTTTCTTCCAGTCCAGCGTTTCTCATGATGTACTCTGCATAGAAGTTAAATAAGCAGGGTGACAATATACAGCCTTGACGTACTCCTTTTTCTATTTGGAACCAGTCTGTTGTTCCATGTCCAGTTCTAACTGTTGCTTCCTGCCCTGCATACAGATTTTTCAAGAGGCAGGTTAGGTGGTCTGGTATTGCCATCTCTTTCAGAATTTTCCACAGCTTATTGTGATCCACACAGTCAAAGGAGTAGTAGCATCAAATAATGATGAATTTTATATTTTTCTCATTTTCAGTTACCATAGTAGCCAATTATGTATCTTCCAACTTTGTGTGTGTGTATGTGTATGTATGCGGTATGTGAGGACTGAGACACTAGGTACAATTGACTTTTTTACTTCACTTAAAGAACATTTAACATTTGCAATATTGTAAAGCAAAACAAACTAAAAAATAAAAATTAATTAAAAAGAAAAAAAAAACATTTGCACTTATAGGATATGTATAGCAGTTATAGTCAAAACCTACTTAGTCTTTGTTTAGGACCCTGTGTCTAATTACATTTTGTTACTCATGCTTTTGAGCATAAATAATATTCTTCAAGGGATTCTGCTTCATTTTATAAATTCTACAGTTTCTAAACAGCTGTCATCACATGTGTTAGATTAAGGGTTTATTTTTTTAAAACTAGTTATTCAAAAGTACTCTAATATTAATCACAGAAATATCAGCAAGGCTTACATTAAGATAGAGTATGTTTTTGTGAATAAAATTAAATTTCCATAACAATTAAGTCAATGTTGCTCAAATATTACTTTATAGTCACTATATGATGCATTTAGTTGGGTAAACTTACTTGTTCCTAAATACTCCAACGTAAGATTAAGTACTCACTTTGAAAATGAAGATTTGGTTAGCCTCTTCATCAAAATTTATGTTTCTTAATCAAAAATCATATCAGAAAAAATAATCTTAAAAAACTTTTGAGTCTATTTACAACTTTTGAACTGTGTTTAGTCCTAGAATCAAGGAACTATCATCTAAGTGATGATTCTAAACAATGGCTTCAGGATATTCACAACATTCGCTACTAAGATTCAAAGCCTCTGAATGGCTATCTTATAACAAAAAGTTGATTTGATATTAAACCAGAAAAATGATTTTGATTTGCCAATGTAGGAACTCTAATAAAGCAAACTTAAAGTTAATAAGCAAGTTTATATGTATAAATCCTTTTTAAGTGATATATTACATATTACCATGTATTTTGGGGAAAAAATAATGGCCCACTTTCCTCTAAATTAGAAACATGCTCTTTCATTTCTACAAGAAGAATTTATTTTGCTGCTCTGGACAAATAACGTACAGGCAAGTGCTATATTGATTTTTCTAAGTAATGTTTCAGTATACAACAGATACATAACTCTGCTTGAAACTGTTAAATAGAGACCTATGGGTGCTATTATTGCTGGGAAATATTTTGGGCCCCTTGAAAGTATGAGAAAATGATGGAAATGGAAGAATTGACTTCTCATTCAGGAACAATCTCTGTGGCAGTGTTGTTTAGCAGCATATTCCAATTTAACCCTGTTTCCTTGTTCCACCAAGTCAGCTATTTACAAGCTATTGAGATAAGAGGTAAAATTGGATTATTCGCACCTGTTTCATGACTTCTTACAAAAAATATTCAGAAAGCAATGACATTCACATAATTATATTGTTATAAATATGTTGAAAACACACAATTCTAACCTTGGCTTAAAATCAGTTACTTGTACACTTGTATTTTCAAAATCAAATTCAACTTTAAGACATTTTCTTAAAACAAGACCAATTTTGATAGTTTTGTTTTTCCTAGATTAAAATGTTACCTATTTACTCTAGTAGCTTCATAAGTTCTTTGAAACAGTTATATTTTAAAATCACTGACATAAATTATATGAATTATAAAATTCAGACATTTGAAACAGCATAAATTAAATATATCTTTCAAGATAAATTATTACATTGATTTAATTTCAACTCATTTATGATCGACAAATGTTCACGGAATGACTTGGTGCTATGAAAACTGCCTTATTGTCAAGATTTTATACTGTATATAGTCTATTTATATATGTGACATTTCTGACTGGCAGTGTAGATGTTCCTATATAAATTGTGGTTGTGGATCTTTCCTAAAAGGAAGAGAAAAATCATGCATATGGATTATATGACAAATAGTAATAAAGCACTGCTTTCAGATTCATGGAAAGTGCAAAGCCCAGTTGCTGGCCAGTTTTTATGTCCAGTTTAAAACCTGAAAATCAAGTCACAGTTTTCTCCTAGACTGTTTTTGATGGTTAATGGCTCAAGAAAATAAAGGTGGCATGTTCATAATGAGAAAATAAGAAACATGACACAAAATACCACAATTCCTTGAGTTGATTTTATGAGTCTTTTAATTCAGATCATCAATTTAGGGAAAATTTTGGCTATAATTAATGAGCCAACTGATCAAAATGTTGTTTTTTCACATAACCCTAACCAAAGATAGTTTAATGAATATTTTAATGAGGATCTCTTCAGCGTGTAGATCAGAAAAAAATAAAAAAAAAAAACTACATGGCTTTTATGTTTTTATTTATTCAAAAGGTGTTTTGATTTTAACAACAGTCTTCTGTATTTAATTGGGTTTTATACCACAGATTCACTGAACCATTCAAAGAATACTTGAGCATTGACTACAAGTTTCAGGGATAGAGATTCAGAGTAGTGAAAAATAAAAAAAAAGATCCAGTTTTGTGGGAGGGGATAAATATGAGTTAAAGAAACACACAAGTAAAGGCAAAAGCTTTTTGAAGAAAAAAGTGATAGTGGTGGAAAGGTATCATATTAAATATTCAGGAAAGGTAATTAATGAACTTAATAAGTGGTGGGTTTACCTGGGAAAAGCTTGATTTCAGATGGCTTGGAGAATGAAAGAGAAGAAATACCTAAGACTGTTATTTAGAGAAAATGTATTTCATGGGAGAGAAGTGAAATCTAATAATTAAGGAGACACATTGAGTCAGGGTGTAAGCCTTGATTTTTCATATTTTTCCTCACTAATAACATAGCATTTATAAGAATGCGGGTACTATGTATAAAATAGATAACTAATGAGAACCTCTCTATAACTCAGTGAACTCTACTCAGTGTTCAATGGTGACACAAATGTGAAGAAAATTCAGAAAAAGAGGGCTATGTGTATACATATAACTGATCCTTTTGCTGGACAGCAAAAACTACACAATTTTTTAATGAAACTATACACTCCAATAAAATTAATAACATAAAATGAATTATAATCACTAGGGAAACAAGTATAAGTTTAAACATTAACTACCATAATAGTCATTTAATTACCAGATTTAATTTAAAAATTGCCATTTCTTTTTCTTGAACATACTACTTGAAAGTTCCTTAACTTAGTTAGCTATACATAATTCTATTATGTATAACATATAGAATTCTACTAATCTATAAGTTATAATTAAATTATATAGCTATAATACAATTAAATTTAAATAAATATTTAAATTTAAATAAATTTATATCCTGCAACTTTAGTATATTCATTGATTTGATTAGCACTACTAATTTTCTGGTGGAGTCTTTAGGGTTTTCTATATAGAGGATTATGTCATCTGCAAACAGTGAGAGTATTACTTCTTCTTTTCCAATTTGGATTCCTTTTATTTCTTTTTCTGCTCTGATTGCTGTGTCCAAAACTTCCAGAACTATGTTGAATAGTAGCGGTGAAAGTGGGCACCCTTGTCTTATTCCTGACTTTAGGGGAAATGCTTTCAATTTTTCACCACTGAGTATAATGTTTGCTGTGGGTTTGTCATATATAGCTTTTATTATGTTGAGGTGTGTTCCTTCTATTCCTGCTTTCTGGAAAGTTATTATCATAAATGGATGTTGAATTTTATCAAAGGCTTTCTCTGCACCTATTGAGAGAATCATATGGCTTTTTTTTTTGTTTGTTTGTTTGTTTTTGTTTTTTTTTTGTTTTTTTTGTTTTTTAATTTTATTTTTTTAATTAATTTTTATTTTTTAGTTTGTTTTGCTTTACAATACTGTATTCGTTTTGTTACACATTGACATGAATTAGCCATGAGTGTACATGAACTCCCAATCCCGACCCCCACCTCCACCCTCCCGCCCCACACCCTCTCTCTGGATTATCCCGTGCATCAGTCCCTAGCATCCTGCATCCTGCANCGCGGGCGCGCAGAGGCGGGCTGCGGGCGCCGATGCTCGGCTCTGCAACGCTGTTCCTCCCCTTTTGCTTTCAGAACTGGAACTCAACACCAAGTGCGTGGTGGAGATGGAAGGGAATCAAACGGTCCTGCACCCTCCTCCTTCTAACACCAAACAGGGAGAAAGGTAAAAGCGGGTGCCGAGGGCGGCCGGTGCACCCGGCCGCCTCCTGTAAGTTTGAGCCAGGAAAATGGGAGTGCTCTTTCCTATTGTTAGGAGGACGGCTTCAAGTTTGTCGCACGCTCCTGTCTGAAGCTGTTGCAAGTCCAAGTTCCTCTCTCTCCTCCCTCTGCCCCCCTCTCCCTTGTCCCCTCCCATCTAGAGGCAGGACACCCCGGGCCAGAGCTGGGACCAGTCCTGTGTCCCCGGCCCGCGGCGAGACACCCCGAGAGGGCCGGCTGGGACCCTCGAGATGATGGTCCCATGGCCACATTTTACAGATGAGAAAACTGAGGCCTGAGGCGAGGAATGACCACCCAAGACCGGCACCGTGGAACCCGGTGGCCCTGGTTCTTTCCACCCCTGCACTGTTGGCTTTATTTGGCAGACTTGTTAAGGAACTTTGTGTAAAATGGGAGTGGGAGGAATACCCCCTTACCCCCACCGCAGTAGAGCAAAACAGTTTTGTACGATGCTGGCTCAGGCCTGGACCATTTAAGATCTATTATTTTGTTCGTGCTAGGTTGAGATAATGCCTGAATGTAATGCGCGAATTTTGATTTTCAGGAAGACAAAAGTAGTGCCCCAGACACTGGGGGGATGTTTAAGAGGGGCTGCATTTACTAGATGGCAACATATTTGCATTTGAAAAGTGGTAACTGTTGGATCCTTATTAATTCTGCTCTATTCCACGCAACAGTATGGGAAAATGCCCTAAAATAATTTGAATATTTGGCATTTTTCTGGTAAGCCCCTGAGAAGAAAAGGGTTGAAATTCATTCGGTATAGCCGTGCAGTAGCTTGGAAAAATAGGAAAGAGAAACCAGGGAGATTTGAAAAATTAACTCCTCCTGAGTGAGTTTTTGTTTCTAAAAGTCACCTGTTACCTGTTGATTGATGTGATACAATATAGTGACATTTTTGCTCTTTGGTGCTTTTTTTTTTCACTGAACAGCAGCTCTGAAGTAGGGTTTGTTACTTTATTGCTAAAGGAAGCAATTGCCTTTATTCTATAATCATGCAGTGTCCAGGCATAGTTTACTAAATTTGGGGGAAGAAATTATCAGGAGGTAAATTTGAGAATTTTTTGCTTTTTGTGCTGAGGCTAGAAATTTTTATCCCGTGTGCCAACATTCTGCTTCCTATAGCAGATTGTTATGGTGATAGTAAATAGCTGTTATATTTAAAATGTGTTAAATGCTTTTTAACAGTAATGGTGGTATCCTTGGATAATATTTTTAGATACATCTTAAATATTTATAGTATTTTAGATCCATTTATAGCAATATAGTTGCATATTTCATGTTAATAGCAAGTAAACTCATTGAGTAAATTAAGATATTTACAGATTACATTGGCTGCCTAGATCACCAGTTCATTTCCCCCATCCCCCCACGCCCAAACTGAATATTTTCTCATGTTTCAGAAATAAATTCGCTGGGTCAGATTCTTCAAAGCAATCTAGGAAATAGGTAGAATTGTCAACTCCTATGTTTCTGTGGCTTCTATGTTCCTTGCTGGTTTGGCACCTGCTTCTTGCCACTCTTAACCATAAGGATTGTTACTATTAGCTACTATTTAATGTTATGAAGCTTTGTCCCTTGTGGACAGACAAGGATTTAATTTTGTGGAATGTGGATAGACTTTACAACTGCAGACACTTGGCTGGAAAGGCTAAATAATCAGTTGATCATTTTTAGGGCCACCACCGTCATTACTAATCAGGATCTTTTAAGTAATGATTTGTAGGGTGATTTGGGGGTTTCTCCATATGCTTGCTTCTTGGAATAGCCCGTTATCCAGGGCTATAAGAATAGTGCTGAAACATGTTCTGACCTCCTGACAGAATTATTTGAATGGGGGATGGGCTCTTTCTGTGGGTTTTGCCTAGGTACGTGTCATTCAGTTTATAGACAAACCCAGCAGTACTGCTTGCACGTTAGGATTACTGTCTTTGCAAGGATGGAGACATCAAATGCATTTTGATTTTCATTATGCAGCTTGGTTTCATCTTTCTCCAGTGGGTTTTCCCTTAAAGCAACAGTGCATTTAAAAATAGAAACAGTTTCTCCCTTGGGTTCTAGGTTGATTAATTGCAACAATGCTTCATGTTATGTTTGCAATTCATTTCTTTCATTTGTTTTGGAATCGAGCTCAGAGCAAGGTGAGACTAGTGTTTTTCTTACCTAGAAGTCCAAGGCATGAAGTGTAAGTTTTTAAATGAATCTTGGTAAACCTTATCGTTGAAATAGCTGTCTTTCCAAATATTGCAGGAAATTACTAATGTATTAATGGTGATTGGAATTTTAAGTTACTAGGTCCAAGTTTTCAGTCCTACTAGTAAAAACAAGCAAGAGTACATTGGTTTCCAGGAAAAGAAACAGGCTTAGCTTTCATAATTTCTCCCTTTATGGAATCAAAGCCAAGGCTACATGTTAAGGTCTAAAAGATCACAGGGTTCTGAGGTTAAGGATATTTGTTTTGGTCCTAAAATTCTAAGATTGTAATGTACCACAGAAGTCTAGATTAATAGTTGATAGTTAATAAACCATTCTGAAACATTAAGAGTTATATGAATGGGTTTCTTAACATACCATTGCATTACAATGCAGGAGACATGTATGAAGTTCATTATGAAGTTCAGGTCATGCAGGTACCATGCTCAGCACGGGGGATCCAAAGACCACTGTGGACCCAGAACCTATGCCAGAGGCTTACACCTTTGAGAGATGTGAGAAGAGAGAAGTAAAAATAGTTAAAATATAGTGCGGTAGAGTATTTAGATGATACTTTCGCCATTATGTATGCCATATCACTTGAAACTTGCCTGTTTCCTCTTCTGTCCCCCCCACCTCCTTTCGGTTGTGAGCTCTGGGAAGGCAGGAACGTTGTCCTACTGACTTTTGTCTTCCATACCTCCAAACAGCACTTGGCACATAGCAGACCCTCAGCAAACGTCTGCCTGGTGATGGTTTGCACTGCGATGGGAACGCTGAGGAGGGGCTGTGGGCATGACCTGGGGTCTTGGCATCCTGTAAAAAAAGGTGGCATTTGTGCTGGCCATGGGGGCTGCTAAGAGTGCAGGTTCACTTTTTCAAGATCGGTAGAAAGTCCTTTGTCAAAGAAACTGAAAGCATACCTGCCACAGATTACTTCTGGCTGATTGTGTGTGCATGCGTGCAGAATGTGAAGCAGGGTGCAGAAGCCAGGCAATTCAGGAAGGAGGACAGAATGAGAACCCTTAACTTGCCAAAATACATAATAGTTTAAAAATCAAAGTATAACCAGGTGACCATTGCAAAGTCTTCCTTTCATTCCTGCTGTCATCCTTACACTTAATAGCCTCTCACCTCTCCCCAAACAAAAAAGGTGACCTCAGTTATTGATTACCCATGCATATTTTCAAATACACACACAAATATATATATATATATTTTTTTTTCCCCACAAATATCTTTTCTATCCTTTAATAACAGTATATGACTCCTTAAATCCGGTATGGGTGGTAGTTGTGGTTTTAAAAATACACACATTCATCTGTGCTCAGTCGTGTCCGACTCTTTGTAACCCCGTGAACCGTAGCCCACAAGGCTCCTCTGTCCCCCATTTTCCTGGCAAGAAATACTGGAGTGGGTTGCCATGCCCTCCTCCAGGGGATCTTCCCAACCCAGGGATCTAATGCATCTCCTGCATTGCAGGTAGATTCTTTACTGCTGAGCCACTGTGGAAGCCCATAAAAAAAATATATATATATATACCCATGTATATATCAATCTGATCTTTGTAGCTTTTAGGAAGTGAAGCTTTATCATCAGAATGTAATGGAACTTGCTTTGTACAGAAATTTCTATTCTTGATTGTTTTAAACCATTTTAAAGTAAGTAACTAAAAGTAAGTAAATTGTAGGATAAGCAACTGAAGCCGTGTGTGGATATAACCTAGCTAAGTTAAAAGAAAAATTGGATAAATTTAGGCTCTTAGTAAAAGAGCATCAAAGTTTTAACTTCTTGCCCAGTTTTTCCATACTCTAAGGTGGGCAGTGTAACTTACAAGGTACACGAAGGTCGGTCGGTGGAAGAAAGCTACAGCTTGGTCGATTTGACTACATCTATATTTTCCAGTTTATGAATTATATGTTGTAAAGTTTTTGATTGTTTATTCCCCCAGACTGGTTTCCCCTGCTATTACAGTGGTTTCTAGGATGGTTTCTTCTCCTCAAGTAAAACTGTAGAGTGAAAGTTGAAAAATTAGTTGAAATCATATCAAATGAAAAAGATCCATCACCAAAGAAGCAGTAATATTCTACATTATCTCTAGGTGACTCAAAGGTGACTTTGAGTTTTATTGTGTTTTCTGTGTTGTTACTCTTCTGGCTCAGTATTACAAAGCTGATTGTAAGAAAGCAGAGTATTTAGATTTCAGTAATATAGGAGTGAGCATTCTTCATGCATGATATCAGTGGTATTTTGAAGAATGTTATAATGGAATATTTTCATTAGATGCCACATTTTCCATTTGTTTTTTAGAATAGATGGTCATCTCTCACTTTGAAAGACAAGGCTAAAAGTAATTATAATGTACTAAAGATTAATGACTTAAAATTATTTTGTTCACAGTTAAAAATGTATTTTACATTATGCACCGTTGTGTGCACCTATATAAAGGTTCTTGAAAAAATTTACTATGTGCAATATCTCTTACTTTTCTACCCCTTTCTCTTCTCATTCATTTTAGAAACGTTGGTTGTGACTTACCAAATTAACTTCAAAACCTGCTAAAGGGTCACAGGTTTATAATTTGAAAAATACAAGTTTAGTGGATAAGAAGTTAGGTTCTGCATACATACATATGTATAAATATTTTAAATCAGTGTAAATACTTTGAAGTATGGAGTAGTTTTATAATTTATAAAGGCTATGCCTGCTGTAGCTGTCATCCTGGGGGTTCCTGCCACATCATTCTGAGAATTCCTTTTACAGACTCTTTTCTTTGCGGAATCTCCTGTTTTTCTGTTTCTCTTTTCTTTCTTTCTTTGCTGCCTCAATTTTGTAGAGCATATCCTTTGGTTGCTTCCCCAGAAAGAATTTTGGGAGGTGAAGTTTTTCATTTCAAAAATGAAAATATCTTCATTCCATCGACTTACCTCGTTAATATTTTGGATGGGTAACAAATTCTGTTTTAAAGATGTTGGTAACTTTAATGTCTTCTTGCTTCCAGTGTTTCTGTTGAGAAGTCTGAAGCTATTTGGATTTCCAGCCCTTAAGACATGACCTAGATTTTCCCTTTCTGGAATCCTATAGAATATTCTTTTTTCTCCTTTTTGGTGAAATCACAGTGGTGGGCCTTTTGGACCTGGAAACTTGTATCCTTCAGTTCTGAAAAAAATTGAATTAATTCATTAGCAAATACTCTCTTTTTATTTATTCTTTTCTGGAGCACTTATTTAGACATGGGGTTTCCTGAACTGGTCATCTGATTTTTATTTTTCCTTTCTGCTTTTCATCTATTGTTTTTGTTCTGTCTTTGGGAGATTTCATCCACTTTATCTTCCAAACTTTATGTTAATTTTTTTCCTCTGATATCATATTTTTAATTTTCAAGAACTCTTTTAGACTTAAAAAAAATAGCATCCTGTGCTTATTTTCTAGTTGTGGCATTTTCTGTCTAAGAACACTAATGATACTTTTCTCTGTATAGTAGCCTTTTCTTCTTCTTTTTAAAGTGCATAGTTTTGTTAGTGTTGGTGTCTGTCTTTTATGTTAAAGGCTTTTCTCAAATATATAGATTTGGGGCTTTCTCTAGGACAAGGACTATATATGATTTATCTTTATATCCTCAGGGCCTAGATTCAACAGTGCCCAGTGGACAGAAAGCATTTTGTAAATTCTTTGTTGTTTTTTAAAAAATTATTATTAAATGTTCTGTCAAATCCCTTTTCAACTTTCAACAATAGAAATAAAACTGTTTTTTTCTTAAGAGCACGTATAAATGCTATAATTAAAGGTGGTAGTTGCCTTATGCAACTCCTAGTTACTAACATTCATGAAGATAATTAGTTGTAATCAGTACAAAAGTTGAAAAAAATTAGAAAATCCTAATTTTGTGTTACTATTGCAAAAATGTTAGTTGAATTTTTCTCTTTTCTTTTGTGGTTTTTTTTTTTTTTTTTGGTTATTGTTAAGTTTAAAAGATATATGCTTGTTGGGCTGGGGAGATTTTTCAAAATGATACCTAACTAGCCAGTTTATCATTCTACCACTTGGATTCTTCTGGCAAAATCTAATCAGAGACAAGCGGATAAGTTGAAATGTTTCCAGTTTTCAGTCAAATTGAAACATATGCTATGCACTCATATTTTTTAAATATTTATAAGAAAACATCTTCCCCAAATAGTAGGCTTTCTGAAGACATCAAGGTTTCTTGGTTATTCAGCCACAGTTACCCTTTCTCAGATCTTCCCTGGAGCTAGAACAGAGAAGGTGTTTGTGCATTTAGAATTTAAAGGACTTTGGAGAACATTACGGGCAGAGGAAACAGAATGGCAGAAAACCAACAAGATATATAAAAATGTTCAAAGAGAATTTTGTACCTTAACAACAAAAATGAAATTTACTAACAACAGAGCTATCAGTAAAGGAAGTATACTAAAATTCACATGAAAACAATCAAGAGTTGATTTATATGGAATTCAAGAGCTGTCTTTTCAAGATCTCTCTACAAAATATTATATCTCTGGGAATTTAGCTTTGCAAATATAAGAAGAAAATATCAGAAATTCTTCCTTGGAAATTAGTTTATTTGGTGTTTTACCATCCAACAATGATATGGAAACTAAATAAGCATGGAAAAATGTCAAGTTTTCATATCTCTAAAATTTTATTGTAAAAATGAGTAATTTGTTTATTTGATTGTAAGATCTAAGGTTAAAAAAAAAAAGGAAAGTTTTTTGTTTTTCTTATAGGCCCTCATAGACCCTCAGAATTAGGAGGATAAATGGTCCAAGCCTCATCATTTGCCTGAATGCAGTCTCGATGTTTTACCGGCTGAGCCACCAGGGAAGCCCCCCGATTTTATTTTTTGCACTGGAGTAGAATGGCTTTACAGTGCTGTGTTAGTTTCTGCTGTTGATTTCATTTTACTATGAGATGAACAGGTCGGTGAGTCACTAATAAAGTACTAGAACTATTTTACCAAATTGTTCTTGAAGTGAACTTTTCACATTAAAGCACAATTGTATCTTTTTAAAAGATTGCTTCCTTAGATAGTCTAAAATGTTTTGTAAAAGCATGGCAGAAATTTAAAAGTGGGGGCAGGGGGAAAGTGTCATTATTCAACCAAATCCCTAACAAATCCATTATTCTTATTTTTCCCCTTCTTTCATTTTGTCCTTGTCCATAAATATAAATATTTGTAGTTAAAATTTTATGTTTTGCTTTTGTCACATTTATATTTTGCAACATGGTTTTCATAATTATAATTTTAATAGTTGAGTACTATAGTCTGTTGAGTTTCATAACTTTAAAACCATATTTCTATATTTCTGGACCTGAAAGTTGATTCTCTTAACATTATAAATAACTGAGAGCATAAAAATAACTGGAGCTTTTAAAGACTCCTTTGCCAATTGCAAGGCGTTTCTTCCCAAGTGAACTTACTCAACACAAAAATGCATCTCTGAAATTGTATGACAAGATGAACCATTCCCTTACATTACTATGGAGTTCAAAGTTGATAGTTTTCATATGTAGTTATGAGCTCAGTTCAGTTCAGTCGCTCAGTCGTGTCCGACTCTTTGCGACCCCATGAATCGCAGCACGCCAGGCCTCCCTGTCCATCACCAACTCCCGGAGTTCACTCAGACTCAAGTCCATCAAGTCAGTGATGCCATCCAGCCATCTCATCCTCTGTCGTCCCTTTCTCCTCCTGCCTCCAATCCCTCCCAGCATCAGAGTCTTTTCCAGTGAGTCAACTCTTTGCATGAAGGTGGCCAAAGTACTGGAGTTTCAGCTTTAGCATCATTCCTTCCAAAGAAATCCCAGGGCTGATCTCCTTCAGAATGGACTGGTTGGATCTGCTTGCAGTCCAAGGGACTCTCAAGAGTCCTCTCCAGCACCACAGTTCAAAAGCATCAATTCTTTGGCACTCAGATTTCTTCACAGTCCAACTCTCACACTGATACAGGACCACTGGAAAAACCATAGCCTTGACTAGACGGACCTCTGTTGGCAAAGTAATGTCTCTGCTTTTGAATATGCTGTCTAGGTTGGTCATAACTTTTCTTCCAAGGAGTAAGCATCTTTTAATTTCATGGCTGCAATCACCATCTGCAGTGATTTTGGAGCCCCCCAAAAATAAAGTCTGACACTATTTCCACTGTTTCCCCATCTGTTTCCCATGAAGTGATGGGACCAGATGCCATGATCTTCATTTTCTGAATGCTGAGCTTTAGGCCAACTTTTTCACGCTCCACTTTCACTTTCATCAAGAGATATGAGCTAGGCCATGGAAAAAATGATTTTGTGTGGACAGTAACAGCCCAGGGGTTCTCACAGTTGAAAGTACATTAGGCTCATTTGGAGAGCCTCACTCCAAAAGTCCTGAGCCATAGCTGGGCCTGAGATCTTGCACTTGTAACAAGTCCCCAGGGCATGCTGATGCTCTTAGCTCAGGACCAAGCTTTGAGAATCACTGCTCTAGACCAGGGCTGGTCCATTAGAATTTTCTGTGATGGTGGGAATATCCTACACATCTGCTGTCCATTCTGGTAATCGCTCGTCATGTATGATGACTGAGGACTTGATATGTGGCTAGTGCAACCAAAGAATGGAATTTTAAATTTTATTTCATTTTCATTAAATTTATTTTACTTTTAGAATTTTATTTATTTATTTATGGCTGCACTGGGTCTTCACTGCACTGGCTTTCTCTAGTTGCAGCAAGCAGGGGCCAGTCTCCAGTTGCAGTGCATGGATTTCTCACTGTGGTGAGAAACCCTGTTTTTGCAGAGCATGGGCTCTAGGGCTTGTGGGCTTCGGTAGTTGCAGCCCATGTGCTCAGTACTTGTGGCTCCCGGGCTCCAGAGCGCGGACTCAGTAGTTGTGGCGCAGGGGCCCAGTCACTCTGGGGCACGTGGGATCTTCCTGGATCAGTGATCGAATGCGCCTCCTGCATTGGCTGGTGGATTCTTCACTACTGAGCCATCAGGGAAGCCCATTCGTTTAAACAGCAGGTGGCTACTGTGTTGGACAGGACAGGCCTGCACATGGTTCTAAACCTTGGTTGCACGTCAGAATCATCTGGCATGCTTTAAAATCTGATGCCTGACTCCTGCCCCTAGCATTTCTGGCTTCATCAAGCAAAGTGCCCCTTTGGCATTGGGATTTTTAAACACTTGCCAGGTGTCCCAGTTACTATTATTGTTTACAATTCAGCCCCAAAGTTAGTGGTCTGAAAACATAATTTTTTAATGCCCCTGAATTCTGTGGGTCAGGAAATTGGACAAAGTAGACACAACTTGTCTCTGCTCCACGGTGTAGGGGTCTCATCCTGAAGACTAGAAATCTGTGGGTGTAGTCATCAGAGGGCTTGACCTGGTGGAATATCCGAGGTGGTAATTCACATGGTTGGCAGTTGAGTCTCATACGTGTAGCCAAGGTTGATAAATGCTGCTCTAGTTTAATAAAGTAGCTTTTAAAGCCCTGTTTCACAAGTTGTCCTTTGGTTTATTTTCTTATTTTTGATTGTGATCATGTATGTACATTCTCAGAACCATTAATGTTCTCAAAACTAAAATCTGAAAGCCTCAGACAGTAAGCCTTTTTTTACCTTATTTACCTTACTAAGTTAAGTGTTTTCCCTATTAAGGCAACTTATAGAAATCTACTAGAGTCTTCCTGTGCCAAGGGTATGTATGATTGTGAAAGTGAAGCCTCACAAAGTTAAATTCTGTCCCATTTTTTAAAAAAGCCTCCTAGTCTCAAGCCAGGTGTATTTCATCAAAATGCCTCTTTTTATTTGTTTTTACTTGGAATTATGGCAGAGAGGGAAGGAATTGCCTCAGTTATCTAGATGCAGGGTACTTGCTTATCCTTTAATCAACCGCTTCACCTGCCTGCTTGGGAGGCACAGGTTTTTCATCTTTCTAAGAGCCTCTTGATGAAAGTGAAAGAGGAGAGTGAAAAAGTTGCCTTAAAACTCAACATTCAGAAAACTAAGATCATGGCATCCAGTCCCATCACTTCATGGGAAATAGATGGGGAAACAATGAAAACAGTGGCTGACTACTTTTGGGGGCTCCAAAAATCACTGCCAGTGGTGATTGCAGCCATGAAATTAAAAGATGCTTACTTCTTGGAAAAAAAGTTATGACCAACCTAGACAGCATATTAAAAAGCAGAGACGTTACTTTGCCAACAAAGGTCTGTTTAGTCGAGGCTATGGTTTTTCCAATAGTCATGTATGGATATGAGAGTTGGACTATAAAGAAAGCTGAGTGCTGAAGAATTGATGCTTTTGTTGGAGAAGACTCTTGAGAGTCCCTTGGACGGCAAGGAGATCCCACCAGTCCATCCTAAAGGAGATCAGTCCTGGGTGTTCATTGGAAGGACTGATGTTGAAGCTGAAACTCCAGTACTTGGCCACCTGATGCAAAGAGCTGACTCATTTGAAAAGACCCTGATGCTGGGAAAGATTGAGGGCAGAAGGAGAAGGGGATGACAGAGGATGTCACCGACTCAATGGACACTAGTCTGGGTTAACTCTGGGAGTTGGTGATGGACAGGGAGGCCTGGCGTGCTGCAGGTTATGGGGTTGCAAAGAGTTGGACATGACTGAGCAACTGAACTGAACGGCCTGTGGACCAAGGTTCCCTGCTTTAGGCCCTGGAACTGTATGGCATTCCTAGCCTTAGCTCCTGTATCAAAGCAGGATCCCAGGCATCCCTTTTATGTGGAGGGTCAGGATGGTGTGAGAGCTGGTTGGGAAGTCTGGATACTGCCTGGTCTTGCTGCTAGCATGGTCTGTATCCATTGAGCTAGTAGTTAATCCTTTCCATCTGAGTCTTCATCTGTCAAACGGCAGGCTAAGCTAGGTAATCTGTAAGGGTTTTTTTGGTTGTGCTGGGTCTTCGTTGCTGCACGTAGGCTTTCTCTTGTAGTGGAGAGCGGGGGGCTACTCTCTAGTTGTGGTGTGTGGGCTTCTCATTGCAGTAGCTCCTCTTGTTGCTAGCATAGGCTTTAGGCACACGGGATTCCATCGTTACAGCACGTGGACTCAGTATTTGCAGCTTGTTGATTCTAGGGTGTTTGGGCTCAGTAGCTGTGGCACAGGGGCTTAGTTGCTCCATAGCATGTGAGATCTTCTGGGACCAGGGATCAAACCCATATCCCCTGCATTGGCAGGCAGATTCTTAGCCACTGTACCAACAGGGAAGTCCTGTAAGGTTTTTTAGCTTTAAAATTCTTATTTATCGCAACTGTACTTACATGTAGGTGGTGGTGTTGGTTTCGTTGCTAAGTTATGTCCGACTCTTGCAATCCATGGACTGTAGCCTGGCAGGCTCCTCTGTCCATGGGATTCTCCAGGCAAGAATACTGGAGTGGGTTGCCATTTCCTTCTCTAGGGGATCTTCCCAACCCAGGAATCAAACCCAAGTCTCTGCATTGCAGGCAGATGATTTATCAATTTACATGTACAGTTGAGTCAAATAGAGTCATAGGTAACATTTACAGCGGCTGAAATGGTTGGGTTGTAATTTACTTCTTGTCAGAGTGTTAGGAAAACCAGGGAGAAAAGGTCACTGTTCTTGGGAGGCTGAGTTAGCCTGCAGTAGCTGATGGGTGAGAGGAAGGTGTCAAGTGAAAGAAGGCAGCCATGAGCTCCAGATAGTGGAGGCCGTTATCAGCCAGCTGGGGAGCGTGGGCTCCTTGCAGACATTCTACGAGCGTCTTGTCTCAGCTCAGACAGCAGCTTTTTCGTGTGCCTACAGGGCGTTATAAATCTTCTGACTTGGACCTTTCAGTTAGTTTTCGTCTGGTACAGTTGTGTTCTGTTGGGGAAAACCAGTGATTTTAAAGCTATTCTTGCAGGCATACAGCTGTTTTATGTGATAAGTATGGATGTATATGGGGGTGGAGAAATGACATTTCCAAAGCCTGTTAGTCTACCTCTTCCTTGGGCGGCTTGTTTTGTTTGGGTTTTTGTTGTCACCCTACCAAAAGTATGGTTAATCCTCAATATTTCTTACCTTCCTTTGTGAGATGAATTCCCATCAACAGGCGATAGAGAGAGACAGAGACGGGGTGAGAGAGACAGAGAGAGGAAGGGAGAGTCGGTGTGTGTTTCCCTTCGGGTCTGTGTCCTCTTAGCCATTCTTCTGAAAACAGAGTGGAGTTATTGATTCTGTCTGGTCCTTTAGAGTCGGGTCTGTAGGTGTGATGAGCTCTGCTGCTGTTAGAAAAGGCTGAGGAAAGCAGCTGTGCAGTTCCCTTGAGGGAAGAAGTTCTTTTTTTTGTTTTTTAAAACAGACAGGGATCAGGAAGGAAGGCTTTGAGGAAAGGGAAGCTTTGCTGTGGGCTCTTTGTGCTGTCTTTAAAAAAAAAACAAACAAAAAAAACACTCCCTAGGTTGTCCACCCACCAGGAATGACCACAACCATTCGTGGGGGGAAAATCAGAAAGGCAAACCATGCTGAACGGCTCGGGCGTTCCGCTGCAAGTCCTGAGTCGATTCAGCCCCAGTTTTGGAAGGGCCATGCAGTAAACCCTCATGTGGTTCTTTGAGCAGATTAACAAGCCTTTAGTATACTTAACGTTTTGTAGTTTAATAAAACAGGTCCTCAGAATCGATGCTTTGTGCCCACCAGTCTCTAATCCCAGCTCAGTAGAGAATGTGTCTTGGAGCTAAACTTGTAACTGCCCTTTTTTTAAATTGGATAACAAACTGTTAGGGGTTTTTGTTTTGTTTTGTCTTTTGTTTTCTGTCCTTAACGACTTCTATTTATATAGTTAATTAAAGTTTAGTAGTCACTATCCAAATTGTAGTGGGGATGGTTACTTTATTGCCTCAAGAAAGATCCTTAAAATTACTTGTTTCAAGAGCAGTGTTTTGAGTAAGGAGGGAGGAGAGTGGTGGGGAAAGCTTATCAAGAGAATGGTGTTAAATTTGAGCAGCCTTATCCAGTTTTAAACATCTGCTTTTTTTTTGATCTAGAGTTACTGTAATAAATAGGTAACATTAGCATGGTAAGGTAACTAAGTTTTTGTTTTTGTTTTCTGAAGCCTTTAAGTATTACTGGCTTTGAGAGAATAGTATTTCCTTCTCTACAATGACAGCTTAGTATACATTTTTGTGTGTGTAATGAATTAGGCAGTGGAAATAATTCCCCCATTTTCCTTTTAAATATTGAACAAAGACTCTTCCTTATTTGTGTGTATAACTGAACTTTTTGAATGGCAGGGTTCATCTTTGCTTTTGCAGTTTGATACCTTGAGCTAACCTCACCTGTCTATTTAAAAATTAGCCTAAAGTTGAAACATTCATAAGCATGTGAATTACTTTGTGTCTGAGCCAGAGATTTTACTCAGTGAGAGGAAATCTTGTGTTTGCCTTTTGTGTGTTTCTGTGGCCATCCACTGGGTGTAAATAACTAGTTTTGTAAAACACTGTCAAGTACTGTGACAGAGTGATGTGGTGGTCAAGAGCACTCAGAGGACTTGGGGGGACAAACTGCTTATATTTGAAACTGACTGTGCAACTTACTAGCTGGGAAATGTTTGGCAAGTCCTTTAACCCTCTATGCATGAGTTTCCTCACCAGTAAAATGGGAGTAATAAAATTACAGACCCATAGGGATTCTGAAAATTAGTTACCCAAAAGACTGGGTTCACCTGTTGGTGGGTGTTAAACCAAAAGACACAATCAAGAGAGAGCAGGAGAAGGAGGATTTATGCCAGTTAAGGAGAACATCAGGGATCTTTCCCAAAGCTGTGGCTCCCCCATAGCAGAATTGGGGAATTTTTAAGCCCAGGGTGAGGGGGCTTGGGTAGTGTGTGCATATTCATAAAGGGGCTTGAGCCAGGAGAATTCTTCGGTATAGAATTGGGGCAAAGGTCAACATCATTTCCATCCTCCACCTGGGTGAGTGGACTCAAAAATATATCTGCAAGCTCCAATACTTTGGCTACTTGATGCTAAGAGCCAGCTCATTGGAAAAGTCCTTGATGCTAAAAAGTATTGAAGGCAAAAGGAGAAGGGAGCGGCAGAGGATGAGATTAGCATCACTGACTCAATGGATGTGAATTGGTGCAAACTCCAGGAGAGAGTGGAGGACAGAAGAGCCTGGCGTGCTACAGTCCATGGGGTCGCAGAGTCGAACACTTGATTTAAATGTGGACACTCGATGCAGTGTATGTTTGAAAGACCACCTTTGTGGTATCAAATCAGCCATTTGCCATGTCTCAGCTGACAGACCTGCTCTGTGGGGATGGGTGTGTTGAATTTTCTTGAAAGGGAAATTCCCTCTTTAACAAGTGTTCACCAGTGTGGTCATTTGGCAGTCATTCATTTGGGTAAAGAGTATATGTCCAGAAATCATATGTGAATACATTGAGAAGTAAAATGTTCTGGACACAAGTGTGTGTGTGTGTGTGTGCGCTCAGTTGTGTCCGACTCTTTGTGAACCCGTGTACTGTAGCCTACCAGGCTGCTCTGTCCACGGAATTTTCAGGCAAGAGTACTGGAGTGGGTTGCCATTTCCTTCTCCAGGGGATCTTCCACACCCAGGGATCAAATGTGTGTCTCTCTTTTTTTTTAATATAAATTTATTTATTTTAATTGGAGGTTAATTATTTTACAATATTGTATTGGTTTTGCCATACATCAACATGAATCCCTGGATTCTTTACCACTGAACCACCTGGGAGGCCTGACACAATTTTGACACTTTTGTAAAAGTTCATTCGGGAAGAATGAAGGGCTGTGATGGGAGGGCCCCGGAGCCCTGGAATAAGATCTGAGGGGGAAACCTCATGGCAAAGAGCCTGCCCTGGAATTTGACCCATCACCAAACTATCTGAGTAAAAGGAGAGCCTGTTTGGAGACCTGCCCTGGGCCCTAGGGATGGGACTGTGGTTCTACTCCTGCACAGCTTCAGCTCTGTGTTCTAGGTAGTTCATTGTTCCCTTAGACATAATGTGTTCTCAGTAAATATCTGTTGTATTTGATCATACCTATTAATTGGATATATGTTACCAGGCTGTGGTTAGCATAGGAGATTTGTAGATAGTTAGTACTACCTAGTCATAAATTGACTTCTGAGGAAATGCACATCTGAAACTAACAAAATGTTGTGTTCAATAATATTGGGTTTCTGTACTTTTTAATTTTTTTTTTCCTGAGGAAACTGACTTTATTGTCCCAGTCCGTAGGCTGGTAACTCTCATTCCAGTGTTTACCATACTGGAGACGTAGACTCACGGCCTCTCTGTTAAAAATTCAAAGTGGAGAAATAGTTTTACTTGTATGTCTGGTTCTCTGGCATGCCTTAAATGAGTATATTTTATTTTGAGCTCTCTTATTTATGTTTGTTGTGATCTTTTGGTTTTTAATAGCCTTTTACTGGCACTCTAAAATTCAGAAAATATATTTAGGGATATTTCATAGAAACATTTGAGTTTCCTATGAACTTGCTAGTCATTGTCATCAACGTTTTTCCAAAAAGATGTACAAATATGGAAACCTGAACACGGCAGATGTTTGGTGTTTCTTTTCTTTTTTTCTTTTTAATAAGGGAGAGATTAAGTGGTCTCAGAAATTTTGATCAGATTATCTAATTTCCTGTGTGCAAAAATACACAAAAACTAAAGAGGAAGATGAAGAAAAGTTTTGATGTTGTAAATACTTTGTGCCTTTACATGAATGAGCATCGAGTGTGTGTTTTGCTCTTCTCCTTTCTCCCTCTGTGTGTAAAACATCTCAGCCAATATCTTCTGCCCGTCTCTTTGTTAAGTGGGGAAAACATAGGCCTGTTGCTCCCGTGTACCTCGCCCTGCTCTCAGCTGTGCTATCTGATGTCTTCCAGGCTCTCGTGACTTCATGGCTGCGGCCCTTGTTCCACCCCTGGAAACAGAGAGTATGACTGGGGGCGGTGGGGAGGGATTAAAGAATTTGATTGGCCTGGCCCCAAGCCTTGCAGGCCCTTCCCAAAGCCTTCTCGGGGATCTGGGGTCAGCATTAGGCCAAGATTAGGGGGGACAGGCTCAGACTTCGTGTGTTCCATTCCACAGCCAGAATGATTTTTAAAATATCAGAGGTATGTGTTAGATATCTTGAGTTTTCAGTTGGGAAGATAAAGCCCTTTACTTGATTAGCCCTTCATGATTAAATGGCTGTTGATCGGCATGAGTCAGAGCCAGGTATTCCAGATATTCCCTCTGGATGCGGAGGAGCATTTTAGTTTTCAGGATTTGGAAACAAGAGATCTAGTAACAACATGGAAAGTGAATAGATTTCAGATAAGTTCTATGCTTACATCGGTTGCCCTGCTTCAGTTGCCAGTGTGGTTTGATTTTGATCAGTTTCAACGCAGCCTTTGAGAGATCTGGATCCTATATAGACCTGGCTCTGAGTGTTAGTGAGGAAACTCCTCCCTAAGTCTCTTATTTAGTGAATTCTTTCTAGGGATGTCATTGATCGGCCCTTGTAGGAGTGCTGAGCGGAAACAGGGTACAGTCCTTTAAAAGCCTTAAATCCATTCTCCTGATCACTCTCCCTTCCTCCAGCCATGTGGTCAAAACCTGTGGCCCTGAGTGAAGACAGAAATAAGCATTGCAGAAGGCCAGCTTGTTCACAGTGCTCGACTCTGTGGGCTGCTATGAATACGCAAGCAGATTGGTCCTTGATGTGTTTGAAGGTTTGGTTGAGTAGGAGTCAGGTGGCATTCATGAGGGGACTGAAAACTCCTGTTGGTATTTGGAAACTCAACCAGACCAAAGCCCCCTCTTTGTGGCATCCCCTCCTTTATTTGACCAGGCCCCTGGGTGGAATGAGGTAAGGGTATCCTACATGTTGTGTGCGGTGCAGGTGCTTACTGGCGGGAGCCCCTCAGCCCCACGCTTGAGGCCTCTCTCAGCCCTGCTCGTCACACAGGTGCCCCGTGTCATTAGGACATCAAACGCTGCCCTTTCTCTGAGCAGCGTGGAGTTGAGAGAAGCTGTAGTTCAGGAATTGATGTACATTTTGAGGCCAGTACATTGCAGGAAAAAGATGCCATTCATGTTTCTGTGTGTGTGTTTGTGCCCAGTTCAGCTCAGTCGTGTCCGACTCTTTGCGACCTCATGGACTGCAGCACGCCAGGCCTCCCTGTCCATCACCAACTCCCAGAGTTTACTCAGATTCATGTCCATTGAGTTGGTGATGCCATCCAACCATCTCATCCTCTGTCGTTCCATTCTCCTCCTGCCTTCAATCTTTCCCAGCATCAGGGTCTTTTCAAATGAGTTTGTTCTTCTCATCAGGTGGCCAATGTATTGGCATTTCAGTTTCAGCATCAGTCCTTCCAATGAACATTCAGGACTGATTTCCTTTAGGATGGACTGGCTGGATCTCCTTGCTGTCCAAGGGACTCTCAGAAGTCTTCTCCAACACCACAGTTCAAAAGCATCAATTTTTCGGCGTTTAGCTTTCTTTATAGTCCAACTCTCACATCCATACATGACTACTGGAAAAACTATAGCTTTGACTAGACGGATCTTTGTTGGCAAAGTAATGTCTCTGCTTTTTAATATGCTGTTAGGTTGGTCATATCTTTTCTTCCAAGGAGTAAGCGTCTTTTAATTTCATGGCTGCAGTCACCATCTGCAGTGATTTTGGAGCCCCCCAAAATAAAGTCTGTCACTATTTCCCCTGTTTCCCCATCTATTTACCATGAAATGATAGGACTGGATGCCATGATCTTTACTTTCTTGAATGTTGAGCTTTAAGCCAACTTTTTCACTCTCCTCTTTCACTTTCATCAAGAGGCTCTTTAGTTCTTCTTCACTTTCTGCCGTAAAGGTGGTGTCATCTGTATATCTGAGATTATTGATATTTCTCCTGGCAATCTTGATTCCAGCTTGTGCTTCCTCCAGCCCAGCATTTCTCATGATGTACTCTGCATATAAGTTAAATAAGCAGGGTGACAATGTACAGCCTTGACGGACTCCTTTCCCAATTTTGAATGAGTCTGTTGTTCCATGTCCAGTTCTAACTGATGCTTCCTGACCTGCATACAGATTTCTCAAGAGGCAGGTCAAGTGGTCTGGTATTCCCATCTCTTTCAGAATTTTCCACAGTTTATTGTGGTTCACACAGTCAAAGGCTTTGGTATAGTCAATAAAGCAGAAGTAGATGTTTTTCTGGAACTCTCTTGCTTTTTCCATGATCCAGCGGATGTTGGCAATTTGATCTCTGGTTCCTCTGCCTTTTCTAAATCCAGCTTGAACATCTGGAAGTTCACAGTTCATGTACTGTTGAAGCCTGGCTTGGAGAATATTGAGCATTACTTTGCTAGTGTGTGAGATGAGTGCAATTGTGCGGTAGTTTGAACATTCTTTGGCTTTTCCTTTCTTAGGGATTGGAATGAAAACTGACCTTTTCCAGTCCTGTACATTTTGAGACCTGTACTTTGGGGGAAAAAAGGTGCCATTTATGTTATCTGTGTGTGTGCGCACTCAGTTGTGTCCAGCTCGTTGGGACCCCATGGACTGTAGCCCACCAGGCTCCTCTGTCCGTGGGATCTCCCTGGCAAGAATACTAGAGTGGGGTGCCATTTCCCCTCCTGAGGATCTTCCTGACCCAGAGATCAAGCCCAAGTCTTTTGCGTCACCAGCATGGGCAGGCAGATTCTTTACCACTGGCCACCTGGGAAGCTCTAATTCATGTTTCTAGTTTTCTGAAAAGCTGTCTTTCATGAGAGGTCTTCAGTTGCTTGTAGCTTCTCACTTGCAGAATGTAGCCCTTTAAAGAAGACGTCTGGGACTTCTCTGCTGGTCTAGTGGTTAAGAATCCACCAGCCAATGCTGGGAATGTGGGTTTTATCTCTGGTCTGGGGAGATTCCAGACTAAGCCCCTGGACCACAGCTACTGAGCCCACGTTTTAGAGCCCAAGAGCTGCAACTCTTGAGCCCTCGTGCCCTGGAGCCTGGGCTCTAGAGAAGCCACTGCAGTGAGAAGCCCTCGCGTGACAACTAGAGAGCAGTCCCTGCTCGTCACAACTAGAGAAAGCCCGCACGCAGCAAGGAAGCTGCAGCATCGCCAACAGGAAATAAATACGTAGAAAATTAATTTTTGAAAAAAGACTTCTGCACTGAAAGCAGGTTGTTCCATCAGTACACAGAGCCACGTGGCACTGGCGTCCTGACTGTGAATGTCCCCGCGTGAAAACTGTCAGTGGGGCCAGAAGCCCCGGCCAGGGTCTGGTGCCAGCTGCTCCGGGGGCTGTAGCATGGAGGCCAGTCAGGTGGAAGCTGCCTAGAATCTTCTCTACCCCCTCTGACGGGGGCGGCAGAAAGATGCTAACGGGGCACCTTGCTGTCCTGCACGGCTTAGTGAATGATCTTTGGGGTGTGGAATCTTCCAGACTTGAAGCACTTGTTTCTCCTTTTGGCAGGCTGCATCCCCTTGACATTGGGCTGGACTTCTGGGAGGGAGCGTGGCATTTTTACATTGAATAGACCATCCAGTCTTCTTTGTTGGCGGTTGGGAAGCTCTGTGGGTGGTAGAGAAGAGACAGACCACGTCCTGGAATCACGTGGGTACCCTGGTCCAAGTACACCGACCACTTGCCACCTCCTTCCTTGGGAGGGTGGTCGCATCTGGACAGACTTGTTCTGAAGAGGGCACCCAGGGGGTTCAGGTTATATGGCTCAGGAACCGTAGGTCTGTGAAGAGTTATTCCAGGCTTCCAGTCCTTCCCCACTCGTTTCTAGAGTGTTCTACAGATTTGAGAGCTGGCTTACTGTGAACATTCTGTTAGCTCATGCATGCATGCTTCTGTACTTGCTTGATTGTTTGTTTGTGTAGCTTATTTACAAGCAGAAGACTTGTCTAGTGCCTTGTGTTCACTTGTTGGCAGCTCTGTGAGTTCTGTCACGGAGTCCTGAGTCAATATTTTGAAATACTTGAGTGTAAGAGACTAATAACTGATTCCATGGCCCTGGAGAATTTGTGCAAACAGTTTACTGCCCCTGCTAGACCTAAGCGTAGGGAAAAATGCCTGGTCTTAATTATCTTCAATGTTTCCTTTGTACCTTCCCCTTAGTAGCCAGCACGTGCCGCGTGCATAGTGGGTTCTCTCTAGATGTTTATGACTGGACATGTGAAAGGTATCGATATGCATTTTACAAGAAGAGCTGCGCCTGGTACATGACTCTGTGGGTGGAGTGTTTTTATTTGATCCTCAGGCTGTGTCGGTCTTGTCACTAGTGGTTCTGCTGTTTCTAGTCGGGCCCTATGAGATCTTTAATTTTTGCCTTCTATCATTACATAATGATAGGCTCTGCACTGTTTTGTGATTTGTTTGTTTGTTTCTGATAATGGCAGTACAAATATGTCTCCTGAGACTTACAACTTTGACTAACACTGCCTGGGGCTGACAAGCAGACACATAGCTGCTTAAGTAAGTAACTGTTGGTCGCTCAGTCGTGCCTGACTCTTTGTGACCCCATGGACTGCAGCCCACCAGGCTCCTCTCTGTCCATGACATTTTCCAGGCAAGGATACTGGAGTGGGTTGCTATTTCCTTCTCCAGGGGATCTTCCCAACCCAGAGTCTCCTGCACTGCAGGCAGATTCTTTACCGACTGAGCTACAAGGGAAGCCATAGCTGCTTCGTGTCACTTAAGTAAAGATTGATCCGGCCAAGGTGTCACCCAGACTTTGACAGAGTTTGCATATTAATGTCAGTAGCACAACATACGTGGCAGCCTCAGCAGCGAGCTTTGTACAGGTAACTAGCAGAAGAGAAGCCTGTTCTGGGCAAAGTCATGAGGCTAGGTACGTTTCGCTTCCTGTAGCACTAGAGCTGTTATCTGCCCCAGAGGCGGTATGTGGTCCCAGACTTGGGTGGATCCCACAGCAGGCTGACTTGGCACTGGTGTGAGTCAATATGGGAAGAGAGGAAGTGTTATGGGGCGGGGGTGGAGACAGAACGAAAGGAAAGAAAGATACTAGGGTGGGGGGTGTTGCCCATGCACCTACTTCCAACTTTACCTGGAGTCTGGTGCTGGGTAACCTGAGTCAGCTCCCTGGGTGGCAGGGGCTGCTGGCCCACGTCCTTTACTTTCTCCTGGTGGATTAGGGGCGCCCCTCATCCTCTGGTTCCTAGGCAGTTGGGTTGATACCACATCTTCTGTTTGTCCTCAAGACAGTGTTTCTGTTGTTAACTCTGAAGCACGCATACCAAAGGATGCTCCTAAGATTATCACTCTTCCAGGGGTTCTTTGAGGGTGGTAGTCAGTTTGTACCATATTGTCCAAGAATGCACGTGGGAGTGGAAGTCCTGTGAGAATGGCCCTCTGTAGGGACAGCCAGTCTGTTTTTATTTGTATTTTAAGTAAGGTATTACAGACTTTATTGCCTCTCTGAAGGCTATACAGACTTTATTACATAAGCACTTTATTAACAAGTTACTTTTGATACATCTCACAGTGATTACCAAATAGTTACTAGTAATAGTCCCATGGATGAGCCTTGTTGCTTCAGAAGTCAGAGCAGGAAGGCAGAAAGCTCAGAGGCGAGCCAGCTGAGAGCGGCAGAGAACCCTGGCTGCAGGTCTTACTAGTGAGAGAGGCAGGGCAGTTACTGGGCATCATTGCCAACAGCCGTCTGTATGGTCGGGTATTCTTGACTCTGGAGAGAACCAGGCATCCAGGCCTTCAGAACATACAGGCTTCTGGAAAGCTTTGGAATGCAGACAATTTTCTCTGCTTTAGGCAAGTTTTTCCAATCCTTGAGCAATCAAGTGTAAGATGGGCTTCTGCTGTCTTTCCTTCTTCACAGCACTTTTGAAATGACAGAGTAGCAAATAAAGCTGTTCTACTTTTATTATTAGTTTTTTTTAACCCAAGGGGCTGTGTAGCTGACCTCTTGGGAGCTCACAGCTGACTTTTGCATGGCTTAGGGCTTCCAAATGCAGGAAAGTAGGAGGCATATATCCTTCCTTCTCTTTTTGGAATCTCCAGTAACTTTTTAAATATCATTTTTCTTCTAGTTATAAAAGGGATGCACATTTACTGTTAAAAAACTTAGAAAAGATAGCCTACTAGAGAGATGTAAATGAAATTTGCTCATCATCCTGTTAATATTTTGATGCAATTCCCTTTTCCTGTATGTGATATTTTACACCGCTGAATGAAGAACTTACTTCGTGGGGTTATGAAAACACAGCAGTTGCACACTGCCTCTAGGCTGTGACGCTATCTAAAATTTCAGAACACTAACTTCAGCTCAGAATTAGTCTAAATGAGTTCTCACTGACATTTTATGTGTGGCTTTAATATCTCCCTTCACCAAAGCCTTTCCCTCCTCAGATTACTTTTCCCTCAAGAAAATGCTCAGCACCAAAGGGAATAGAACCTCTACTCAGTCAGCCAAGCATGATCTGTGGAATATTTGGAATGTTCCCTCCCTCATAGATGAAGCGGCCTCAGTGGCACTGGTTCTGGAATCTGGGCTCCCTGGGTGTCAATCTCAGCACCTGCTTAACCTCACCGAGCTTTAATTCCCAACTTTGTTTAAAATAGATAAAGTACTTAAAACAATTTCTAGCACCTGGAAAACACAGTGTTAGCTATTTTTATTGGTGCATTGTCACTGATGCAATATAAGAACTGTGAGAGGAATGATGCTGATGTATGATGAGTATGATGAGAAGGACAAAAGTGCTTTGAGATAATTTCTCAGTTATTTGATGGGAGAATGCAGTTGTCTGTGCCTGATCTATGTTGAAACAAACAAACATTGTACCATATTTGGATTAGATCTGGTTTTATTCATACCCACCTTTTTGTAAATGCTCAAATGGTCACCAGTAAGAATCTTCTGAATTGTGTTCTTTCAGCTACGCTTCAGAACTTTTCAAAGTGTACTTTGCTTACTGGCAAAAGTATGTTCCAGAATCTTGAATACTTACTGTGTCAAGCTATAAACTCATTTAGTGGAAAAGAATATTAGAGACAAATTCCAGTGATGTACCACGTTATTTCTCGTTAAGTATTAAACTTGCTATGTTAAGTCACTTTAGAGATAGAATTAAAAATCTACACGTGCAGATTGTTTAACTTTTTTGAGTTGACATAGATAATTTTAACCTTTCCATGATCATCTTTGCGTGAAAGAACTCTGGATGGAGGTTCGCTTGCTCCTTCAATGAAAAGCTATGACCAACCTAGACAACATATTAAAAAGCAGAGACATTACTTTGCCAACAAAGGTCCATCTAGTCAAAACTATGGTTTTTCCAGTAGTCATGTATGGATGTGAGAGTTGGACTATAAAGAAAGCTGAGCACTGAAGAATTGATGCTTTTGAACTGTGGTGTTAGAGAAGACTCTTCAGAGTCCCTTGGACTGCAAGGAGATCCAGCCAGTCAATCCTAAAGGAAATCAGTCCTGAATACTCATTGGAAGGACTGATGCTGAAGCTGAAACTCTAGTACTTTGGCCACCTTCTGACTAAGAACTGACTAAGTGGGAAAGACCCTGATGCTGGGAAGATTGAAGGTTGGAGAAGGGGACGACAGGAGATGGTTGGATGGCATAGCTGACTTGATGGACCTGAGTCTGAGTAAGCTCCAGGAGTTGGTGATGGACAGGGAAGCCTGGCGTGCTGCAGTCCATGGGGTTGCAAAGAGTCAGACATGACTGAGTGACTGAACTGAACTGCCGGATCATACTACTTACCTATCTGAAAGTTTTTAGCCCTACTGTTGTATTTCTTTTTTATTTGATGAGCTTGTGATTATTCCTTAATCTAAAACTGTGACAAAAGCTAATGTGTGCTTTATCACCACAAAGGTAAATTTAAAATAAAGCAGTAAGGTCAACATCAACCCTGAAAATAAAACTACTGAATAAGTTATAAGATTCAACATCACAGATGTCTTCGATGGTTGTGCTTGGAAAACATCTCACTAATGAAGCAAAGTTAAATTACTTTGTTTTGAGTCACTTGTAATAATTTCTTTCCCTTCCTGCTTCTAAAAAAAGAATGGAACTTTTGACTTAGTAAAAGCTATGTGAAATTTTGTAAGGGCCAGGGAAAGAGTTTCTCTGTCTGGACAGAGTTTCTCTCAATAATTGTTGAAATACTGGCCAATAAAATGGCCTTTAGGAGACTTAGAATCAAATAGGACAAAAGCCTTATTCTTCCCCACCTATGATTTTTAATATTTGAATACTGTTCTCAGATAGTCGAGTTTTAGTATGTTTAGCATTATTGGAAGTATTTCTTTATCACCAAATTAACTATATGGACATACCACATATTTAGTTGTTTAGTTTTAACCATGTTATCATGAATTCGTTCACTTACCTTTTTATAGTTAAAAAAAGAAAAACCCAAATTATAAGCTTGTTGAAAGAAAGCTTATCCGTTGCCTTTACTTTGATGCATCAGAGGTGCCTAGTGGGACCGAGGGCACTCAACAGCGTAGACGGGGAGCTGGTGATCTGTGGTGCTCAGAACTTTCTTTTCAGTGGTGGAGCCAGTAGGGCCTTCTTTCCAGCTCCCTTCACTTTTGCTTTGCTATTTCTCAGGCACAGCTCTGTGATGGACAGTACATCACGAGTCTACTTAAGAATTCGCCAGGGAATTCTTACCCGTATTTTTCTGCAGATAACATTTTTCTCCTGAGCAATGACATAAAAAGTAGTTCTCAAACATTTAAAACCAAGACCCCTTTGAATCACCTGAGAACCTCACATCTCCCCGAGAGACAATATTCTCATATATCCTCTGAGAAAAGGAAGGGAGAATCCTTTTATTTTCTCCCAATTATAATTGATATGACTCTCCTCTTACTTACTGATGTTGAAGGTTATTACTCTAAAATAATGGCTACTTTTTAGGCCAACCTGATTACATTCATAACTGTATATTTAGGGTATGGAAGGAAAAATTGTATTTGTGGAGAAAGTCTTGCTAAATGAAGAGGTCTTGGTTTTGAAGTTCATCATGGTTGTTTTTAGTTAGATTCCTTTGTTAAGTTCACAGCAAACTGGGGAATTCTTAAAGAGATAGGAATACTAGGCCACCTTACCTGTCTCCTGAGAAACCTGTATGCACATCAAGAAGCAACAGATAGAACTGGACATGGAACAACTGACTGGTTCAAAATTGGGAAGGAGTACAACAGGGCTGTATATTGTCACCCTGCTTATTTAACTTATATGTACATTGTGTGAGATGCTGGGCTGGATGAATCACAAGCTGGAATCAAGATTACCGGGAGAAATATCAATAACCTCAGATATGCAGGTGATACCACTCGTAATGGCAGAAAGTGAAGAGGCACTAAAGAGCCTCTTGATGGAGGTGAAAGAGAAGAGTGAAAAAGCTTGCTTAAAACTCAACGTTCAAAAAACTAAGATCATGGCTTCCGGTCCTATCACTTCATGGCAAATAAATCGGGACAAAATGGCAAGAGTGACAGACCTTATTTTCTTGGGCTCCAAAACCACTGCAGATGGTGACTGCAGCCATGAAATTAAAAGACGCTGACTCCTTGGAAGAAAAGCTATGACAAACATAGATCGCGCTTTAAAAAGCAGAAACATCACTTTGCCGGCAAGGTCCATATAGTCAAAGCTATGGTTTTTCCAGTAGTCATGTATGGATGTGAGAGTTGGACCATAAAAAGACTGAGCACTGAAGAATTGATGCTTTTGAACTGTGGTGTTGGAGAAGACTCTTGAGAGTCCCTTGGACTGCAGGAGATTAAACCAGTTAATCCTAAAGGAAATGAACCCTGAATATTCATTGGAAGGACTGATGCTGAAGCTCCAATACTTTGGCCACCTAATGTGAAGAGCTGACTCATTGGAAAAGACTCTGATGCTAGGAACGTATTTCCAGTCTAAGTAAAATCCAAAATTATTTTTCATGATTCTCTGTCCCCAAAACGTTTTCAAACTGAAATATATTTGTCATATAACATTGTGTGAGTTTAAAGTGTACAACATGTTGATTTGATAACTTTATGTATTGCAGTATGACTGACATTGTAGCATTAGCCACTGTCTCTATCATACCACATAATTATCATTGCTCTTTTGTGGTGGAAAAATTAAGATCTAGTCTCAGCAAGTTTGATGTTTATACCTCGGTGTTGTCTATAATTGCTGTCCTGTGCATTAGATCGCCAGGATTTGTTTATCCACTAGTTGCAAGTTTGTATCCTGAAACAACATCCTTCCCCACCCCTGATAACTACCATTTTATTCTCTTTTTATGAATTCAGCTTTTCTTAGATTCTGCATGTATGATAGCATACACTATTGTCTGTCTGCTTGTTGCATTTAACATAATGTCTTCAAGGCCACCCACATTGTTGCAAATGGGAGCATTTCCTTTTTTCTCATGGCTGACTAATATTACACACACACACAGAGTATCGTCTTGATCCATTCATCCATTGACTGGCACTTACCTTGCTTCCGTTTCCATATCTTTGCTGCTGTAAACAACGTTGCATTAGTCATGGGAGTGCATTATGTCTCTTTGCTATCTTGTTTTTATTTCCTTTGGGTGTATTCTCCGAAGCCTGATCACATGGTCGTTCTGTTTTTAAGTTTTTTGAGAAACCTGCGTGTTGTTTTCCTTAGTGGCTGCAGCAGTTTACATTCCCACCAACAGCGTACAGGGGTTCCTCTTTCTCCACATTCTTGGCAATGCTTGTCATCTCTTTTCTTCTTGATGATAGCCATTCTCACAGATGTGAGATGATAGTTCATATAGTTTTGATTTGCATTTCCCTAATGGTTAGTGATGTTGGTACCTATTTGTGTACCTGTTGGCCATTGGGATATCTTCTTTGGGAAAATGTCTCTTTTGTTCCTCAGCTAGCTTTTAAATCAGATGTTTGGTTTTTATTATTGAGTTATATGAGTTCTTTATGTATTTTGGATATTAACTCCTTATCCCATATATGGTTTGCAAATATTTTCTCCCACTCTATTTTCATCCTTTTCATTTTGTTGAATGTTTCCTTTGCTCTGAAGAATTTTTTATTTTTGATTTCCATTGACTCATACTCTTTTCTTATGATTCTACTGTTGGCAACTTTTTAACTCCTAACATTTCTCTGCTGGTTGTGGAATCACAAATGCCATCCAAAATGAATACACAATGCAACTTTTCCCAGACTGTGCCCATAAGTGCCCTTGAAGGGGTCATGCTGATTGGTGGAAATGGAGAACTTTTAACTGCATGAAGAAACCTACCATTAGATGTCTCCAACATTCATATTCATTTTGGGGGTGAATGCAGTGGTTTAATAACTGTACATTGAAAATACCTGTCTTGCCTAAAGAGGAGTCCTCTTTACTTCAGGCAGAATAGTGTCTCAGCAGTAGAGAATCTGCCTGCAATGCAGGAGACGTGGGTTTGATCTATGGGTTGGGAAGATCCCCTGGAAGAAGAAATGGCAACACGCCCCAGTGTTCTGGCCAGGGAAACCCCATGGACAGAGGAGCCTGGCAGCCTGTGGTCCATGGGGTCACAAAGAGCCAGGCACAAGTGAAAGGACCGAGCACGCACACACAGGATATCTCTACTTGTTGGGGAGAAAACTACTAATACAAAGGGGTTGGGATCATCTTATTTTGGGATTGTTTAGTGACTGCCTGTTTCCATCTGGTTTATTTTTCTAAGAATACATTCTTTCCTCTCCTGCTTTCCAACTCTTGACTTGTATGTGTCCATACAGAGAAACATCTGGTATTCTGAGAATTTTATTTTTGGTGGCAACTGAATATTTTATAACACTCTTGTTTATATTGTAGCTCCCAAACATAATGGAGCATGATTAATAAAGAACAATTTGCAAATGTACATAACATACAAGATTTTGTATGATTGAATGTTCCATGAGGCTCTGTAAGCAAAAATGAGAATTTCTCTCTAGAAGCACTCATGAGCTTCTGGCATCATGTCATTTTCACTTGTCATTGTGTACTTAGCACAAAGACTTACAGTAAACCTTGGATGAATGGTAAGATGTGTATAGTTCCTAAACAGGACTTGTATGTGGCTTATCAGCCTATTCATTTTTTACTTAGAAATAAATACATGAAATGTTCGCATTGCAAAGGTAAGTTCAGAATTGGATTTTTATACATTCAAGAAAATAAATAGGGGATGAAAATCAGTTTAGTGTTGGGGTGACTAAAACCATGACAATGGGTTGCTGCTGCTGCTGCTAAGTCGCTTCAGTCGTGTCCGACTCTGTGCGACCCCATAGATGGAAGCCCACTAGGATACCCCGTCCCCGGGATTCTCCAGGCAAGAACACTGGAGTGGGTTGCCATTTCCTTCTCCAATGCATAAAAGTGAAAAGTGAAAGGGAAGTCACTCAGTCGTGTCCGACTCTTAGCGACCCTATGGACTGTAGCCTACCAGGCTCCTCCATCCACGGGATTTTCCAGGCAAGAGTACTGGAGTGGGGTGCCATTGCCTTCTCCGACAATGGGTTAGATGGAGTAAATGAAATTAAAATACAAAAATAAGTCATACATCAAGAATTAATTGAAGTATCACAATATACATTCAAGATGATGAAGCAATTGAATAGAAGTCTGAAATATGAAATGCTATGAGGATAGTAGATTGGAAAAATAAGTTGTTGTTAGAATACCCAATTGTTGTGGTCTTTGCCTCTCAAAATTCAAACAACAGCTGTACTACATTTATAGTCCACTATTTATAGCTTGAGAACCAATGTTATAAGCAAGAAACTATGTATTAAGATATTTATAGCAATTTTACTTCACAATTTTAATGCTTGGAAGTCTGATGTATCTAGTTTTCACCAGTTTTATTAGAGTTAGACGTGTGCTGTGCAGAACCCTGTATGCAAAAAAACATTTTCTAAAAGAACAGTTGCAAGAAATTTTTCTGCTAAGAGGGGCCAGAGATCACATTTTCCAGGGAAGAGTTTTTGCAAGCCACTTTGGTGGGTTTTGAGGAGTTTAGGTTGACGTGAGGGGTCATCTGGACATAGTAGATGAAATCAATTTCACGAAGACAAATTACAGTTGATTAGAATGGATGGTGACTGTGCTTTGGTTAAATCCCTCATTGTGCAATAAGGTATAATTGTAACTAGATGAAAATGCAGCGGCTTGTAGAGGCGGGTGTCTGTTATATAAAGAGTTTGCTATTTCTGTGTCAGGTTTCGGACGGAAGGCTGCTTCAATAGCAGGGCTTGGGGATAGTTTTTAGAGACATTTCATGGTTGAAATGTCTCTCTGTGATTGTTTCCTGTAATAAGACCGGTGCCAAGACTTTAGAGTGTTCCTTTAAAGCTTTTTGAAAAACCTTGGGAGCCATTGTGGTAGCCAGTTTCTTGACAGTGTGAACGGGAGGGAACAAACCTCTGTCAGGCTGTTAGATGCTCCGTACATATCATGTCTTCAGATGTGAGAACCCCAGCACTGCTTTCACTAATTATGGCATAACTTGTCTCCCTAAATTAGGTGATTAATTTCATGTGTATTGAGATCCTGTCTTGGATTCCATGTTTCTATGTTGGTTGTTCTTACAGTGCTAGGCAGGAAGTAGATGATTGATAAGACTGTGCTAATTCATTTGGAAAGGTTGGACCATAAGCAGGTGGCACTCATAGCTGCATGGTTGATAGTCTTCGAAAGAGTGTGTACACAACTGGATTTCTATGGACCTTCTTCACAGTGGACCCATAGAGCAGAGTCTAGAGTCGGACTGCTGCTGCTAAGTCACTTCAGTCGTGTCTGACTCTCTGCGACCCCATAGACGGCAGCCCACCAGGCTCCCCCGTCCCTGGATTCTCCAGGCAAGAACACTGGAGTGGGTTGCCATTTCCTTCCTGGAGCCAGACTATCTGAGTTCAAATCCCAGCTTTTTTCAAATATTGCTGTGTGACCTTGGACAAGTTCCCCGACCTCTCCATGCAACAGTTTCCTCATGTCAGTGAGGATGACAGGACCGACTTGGGGTGGATCTAAGGATCACAAGAGTTAACACTTGAAGAGTGTTCAGAACAGTGCCTGTTGGGACTTCCCTGGTGGTGCAGTGGATAAGAACCTGCCTGCCAATGCAGGGGACATGGGTTTGATCCCTGGCCTGGGAAGATTCCACGTGCCACAGAATAACTAAGCCCGTGCACCACAGCTCCTGAGCCAGCGTGCTGCAACTGCTCAAGCCTGCATATCTAGAGCCTGTGCTTCACAAGAGAAGCCATTGCAATGAGGAGCAAAGAGTAGCCGCTGATTTCTGCAACTAGAGAAAACCGGCACAAAGCAGTGAAGACCCAGAGCAGTTAGGAGGAAAAACAAACAAAACAGCACCTGGCACTGAATCTATATATCAGCTTGCTCTGCTTTCTGTTCACCCTCAAATTGTTAGCCAATAAGATTTAAAGTAATATTTACTTTAAAAAATTGTATTTATGATCTGAAGCAGATGGAGGTCATTTCAGAGAAACCTGTGCACAGGGATAACAGTCACTATCAGTGGCATCATCTTAAATATAAAAGACAATGGTTGACTGGTGTGATGAATAAATTTGCATGTATTTAAGCAATTATATGGATGTGTGAACACCAAGTTGGTATAAATTAACTCACAGGTTAATGCATGGAAATAAACCGTATTGATTTGGTGCAACCTCTTCCTGGGACTTGGCAAGGAGTCACAGTAAATGGGGGATTGCTACCTTGTACATAGCCAACAGCTTCTTTGGTGTAATAAACCGTGACGTTCCTTTAGCTGTTATCACATCCAAATGGCCAAATCATTAAAGGTTAGTTCCTTTGGTGTATTGAAGTAAGATAAATTTTGACCCGAAATGGATACTTCTTGTATTCCAAACACTGAATAAATGCATATTGTTATATTTGTTTAAGAAAGGCACTTGTTCAAGAATATTCTGAAATTACAGGGAAGATTTTATTGTCTGTGTGATTTGTTAGCCAGATACCCAGATTGGTGTGCAGGGAGAGAAATTCACAGGAAACTTTGTCCAATCAGTTCTTTACCTGAGTGGTTCAGAGGTGAAAGAAAGCAGAGTGGCTGCTCAATGAATTGGTAGAATAGGTTTGTTGTTGTTTTGTTACGTTTAAATAAAAACAGATGGAAACCCAGGTTCTAGTTCTGGCTCGCTGCCGACTGCCTGATCCTAGACAAGTAAAAACAGCCTCAGTTTGTAAGTTGAGGAGGTTGTACCAGATTGAAGAGCTTGGACCTAAGGCCTCATCTGACTGTCATGTTCAGCGATTCTGAATTTAAAGAATTGTTTGAAAGTCCTTGTAAAGGGGCATCAGTTGAACTCGGGTCATAGAATCAATAAAATTCTACCTATTGTGAAAATGTCTTCAATGTAAAGGAAGATACAATGTTGAAAACGAGGCAAAATCAGGTAATTGGAATGAAAACTAAGAAAAGGTTTTCTGAACAAACCTAATACTGTGTTTTTCTTTGTTTTTGGCTGTCCTGGGTCTCTGTTGCTGCGAGGGCTCTCTCTTGTTGAGGAGCACGGGCTTCTGTAACTGTGGAGCAGGAGGGTAGTTGCTCTATTGCATGTGGAACCTTCCCCAGGCAGGGATCAAACCTGTGTTTCCTGCATTAGCAGGAGGATACTTTACCACTGGAACCCCAGGAAAGCCCCTCATACTGTATTTTGGTGGTGGTGGTGGTTTGGTCGCTAAGTTGTGTCTGACTCTTGTGACCCCATGGACTGTAGCCCTCCAGGCTCCTCTGTCCATGGGGATTCTCCAGGCAAGGATACCAGAGTGGGTTGCCATTCCCTTCTCCCATTCTAATATTTTAAATTAGTATATAGTATATACTTAGTATATACTAAGTATATTAGTATACTTTAAAATGTAATACGGGTAGCCTGTTTAGTAAGCTGCGTTTATTGAGCAGCTGTTCCAAACCCAAGGAAGGATGAAGTTTGTGAAGACCTTAGTGCTCCTTCCCTCAAAAAGCAGAGGAAGATGTTGTCTTTGAACCATAGGAGTTTATTATCTGTTCAGAGTTGCTGATCTAATTGTCTAATTTCCAAAGAATTTTTGCAATTTCAGTTAAGTGATACCTCGCACAAGGGCTTAAACTTCTTTTTTTTTCCCCTTGCCTTTCCTCTGGTTATTGAGAGAATAAATGATAAACAAGAAACCTCCACTTTCCCTTTTATTCCCTACCTCGCACAAGGGCTTAAACTTTTTTTTTCTTGCCTTTCCTTCTGGTTATTGAGAGAATAAATGATAAACAAGAAACCTCCTCTTTCCCTTTTATTCCCTAAAGGCAATCATTTTTAAAAGTTTGTATCCTTTGAGCAAGAGAGGGACTATGGATGTGTATTCAGGCACATGTGTTTACATGTATTTGTGTGTGTGCTCAGTTACTGAGATGTGTCCGACTCTTTGCAGCCCTCCAGACTCCTCTGTCCGTGGGATTTTCCAGGCAGAAATACTGGAGTGGGTTGCCATTCCCTTCTCCAGGGCATCTTCCCGACTCAGGGATCGAACCAGCATCTCTTGCATCTCCTCCATTGGCAAGTGGATTCTTTACCACTGTGCCACCTGGGAAGCCCTTTTACCTAAATAAGATCATCTATATGAACTGTTGTCTAAATTGCTTTTTAACTTAACAGAATAATGCCTTCCTTTCTCTGTGAATGCATCTGAAGCTACCTCAGTCTGTTTAACTGTTTCATTTTATGGAAGAATGATAATTTATTTACTCATTCTGTATTGATGGATACACATGGATAACTTTCATTATAAACAGTACTTTAATGAGCATCATTTTTCCTTTAGAAGCCAAAGAATGTGTTTATTTGGGGTTTGTTAGGACTGCAGCCCAGGAGACACAGACTCAAGAAGCACTGCGTTGTGTTCCACCAAAGTACAAAACGGGGCAAATTTATCCCAATGAGCATCATTGTATATTTATCTTTACTTTCTTAATTATTTCCTTAGAACAAATTTTTTGATATAGAGACCTGAGTAAAAGGTTATGAGCATTTACAACTTAAATACAAGCCATCAAACTGCTTGCAGAAAAGTTGTATATAAAATATTTTTAAAAGTTTAAAGTTTGTTTAAAAAGTTAATTTTTAATTTTTAAATTAAAATATATGTAAATAGGTTCAGAAAATTTTAAGCACAGGGAATATAGCCAATATTTTAAAATAACTGAATGAAGTATAATCTATAAAAATTTTGAATCACTGTGCTTTATACTGGAAACAAATATATTATAAATCAACTATATTTCTCTATGTACATATATATACACATATATATCTAACTGAATCTCTTTGCTGTACACCTGAAACTAACACAACATTGTAAATCAACTGTTTCAGTAAAATTAAAAAAATTTTTTTCAAGAGAAAAAGATTTGATGAATATGAGGCCCTGAATGTCTTATAGGTGATGACTAGGTAAATAAAACATGATCTGTCCCTACAATGGAATATGACTTGGCAATGAAAAGGAATGAAGAACTGATGTGTGCTACAACACACATGAACCTTTAAAACATTATGCTGGTGAAAGAAGCCAGTCATAAAGGACCACATTTTATATGATTCCATTTATATGAAGTGTCCAGACAGGCAGATTCATAGAGACAAAGTATTCTTGGTGATTGTCTAAGCCTGGTGGAGGGAGGGAGTTGAGAGGAAATGAGACTGCAAACAGGTACAGCATTTTCTTTGAGGGTGTTGAGAATGTTCTACAATTAATTGAGGTGATGGCTATGCAACTCTGTGATTATACCAAAACCCAGGGCTTTTCTGGGGGCTCAGATGTAAAGAATCTGCCAGCAATGCGGGAGAACTGGGTTTGATCCCTGGGTTGGGAAGATGCCTTGGAAAAGGGAATGGCCACACACTCCAGGTTTCTGCCTGGAGAATTCCATGAGCAGGGGACCTGGTGGGCTACAGTCAGTGGGGTAGCAAAGAGTCAGACACGACTGAGTGACTGACACTTTTCAAAGAATTGTATACTTTAAATTGGTGAATTATATTATATTAATTTATAGTTATAGTTATAATTATATACATTATATAATTATATTATATCTCAATAAAGCTGTTACTTAAAAAATGAAATGTATGGAGAATTGCATCAGAGCAGACATGGAAAGTGGATGTTGGCAGCATGGAGCTCCTTAGGCATGAGTTAGTAATAGCCTACATATTTAGTCATTCACAGCCAATAGTATTCTTTTAAGATATTTAAAATCAAGAAAAAAAAAAAAGTCCTTTAGTAATTAGAGGCTTTTCTAGGTGGATGGTTAAGGGATATTTCTAATCTTTATAAGTATTTTTTAAAATATTTTATTTGGATTTGGTTAGGTATGATTAAAGTATACTTGAGGATTATTAGAGGAATAAGGATAAATTCCTAAGATTGAGAGATAGTTATTGCTTTGTGGTTTTGCAGATGCTCAACTGTTGAATAAATAATGCTTTTGTTAAAATTCCATGGGGCACTCATCCGGAAAATAGGGTATAAGAAAGGAATGTGTGTTTGTGTGCATGTCTTCCACTATCTGTGGTCCTAAAGAATGTAAGAAAGTAAGTTTGACCAGTGAAATTCACAATTACAGTGCTTTATTTGGTAGTCCATTAATGAATTATTTTGTTACCTCACATGTATTTGAGTAATTATATTTTAAATCTTCTGTTTCTCTAATCAGAAATAAAGTTTGCAGTCAGATTTGTTCAAATCCCTTCTGGTTTGTTAGAATTGAATCAGTTCGCTCATAGCTCCCTTCTTCCTTATACTTTAGGAAGCAGAGATTTGTAATTTTGTATTTACAGAGATCAACAGAAAAGATCATTTGCCCCACACTCTGAGACTCTGCCAGATGTAATTTACATTTGAACAAGGATTTACAAAAGAACAAGGATTAAGTTAACAATTAGAGCAGTATGCTACAGACTATATCCTAGGAAAACTATTTGGGTCAATAGTTTTTGTTTTCAACAGGCTCTAGCATTGTGAGTGCCCAGTAAATTGGTTGTAATTAATAATGGTCTTAGTGCTATTCTTTGTTTAGGAAGAAGGGAGCTAACTAAAAGAAGTTTGTGACTGCATTTTGTATCATCTTGGTTAATCAGAGAATTTTATTAATCTAACAACCATTATTATGCTTACTTTTAAAGTCCACCAGTAGTGTATTCTTAACTGTGCTGAGGGCTTCCCTGGTGGCTCCATGGCAAAGAATCCACCTGCTAATAATACAAGAGACGCAGGTTCGATCTCTGGGTCAGGAAGATCCCCTGGAGAAGGAAATGGCCCACTCCAGCATTCTTGCCTAGGAAATTCCCATGGACTGAGGAGCCTGGTGGGCTACGGTTGTGGCGTGCATGCACGCACACACACACACACACACACGCAGTCGCAAAGAGTCAAAAATGGCTGAAAACACACACACACGCACACGGTCGCAGAGTCAGACACGGCTGAAAACACACACTCACACAGATGTGTTTGTGGATGCGTGTGTAATTTCTAAGGGTGAAAGTCCATATCCTTCATCAAAATATCCAAGATCTCCACAACTCCAGAAAATTAAGGACACTGGTGTCAGGTGTATTTTATAATTGTGCTTAGAAGCATGTTTTTCTTTCCCTATCCTAACTGGTTTCTTATTCCAGCTTCACTAACAACAGAATACATTTAGAGAGCCAAGGTCTCTAGACTTTAGTCACGTTGTTTTTACCAAAGTGCTGAAATATAGCAGCAGCTGCCTATTATTTCTCTAATCATTCAATAGCCAGAATTAAAATGTTGTGGCTGGCTTTCATTCACTGCAGAAAGGCCTTTGTGGTCACTATAATAAATATTAATCAGAACTTCCCCAAAAGCCACTGGTCACATGCTTTGTCTCACTAGTAATTAACCTATCAGTGAGCTATGGCACACTCTGGTGACGTTCCCTAAAAGATTTATATTTAAGGCAAACCAGGGCATGATAAATTTTTCTATGCAAAGTGCCTTTTTGACCCAGAGGAGGCTAATGTAAATTTCTAATGAGCTATGATGTATCGCAGTAGGTGAGTTTCAGCCTTCCTTTGAGATGGTATATGCCCTCATCTCATCTGGTCTCGTTTTTCCTTAGGCCGTGTTGTATAGTGTACATTTGACTTGAGTATTCATTGTGAATGTAACATTCTAAAGCAAGAAGCTATTTATCATTAGCTTTTGCTTTCAAAGAGCTGGTAATATCCTGCATAGCCCTTCTGTGCTATGGACAGAAGTGGGCCTGTGATCCACTCTGTGTCAAGTTGGGGAAGAAATACATTTCCCTTCAGTGTTTAGGCAGCATAACTTATTTTGCTTTAGAAAATCCACAGTGCTGGAGAGAGTGAATTGATTCCTGTCACTGTTTTCAGAAGTTGGCAGACGTCTTTTTATATTTCTTAGTCTGCAAAGAAAGCAGTGCTCTTTGTAAACAGACGTTTGTGAATCCAGAGTCCTTATCCAAAGCACCAGCACTTGTGATGTCATAAGAAAGTGCTTCACTATTCGAAGACAGCTTTAGGCCAGAACCCCTTATTAACATCCTGTCGGGTGCTTCAGTCTGGTCATTCCAGAGTCTCTTTATCCGAGACCAGTGGGAGGGAGCAGGTAACGCAGTTCTGCGATTCTTTACAATCCAGCATGATTAGAATAGGATTGAGGCATAAAAAAAGCATCCTCAGTATCCAGTGACATTTCCTATGCTGAGTTTTTAGTCTCTCTCTCTTTTTTTTTCCCCCGCTCAGTCGTTTACGACTCTTTGTGACCCCATGGACTGTCCATGGAATTCTCCGGGCCGAAATACTGGAGTGGGTAGCCTTTCCCTGCTCCAGGGGATTTTCCCAACCCAGGGATCGAACCCAGGTCTCCTGCATTGCAGACAGATTTTTTACCAGCTGAGCCACAAGGGAAAGCCAGTCTCTCCTTGGGCATCAATTAAAAAATTTTTTTGCAGCTTCCACCTTTTAAGCCTTTGTTGCTTTTGCTTTGTGATATCTTTCTGTGTATATGAGATATATATATATATATATATATATATCAAACATATATATAAATTATTTTTTAAATTGTTTGAGAATAGGTTACATACATCTTAGCCCTTTAGCCCTGAATATTTCAGGGCGTATTTTCTAAGAATATAACCAAAATTAGAAAATTTAACAATCAAATTTTGACATTAAGGGGGAATGTGGAAATAAAATAAGGATCAAGCCCAGGTCTCCCACATTGCAGGCAGATTCTTTAATAGCTGAGCTACCAGAGAAGCCTGGAAACAAAATAAAGTAGCTAGCCTTAATTTGGAGAAGACAGTGGCACCCCACTCCAGTGCTCTTGCCTGGAAAATCCCATGGATGGAGGAGCCTGGTAGGCCACAGTCCATGGGGTTGCTAAGAGTCAGACACGACTGAGCGACTTCACTTTCACTTTTCACTTTCATGCATTGGAGAAGGAAATGGCAACCCACTCCAGTGTTCTTGCCTGGAGAATCCCAGGGATGGGGGAGCCTGGTGGGCTGCCATCTATGGGGTTGCACGGAGTCAGACACAACTGAAGCGACTTAGCAGCAGCAGCAGCCTTAATTATTATTTGTTATCACATTTTGCTAAGATAAATTTGTTCTTTTACAGTCGAGCTCTCTAAAACAGAGCTATGTAAATTACCTTTATGAAGCAGTTTTTGGAGCATTGCATGTGTAATGAAGGAGCGTATCATTTGTATATGTTGGGTTTTAACAGTAAAGAAAAATGTTGAAGTGCCCAGTGTCACTCCTGAGTTTGTACTTTTGAAGTCCCCTGTAATGACTTTGCCTCACTCCGTTCCTCTCCATGGCCCCAAAAGGAAGCTGCTCTCTGACTTTCACATACTTCTTTCTCTTCATTTTCTTTATGACGTAACTAGACTTAATTTTCTGTTTGCCTGACAATCATGTAAATCTTTTTCTAAATGGACTGATACTCTTGTACTTTCCTCCCCACTTCATTTGCTTCACTTTTGTGGGGGAGAGCTTTATGAAGGCATAATTTGCATGTGGTAAAATTTACCCACATAATGTACAGTTTTTGGTGAGTGTTGGTAAATGTATACTGTTGTGCAGCCATCTCCACAGTCAACTTTGTTTTGATTCACTTGTTCCTGTTGATGGAAGTAGCAGTGGTTTATTCACTTCTGCTGTTGTGCGGTGTTCCATTGTATGAATATACTACAATTTATCCTTTTGTTGTTGATGGACATTTGGGTTGTTGCCAGGTTTGGGCTTTTATGAACAATGCTGCTATGCACGTTATTGCTGGATTGTGGGATGTGTTCGTGTGTGTGTGTAACATTTTTTCCAAAGTGGTTATATCACCATCAGTGGTATAGGATGATGATACTACTTGTGCCAACGATAGTACTTGATATTATGCAACTTTAAAATTTTTATCAATTTGGAGCATGTAAAATACTGTCTCAATTGTGGTTTTAATTTGCATGTCCTTCATGACTAATGGCTTCCCTGGTGGCTCAGATGGTTAAAAATTGCCTGCAATGCAGGAGACCCGGGTTTTTTCCCTGGCTTGAGAAGATCCCCTGGAGAAGGAAATGGCAACCCACTCCAGTATTCTTGCCTGGAAAAGCCCATGGAAAAAGGAGCCTGGCAGGCTACAGTCCATGGGGTCGCAGAGAGTCAGACACAGTTCATGGGGTCACAAAGAGTCAGACTGAGCAACTAACACTTTCACTTTTGCTTTCTTTCATGACTGATATGATGAACATCTTTTCAAGTATTTATTGGCTATTAATTTGCTTTCTTTTTAAAGTGCTTGCTCATTTTTTTGCCCACTTTCCTTATCTTTTGCTTGTTTTCTAATTGAGTCCTAGAAGTTATTTCAGACTGTTCATATTACTCTTCTGTCATATACAAATATCTTTTCCCCAGCTTGTGGTTTCTCTTTTCACTTGGTTTTAATTGCATTTTATCATCAGAAGCTCTAGTTTTAAAAAACTCAAATCTACTGTTTATCTTTATTTAAGATTAATATCTTGTGTGTCTTGTTATAAAAGGTCCTTTACTGCCTGAAGGCTATAAAATATCCTTGAATTTTCTTCCATAAATTTTGAAATTTCACATTTGAATCTTTGAAATCCTTGAAATTGATTTTTAAAAATATGGTATGAGGTAAGGATTAATTATCCCTCTATATAGATAACCTGTTGCCCAGCACTGTTTATTGAATAGCCCAGTTTTTCCCACTTATCTGTTCTACTAATTCTGTCACATCAAGTTTCCAGATAACCAAGGATCATTTTCTGAGCTCTTGGTTCTGTTTCAGAGCCTTTTGTATCTTTCCCTGAATACTCCATCCTCTGCAATTACTGATAACCATAGGGCCAGCTTCCCCTCTTTGTTCTGCTTCATGGGTAGATTGGTCCTTATAGATTTCCATTAAGAAATTATGTTGTAGGTCTATCTCCCAAGGCAATAGAAATAAAAGCAAAAATTAACAAATGGCACCTAACCACATTTGCAAGCTTTTGTACAACAAAGGAAACCATAAAGAAAACAAAAAGGCAGCCTAGGGACTGGGAGAAGATATTTGCAGATGACACGACCAAGGTCTTAATTTCCAAAATACGCAAAAAGAAATTATGTTGTGATGGCTTTGGGTGTATAGCTCAAGGTGGAAAGAACTGACATCTTTATGGTATGGAATTTTCTAACCCGAGAATATGATGTCGTTCTCAATTTCTTCTTTAACAATAGATTTTAAATTACAGAAGTCTTCATAAAGTTCTTACATAGATTTTCTTAGATTTGCACATAGGCCCTTAAATTTGTTCTTTTGCTCTTATTAAATGGTATCTTTTAAAAACTTTTACTGCAGTATGTAACATGATGTGCAGTTTTTTTCTGTATGTATAAATGCACAGTTTGCTGAGTTTTAGAACTAATCACCAGCACCCTGATCAAGAACCAGAAGATTCTGCAGCAGCTCTGCTTATATTCCTTTAACTGCCAGCCCCCTAGGGCTGCCCACTGTCCTGACTGCCAAAAGCATGGGTCAGTTTGGCCTGTTTGTAGACTTGATGTAGATGGATTAGAGGGCTTGTGTTCTTCTCTAACTGGCTTCTTTTGCTCAGTGTTTTATTTGTGTTCATCTAGTTATAAATGTACAATAGATTCTTAATGCGTAGTATTCAGCTGTGTGCCTGTACTACAAGTGGTCATTTTAAGTTGCATTTTCTGAGTCTTTTGGTTATGCTAATGACTGTAGCATACTGATTTTTATAGGCTGTAAGCTTGCTAAATTCTCGTTAATTCTAATATCTCTTGGTAGATGGTTTGAGACTTTCTTTACAGTTGCTCATATTATTTGTTAATAATGATTTTCTATTTTGGGTTTTTTTTCCCCCTTAGTCCTTATATCTTTCATTTCTTTTGAGTAAGATAAGAAACCAGCATAAGAGAAGCCAGAAGTGAAAATCATGGGATATGTACTTTCTGAATAAATTAGACAGGTTTTCCTTAGATCTTGGAACAGAAAATGGGCTGGAATTTCTAGTGTTTTTGTTTTTTTTTCCGGGCCTGAGTTCTCCCTTCCAGTGCCTGTTTAGTTTGGACAGGGGAGTCTTGAAATCAGTGAGACCAAGGGCAGTAGCTCCTTTGCCTCTGGCCTCTGGTTCACATGTGTGTGACCGGAAATGAGTCTTTTTCCTGGGGATCTTGCCAGGCTGTCATAATTGGTTACTGTTCTTGGTTTACCAGTACAGTTGGTGAGCCAAAGGATGTGGAGGTCATCTGTGTTCTAGCATATGTTTGTTGTTTAATTGAATGAAAATAGATTTGGGATGCACTGAACCCAGAAAGGCGCAAGGAAGTTCCAGTCTCCTGGATCTGCATCTGAAGCCCTCTAGTGTATGTGAGTTAGTCAAAACTCCGAGAAAACAAGGTGACGTTTTAAAAGAAACTTAAAGCCACACAAAGTCTTGAATCACAAGTTACTGTGTGATTTCTCAGATGACAGTGATAAAGACAGTAAGGCTCACCGTGAAGTCTCAGCAGGGAATTTTTTTACCTACAAATGAAAGCTGAATCGATCATCTGTATAGGAATGTAATTATAGCTCAAGATGCTGAGTAGTGAGAAAAGTCTTAAACAAGCATGTGATGATTAGAAAAACACATTTTTAAGTCATGATTCTTTCCCCCTGTGTGTTGAAAGTGGATGTGGGAAAGTGTTAGGCATCATCTTAGTACAATTGAAGTTTTCTTAACTGATCTCCATTTGCCCAGTTTGCAGCATTGACTGGTGTTCCCTGCTCTTTCTGTATCACAAATCAACTGATGTCCATGGTAGGTATAATGTTAATGGACATTCCACTTGGACCCCCAAGCATTGCCTCCCCTTCCCAGTGGAAGCTACCAAGCATTTGTCCTCAAGTGGTGGAATGTAAGAAAATATTATGTAGGCCAATGAAATATGAATGCAGAAAGATTCCCATTCTGTGAAAAATGGAAATCTCAAATCGGCAGCATCAGCATCTTCTGGGAATTGTTAAAAATGTAGATTCTTGGGCCTCGTCACAGACCTGATGAATCAGAAACTCTGAGAGAAAGGCCCAGGAGTCTCTGTTTTACCAAACCCTCCAGCTGATTGTGAAGCGTGCTAATGTTTGAGAACCACTGTGCTGAGAAATATTGCAGCTGGGGGATGCCCTGGGGGTCCAGTGGTCAGGACTCTGGGCTTTCACTGCCAAGGGCAGAGGCTCAGTCCCTGGTTGGGGAACTGAGATCCTGCAGACTGCATGGCATGGCCAAATATATTGCAGTTGAACTAAGTACAGGAAGGAAGAGGGATTATAAAAATATAGGAAACTTCTGCACTCAGATTGTGTTTCAAAGGTCTTTTAGTTCTTGAGTGTCTTTAAAGAAACACAAGCCAAAAGTTGATTACGAATCATGGTGTAGTTTACATAGAAAAAACAACCAGAACTTCATTCAGCAGACCATTTTCAAAGAAATGGCCTTCGCCTCACAGCTTAGGGTTGAGGAACGAATGACCATATGACACAATTGACATAAATGTGTTTAGAAGTGCGAGTATCAGTTTTTATGATTCTCTGCTTTAATCTCTTTTTTCCACTGACTGTCCAGCTGCTGAAGTGAGCCTGTAAGTGAGGAAAGCTTTGACTCTGTTTGATAAATCTAATAACGAGGGCTGATAGACATCTAATACATACTGGAAGAGCTGACCAGCCAACGTCTATTCTGAAATCTGTTGTGTCATTTAATCCATATCATACCTTTATGAAGTAGGTACCCATTTTAGAGGTAGATGGGGCTCAAATTTGAAGACTGTACAGCTAATTAAATGGCAGCACCAAAATTTAAATCTAGGTGAGCTGCAGGTTGTTCTGCTGGTAGCTTTGTGTAAATGTCGGTGAACAGAAGTATTTACTGATATAGAATACCTAGCATTGTTAGGTAGAAAGAGAACAAATAATTTGGTATCTGTGAACAGGCCTTCTAATTCTCACTAGGGGCTCCCTGTGCCCCAGCGTTATGTTCATGTGCTGTGCAAAATCGCTTCAGTCGTGTCTGACTCTGTGCAATCCTATGGACTGTAAATTGCCAGATTCCTCAGTCCATGGGATTCTCCAGGTAAGAATATTGGAGTGGGTTGCCATTCCTTCTCCAGAGCTTCTTCCTGACCCAGGGATCAAACCTGTGTCTCTTATGTCTCCTTCATTGGCAGGCAGATTCCTTACCACGAGTGCCGCTTGGAAAGCCCTAAATCTTAACATGGTTAACTTAAAAGATTTCATAATAAGAAAGTGAATAGTGTTCTCTGAATATAGGAGTATAGTGAGTTTCTGTTGTGTTTCACTCTGATTTGAGAATGAAAGCAAAAAGCAAATGTATTAGTTTGCTAGGGCTACTGTAATAAAGTGCCATAGACTGGGTGGCTTAAATAACAGAACTTTATTTTCTTGTAGTCCTGGAGGCTAGAACTCTAAAATTAAGGTGTGGGTAAAGTCGGTTTCCTCTGAAATGGCAATCCTTGGCTTATATCTGGCTGTAGTCTGCTCCCTTCTTCACGTGGTGTGTGCCCTTCTGTGTGTGACCGTATCCTCATCTCCCTTTCTTATGAGAACACCAGCCATATTGGATTAGGGCCCACTCTAAGGATTTCATTTAACTTAAAGACCTCCCCACCTCCAAATCTAGTCATGTTCTGAGGTACTGGAGATTAGAACTTCAACTTAAGAATTTTGCAGAGACCCAGTTAAGCCATAACAACAACTAAGATGCTTTTGGTAAATTAGAGTTTTTCCAGAAGGTCAAGATCCTTTATTTGAGATTTGAATGTCCTTTCCTCTTTTTTTCAACACAATTAGACCAGAGTTCAGGAACCAGGCTAGTTTGAAATGCAGGTAAGAGCAAACCAGCTTCTTAATGGGTTTTAGGAGAGTCATGTATTTGGGTAGCAAAATGGATTCCATCCTTCAAAAACCAATTAAAGACTCTGATGATTTAAAATCATATGCATTAATCCTAACCAATTAAGATTTCATTATAAAAACTGCCAACTACAGGAATTCGTGTTATAGAGGGAACAAACTTGTAGGATTTGAAATGTAAATAATCCTGTTTTATGTCAGGTTAATTATTCAGTCCTTACTCCAAGTCATGCCTTCAGCTGTATTTTACATACATCCCTCCTATGAGAGCAGCTTCTGAAGACACGTCAACTATGTCTGCTAAGGAGAAATGGGATATCTCCCTTCACTCTGCTGGTGCGTCTTTAAAAAGGGGAAACAGTCATTGGCAGGACAAAGTATACGCTGTGAATGATTGATTTTTGACTGCTAGTTAGGTTGAATCTTAGGTTTACTCACAGTGTTTTCTTCCCATGTGTAAAATCCATTAACAGTAAAGCTTTCTTCTTGGCAAATAATTCCTGTGCCCTCATCTCTCATTACTCAGTGTGACACGTGTGAGAAGTGTAGAATCTCAGCCCCCCACTCCCAGGTTTCGTGAGCCGAAACCTGTGTTTTCACACGATTCACAGGTAATCTGTTGTATAGCCTCCTGTAAGAAGCACCACTTTGAAGATGATAGCGGCAGGACTTTATGGAATTTTTGAAAAATAAAAAAATGTCCTGCAGTGTGCTTTGTCTCTGTTTTCTGTTCCAATGTTATATCCAGTGGGTCTCAGCAGGATTCTGGAGGACTCTGTGGCTTGTAAGTTGTGGCTTGTTGGTAAGGATTCACTTACCAACTATATAACTTTGTTTTCCTTTCCATTTTCCCTGCACTTATAAAATAAGATAAGATCTTAGGAAAGAGTAAGGGAGTAACTGTACATAGGGTTCTTAGAACAGTGCAGGGCACAGTGAGTTCAGTCAGGTTGACTTTGTTGTTATTATTATCCTCATTAATTATTCCTACCAGTCACCACTACTGCTGCCATAACCAAATCAAACAGCAATTACTTAGTCTAGTAAAAGCCCTGCTACAGAAGTGAGTGATAAATATCACGATTACTTTATGAAGAGCAATCCCTACCATGAGTACAGATGTCACACCAACCTATCAGATAATTCACCCAGGCTTTTAAACCCCTCTTTGAAAGAAACAGCAAATTATAACAAAATATTTAAAAGCTTAGTGGAGAAAAAGTGTGCATGAAACCATTCATTTTTCCCTTGCCTGTCTCCCATGAAGAAACTCAAGCTCTGTGTTTGGTCAGGATTTCTTTAACAGAAACTGTTGTATCCTTAACCAGAGAAGTTCTGGCTGCAACAGTACTCTGCATATGTATTTGGTACAACTGGCAGTCCAGAAACCTGGATTCTGCTCCTGTGTGTAATTGACCAGCCATGCTGACCTGAGTGAATTTACACACATGTGAAATGAGATTGGACTCCCTCATCGCTATGGTTCTGATTCTGGGTGTCAGTAGCATGCTAGCCAGTACAACCTCAGTGAGCCTCATTTCCATTTCAAATGGTTAGACTCTCAGACATTGACAGCAGAAGAGTTGAACGATAAGCTTCTGTTTGAGGAGTAAATATAAATCAAAACACATAAGTATAACTTCTATTTCTTTGTTATGTCACAGTGAGGTTTGTCTCCCTGATTTGGATGATACTGGATTTCAGACGTACTAAAACATCTGTTACTAGGATATGCACCAGAATGCCTTCTGTCTTCCTCACAGGAAATGTTGTTTATAGACATATTCTGTTGTTTTAGTGTTGTTAATATGTAGCAGATGCCTGGGGCAGCGAGAGGAGGAGCAGGGGAGAAGGGGTCGCAGCCTTGAGCACCTTAGAATTGTTCCAAGATTTAAATTTGTTTCCCTTTGAATTTTTATTCTATAGGAACAAATAACAGAGGTCTTAAAGAAGAGATTTGTGCCAACTTGCTTGCATAGGAGTTGCATATGTATTAGGGTGAAATGACGCTTGTCTTTATCATCATAGGGTTTTTGACATGTAAAGACTGTAAAATTGAATGTGATTGGTTGACTAAATTGAACTGATTTTACAGAATGAGTAAGTAAAAATTAACTGAGTACATCCTACATATTAAAGCAGTGCTTTTACTGGTTAAAAATGTAGCTGCTTCAGGAGTTAGATTCTAAAGACTTTCAGTTCCCAGAGAACGGTTTAAGGAAAACCTACATATGGCAAGGAGATTTTTTTTTTAACTACCATATTGAATCCATTATAGTTCAGAAAACTAAGGTACTAGTTTCTGACATTTCGGTGAGACTTAGTTGCCAGGTTTCGAGGGAAAGATATTTCAATTAGTGCTTCTTTATTCTTTGAATGAAATTAATTTTAGATCAAGTCATAAGTGTGTGTTTCAAGGCTGCCAGAATAGAATAAGCCCTATTCTTCATTAAGTGAAACAGTAGACTGACAAATGCCCTCATCTTTCAGGGCCAGGGTGTATAGTCCATCTTCCTGAAGACATTCATGATTTCTTCTGCTGTCTTCTATGTCTCCACCCCCCAAACTCCAGGAACACGTCATACTTTTCTTATCCCATTGTTCACATATTATGTTATTCTACCATTTTTTTTTGGTATGTTTGTTTTATCTCCATCATTCCTTCCTTGCACAGGTCTCTGTTGAGCACCTACTGTGGTCAGGCACCCTGCTTCCTAATTGGATTGTCACCTGTTTAAAAGCAAGATAGGTTCTTGACCATTTTACATCATACAACTAATAATTAAGGAACACTTATGACCAACCTAGATAGTATATTCAAAAGCAGAGACATTACCTTGCCGACTAAGGTCCATCTAGTCAAGGCTATGGTTTTTCCTGTGGTCATGTATGGATGTGAGAGTTGGACTGTGAAGAAGGCTGAGCGCCGAAGAATTGATGCTTTTGAACTGTGGTGTTGGAGAAGACTCTTGAGAGTCCCTTGGACTGCAAGGAGATCCAACCAGTCCATTCTGAAGGAGATCAGCCCTGGGATTTCTTTGGAAGGAATGATGCTAAAGCTGAAGCTCCAGTAGTTTGGCCACCTCATGCAAAGAGTTGACGCATTGGAAAAGATCCTAATGCTGGGAGGGCTTGGGAGGGATTAGGGATCCTAATGTAGGAGGAGAAGGGTCGACCAAGGATGAGATGGCTGGATAGCATCATGGACTCACTGGACGTGAGTCTGAGTGAACTCCAGGAGTTGGCGATGGACAGGGATGCCTGGCGTGCTGCGATTCATGGGGTCGCAAAGAGTTGGACACGACTGAGCGACTGAACTGAACTGAACTGATGCTTGAGGTGCTGAGTCTATTTCTACAATTCTCTAATTTCGCTTGTCAAAGGCCTCAATAAATCACCCTAGTTCTGCACTTAAAAGTCACCTTTGTTTGCTTCCCATAACTACATGAAGAGACCTTCTGTGACTTTTCCAAACGATTTGGTTAGACACACTATCTTCAGGGCTATGGAAGAAGCTCTTGCGAGCTGTGCTCAGCAGTTGCAAGAAACATCTACAAGGACGACAGAGTAAAGCAAAGACAGATCACTGCTATTAAAACACGAGAATGTAATCCATGCTTTCTCTAGAATTTAGGATCAGCCAGCAATAACGGCTCTTGGAATTACCAGAGATGTCAAATTGCTGTTCTTGGCTTTGGGTTGTTGGTGGCCTATGTGAATCCTGACTCCCTTTTCTTTTCCCCTAACAAACTTTCCAGTTGTTGTTCTTTAGTTTTCCTTTTACCCCTAAGGAAATGAAAACACATTTAAAGGCAATACATAAATCTGCTTCATAGAAACCCTACTATGCATTTTAAAATGAATGTTTTTTAAAATAGTATGTTAGTGTTATTGTTGTTCAGTTGCTAAGTCATGTCAGCTCTTTGTGAGCCCATGGACTGCAGCGCACCAGGCTCCTCTATCCTTCACTCTCTCCTGGAGTTTGCTCAAACTCATGTCCTTTGAGTCAGTGATGCTATCCAACCATCTCATCTTCTGCCATCCCCTTCTCCTTTTGCCTTCAGTCTTTCCTAGTATCAACATCTTTTCCAATGAGTGGGCTCTTTGCATCAGGTGGCCAAAGTATTGGAGCTTCAGCTTCAGCATCAGTCCTTCCAATGAATATTCAGGGTTGATTTCCTTTAGGGTTGACTGGTTTGATCTTGCTGTCCAAGGGACTCTCAAGTGTCTTCTCCAGCACCACAGTTGGAAAGCATCAGTTTTTTGGCACTGCCTTCTTTATGGTCCAACTCTCACATCCATCCATGACTACTGGAAAAACCATAGCTTTGACTATATGGACCTTTGTCAGCAATGTGATGTCTCTGCTTTTTAATATGCTAGTTAGTGTTGCTCATTAATTTTACTTGTGAATATAGTTGAGATTGTTGCCTTGCTGGTTTTCAGGAGGTTTGTTAATTTTCATGAACCTCCTCTGTAAACTAGGGTAGTAGTAGCAACATCATGGGATTATGGTGCTCAAATGAGATGATACTTGGCACCAGGCCTGGCATGTTGTATTGGGTTGGCCAAGAAGTTTCTTCAAGGTTTTCTGTACCATCTTCAATTTTTAAAATCTCCTTTCTCTTCTTACAACATTGCTCATGACTGTGAAGCCTAGGACAGTGCTTACATTTAAGCCTCTCAAAGATGTGAGGCTTGTGTTTGAGGGAGTGGGTGGAGTGCAGAGACATCTCACTGGTTACTGAAAATGTAGGGCAGTGTGAAATAAGAACTGTATAAATAGCCTTTGCCTATGTTCCTGACACAGAGCTCCTTAAATCCATTGGAGCTTTCTGGGTGATGAGAACATCTTTTGTTCTAATGAAGGAACTCTTGGTGGACTCCTGGTTGAGGACTGTTCACAAGAAAGACCAAACCATAGAATAGAAACTTAGATCCTTCAGCAGCTTTCCCCACTTCTGAAAGGTGATTGGAAATGTAGTTAATAATCTTATCATGCCTAGGCAATGGAGCCTCCATTAAAAACCCAAAAGTTTGGGATTCAGAGGGCTCCCAGGTTGATGAACAAACATCCATGTGCCAGGAGAGTGGCCCGTCCCCACTCCACAGGGAATAGAAGCTCCCACACTTGGGACCTTTGTGGATCTCTGTCTATGTACCTCTTCATCTGCTTGTTATCCATATCTTTTCAGTTCAGTTCAGTTGCTCATTCATGTCCAACTCTTTGCGACCCCATGGACTGCAGCACGCCAGGCCTCCCTGTCCAAAACCAACTCTCGAAGTTTACTTAAACTCATGTCTATTGAGTTGGTGATGCCATCCAGCCATCTCATCCTCTGTCGTCCCCTTCTCCTCCTGCCCTCAATCTTTCCCAGCATCAGGGTCTTTTCCAATGAGTCAGCTCTTCACATCAGGTGGCCAAAGTATTGGAGTTTCAGCTTCAAAATCAGTCCTACCAATGAATATTCAGGACTGACCTGCTTTAGGATGGACTGGTTGGATCTCCTTGCAGTCCAAGGGACTCTCAAGAGTCTTATCCAACACCACAGTTCAAAAGCATCAATTCTTTGGTGCTCAGCTTTCTTTATAGTCCAGCTCTAACATCCATCTGTGACAACTGGAAACCATAGCTTTGACTAGGTGAACCTTTGTTGGCAAAGTAATGTCTCTGCTTTTTAATATGCCGTCTAGGTTGGTCTTAACTTTTCTTCCAAGGAGCAAGCGTCTTTTAATTTCATGGCTGCAGTCACCATCTGCAGTGTTTTTTATAATACCCTTTATTACCTAATGAACCAGTGTGTGTGTTTCCCTGAGCTCTGTGAGCTGTTCTGGCAAATGACTGAGCCTGAGGAACCCCTGGTTTAGAGCTGGTTGTTCAGAAGCACAGGCGATAACCTGGACTTACATCTGGAGTCTGAAGCAATGGCGGGGGGCAGGGGGCAGTCATGTGGACCTGAGCCCTTAACCGCAGGGTTCTGATGCTCACTCCAGGCAGACAGTGTCAGAATGGTGTGGTAGGGAAACCCACAGATCTGGTGTCAAAAGTGCTGCGAGTATGTGAGTAAAGGGCGAACAGTGGTATTTTTCTAGACAGGCAATGAAGAGGTGGCTCAGCTCTCTCCTGTGATGTCTGATCAACTGTTCTAATAGTGTCGATTTATCATTGACTTTTACGTAAGTGATAAGAAGTCACGATTAGTTGTTCGTCTTCATTTGTGTTGGTCGTGTAGGGGCTTATTCTCATTGGAGGAAATTTCTGTTTTCATTTAAGAACGACCTCTGCACAGTCAGTGCACTAAGGTGAAAGGAGGTGAGGTTTAAAAAGTAGAGGTCATGTGGTTTTAAGATCTCTTTGAAGGTGAAGTCGCTCAGTCGTATCCGACTCTTTGCGACCCCATGGACTGTAACCTACTAGGCTTCTCCATCAATGGTATTCTCCAGGCAGGAATACTGGAGTGGATTGCCATTTCCTTCTCCAGAGGATCTTCCCACCAGATTCTGTCTTAACTCAGAAATTGGGTTGGAAATGAATAATTTCTCTTTTTAAAAGCCTCATTTATACTAACCAGTGTAGTACTTAACTTTTGAATTTCTAAATGAGCCAGTATTTGTTATACCTGTATAAATTGAAGAAGATAACAAAATTTTATTTACAAGATAATCTTATGAAACTGTCAAGGGTAGTCTTCCTCCATCTCCCTTCCCCTCTTCTGTAGATTAGGGCAAGAGTCCTGGATTTTGAAAGAATTGCAATTTCTTCTCCCTTGGGGACTTGGTGCTTGAGCTTCATGGAGCTACTAAGGTATTAGTTCTCCATACCTGGCTACATGTTAAAATCACTTGAGCGCTTTTAAAAACATATTCTGCATAGCCCATCCTCAGAGCTTCTGAGCTTCTGATCACTTCATGAGGACAGAAAGATACAAGATGAATTGCTTTTGTTGGGTGGTTGGGAGGATTGTATGCCCAGGTATTCCACACCCCCTTCCTCAAGCAAAGCTGCAACTGAGCCAGGGGTCAGGGGCACTGAATTTCCTTCCCTGAGCCCCTAGGGACTCAGGGATTTTCTGCTTCCTCCTGCCTTGGGTCTCAAACTGGCTATACTTAGCAGGAATTATCTGCTAAGGACAGGAGGTGGTTAAGCAGGAATTTTTTTTCCTGAAGAGTATAAATGTTTCTTTAGCATCTGCTTGTGAAATTTACTCAGGAGAGTAACTGTCTTAAAAGAAAACAATACTAAGGCATTAAAATGCTCATTGTAGAGAATTTGAGAACTGTGGAAAAGCAGAGACAAGACAAGGAAAAAGTATCTGCAGTCCCCTCTCCGTGAAGGAGAACCACCATTAGCATTTTGGCCTTTTAATGGCCTTTCATCTTGCCCAGGTAAATGAGGAAAATGACAAAAACAGGCAAAACTAACCTTTCATTTATTGAGTACTCATTTGGGGCCAAGAAGCGAAGGTGTTGTTCCCTTTAGAGTGGTAAGAAGCCTGAAGTTCAAGGTGTAAAGGAACTTGCTCCATGTGTTGCAGCTGATAAGCCAACACAGGATCTACCTGGTTGCAAGGTGAGGGGTTCTGATCCCTGGGAGATGGATATATTTATATTTGTGTATTGCTTAAAAAAAAAAAAGAACTGGGTCACATTCTACATTGAACATTGGCCATATTTATGACGTGCAGCAGTTAGCACAAGAGTATTATTTTTAGATGTTGTCTTTCTATTATGACATTATAGGGGAATCTGTGTTTATAATATTCGAATATTGCCAGAATATCTCATTTGACATTCTAGCTGTGGAAGCTGTACCATGGGGAGAGTTCAGAGTTCTTAAATTAGGAATCGGGTGGTATTCAGCCTTGTTGTCCTTAGTAAGCAGCTGGCTGAGGTTTCTCGCGTGACCACCTGCCAGGGAGTAGGAGCTGCGGTCTGGACTCTGCTCTGACCCCACTGGGGTCACTTAAGGATTTGAAGAAGGGCAGCACCCTCTGGCCATTAGGCAGTAGTGACGAAGATATTGCCTCTTTTGTACTTACAATGAAAATCTGCCCTAGATTTTATTTAAAAATTTTTCCTTAAAAAATTTTTTTCCACCTAAATGCTTATTGCCTCCATTTTTAAAACAAAATGAAATTGACCCTAAATGACACAATATACATGGAACTCAGTGATAAAAAAGCAGCTCTTTTTGTTTGTACGAGAAAATACAACTCTTAAGTCCTATGTTTCCATAGTTACATTGCATTGTAATAAGATAAAAGTCAGGCTGAAAGATTGGAAAGGCACTCCACAAGCTGACGGAGATCAATGTGGTTAGAAAGCAGCCGTGCCAGGATTTTAGTCAGGCATTCGGCGGGCAGGCTGAACTGGTTGAAAATTCGCATTGGAAGAAAGGCGTTTCTGATGCTTTATGTTTAAGATAAAAATGGATCAAGAAAACTTGGACCATTACTTCTGTGTTGGAAATTTGTATTTTACCAATACTTAGAAACACAATTTGCTAATGTTGTTCACTTTGGAAATGTACACAGTGTTCTTCCCCCCATGCGGGAAATAAATAAAATGAAAATCTTAACTGCCAGCTTGATCATTCTAATTTCTATCCCTTTTCAGCTCCTATTCATTTCATTATTTTCTTTATTCCGTGAGTCCTGGAGACTTTAGGCCAAGTGTATACTTTGTATGGATGTGTGTGCTTAGTCACTCAGTCGTGTCCGACTCCTTTTGACCCCACCAGGCTCCTCTGTCCACGGAATAGTCCAGGCAAGAATATTGGCGTGGGTTGCCATTTCCTACTTTACTGGACCCAGGTTTTTTGTTTGTTTTTTCTGCTTATTCAAATAGCATTACCAACAAGGACCTACTGTATAGAATAGGGAACTATACTCAATATCTTGTAATAACCTATAATGGAAAAGAATATAATGTATGTACATACATATGTATATAACTAAATCACTGCCATACACCTGAAACTAATACAATGTTGTATATAAACACTATTTCAATAAAGATTAAAAATAAATGGCATTAATTTAAAAAAGTTATTTAATGTGCTTTTGTGATTAGATTTCTTGATGAGACCTGGAGTGGGAGAGTGAGGAGGAAATGGCACGTGATCAAAAAATTCAACAATAATATTTTCTATTTGAAAAATTTATTATTGTTTTTCACAGTAAAACTAGTTTGAAGTCATCCAAGTTGTTTGATTTTTGTTTCATTTTCTAAGCTTAATAGGAACTCAAAAAGGATAGATTCAAGATTTGGTATAAAGATTTCAATAGTGATTAATAGTCTCCACTATAGAGTTTGATCCTTGGGTCGGGAAGATCCCTGGAGAAGGAAATGGCACCCCACTCCAGTACTCTTGCCTGGAGAATCCCATGGATGGAGGAACCTGGTAGGTTACAGTCCATGGGCTTGCAAAGAGTCGGACATGACTGAGCGACTTCACTTTCATTTTCACTATAGAATTGTAATAAAAGTGTTCCTCAGTTGTGTCTGACTGTTTGTGACCCCATGGACTGTAGCCTGCCGGGCGTCTCTGTTCATGGGATTCTCCAGGCAAGAATTCTGGAGTGGGTTGCCATTGGCTTCTCCAGGGCATCTTCCTGACCCGGGGGTTGAGCCTGGGTCTTCTGCATTGCAGGCAGAGTCTTTACCATCTGAGCCACCAGGGAAGCCCTCGTAAATGACCGGTAACTCAGTCTTGTTTTTAATAGTTTAGCTTTGGCTGTGCTGGGTCTCTGTTGCTGTGAGGGTCGCTCTCTAGCTGTTCGTGCACGGGCGTCTCGTGGCAGTGGCTTCTCTTGCTGCAGAGCGCAGGCTCTAGGGCCCAAGGGCTTCCGAGCTGCCGCTCGTGGGCCCAGTGGTTGCGACTCTCGGAGGTGAGAGCACAGCTTCCATAAATGTGGTGCGTCGGCTTAGTTGCTCTGTGGCATGAGGGATCTTCCCACACCAGGGCTTGAACCCACTTCGTCTGCACTGGAAGGCGGATTCTTTACCATTGAGCCACCAGGGAAGCCCCTACCTTTAACTCCCCGCAGATACACTGCTCTGAGGGTTGGTAATGGTGCTTGTTTGCACAGCTATCCGTAGTTTATAGATTAATTTATGCTGTTTTTGGAGATTCATAGCTGCTCTTTGACGTATCACAATTCAGCCTGATGTGTTTTGTGTATGAGAATATAAACAACTAACTCTGAAGATGTTTTTGGAACTTAAAGCAGGAACTTTGGACAGGCCATGAGTGGGATTTTATCATTTACGAAGTTACTAATCTCATGGATGATTATTTCCTTAAAAATCTGCTTTGTAGGATAATAGTTATTCTAATTTACAAGAAAGTGGAAGGTAGTCCCTGCTTTTTTAAAGCATCCCTCTCCCCTAAGCAGGGGAAGTATACCATTTATTATCCGTGGCATCAAGTTAAAAGGACATTTTAATAGCATAAAATGTCTGAGGGTAAAAAATGAGGTTGGAAAACCTGATTGAATTACTCTCTTAAGAAGAAAAGTATAAAATTTCTTCCATTCCACCCACCCCCCTGCTTTTTTTTTCTGTGATTAATTTCAGGAAGTAGCTGCTCAGAACTTTTCATGTTTTTCACATAAAATGTATTATAAACATGGGTTTATTTCCAGGGCAAGGGCCTAATTATTTTTATGGTTCCAATTTATTTATATTGGTTTCAGTTATTTCTTACAGTTCCTTCTTTTAACTTTCTGTCACTCTTTCAAAGCGATTCTCCCTGCAGCCAATGTCATTCATTTTCTACCCTTATATTGTGCTTGTGTTACCAGAGGTTGCTGCTGGAAGTTGTTTTCAGGAGCCTTTGTCTCATAAACTGTGTATGGCATTTGCCTAGTGCTGAAAAATAGCCATTAATGAAATGATTTTATTGCAGAATCAAATAAAATGGCTTTCCATGAATGAAATTCTTCATCATGTCATATCACTGCCTGATAAGAAGAGCCAACCAGATTATGGATGGGGCAAACATTCACGGGGGAAGTTGTGTTCTGTCTTTTGTTTCCTAGTTACTTGATATGGAGAGTGGTGGCTCCATTCATTTTGGCCCCGGTCTATGGATTGTGATACTACTGGATTGGCCAAAACGTTGGTTCAGGTTTTCCGTAACATCCTTTGGCCAACTCAGTACAAATTGCCATTATTTTAATACAGGTGATGTGATTAATTTTTAAAGAAACAAAGTGTGCAGTTAAAGTGAAATAAAATGTTTAAGAAGAAGCATAGCTATTTTTGTAACCCAAAGACAAAAAAATATTTCAGTGCTCAGTTTTGGCTTTCAAGGATGGTGACCTCTGAGTGAATCGGTGGATTCTGTGGTTTGGCCTGAGTCTGGTCAGTACTGCTCTGCTCCCTTTGGGTCATCTCTGCCTAATGCAAACTGCTTTCACCTTCCTGGTGTGGGCCGTAACTCTCAGTTTAAGCAACTTGTTGGAAGCCACACAGCTCAGAACTGGAAGTGCTGGGTTTTGAACTCAGTTTCTCTTCTGAACTGTAGCCTTGAGTCTTTTCTTTGAGCTACTTTGCTTTTGTTTTTTAACTTTTTGTTTTGTACTGGAGAATGGCTGATTAGCAACGTTGTGATAGTTTCAGGTGGGCAGCAAGAGGACCAAGCCATACATAAGCATCCATTCTCCCCCAGATCTCTGAGCCACTTTGATCTCTAGATGCGGGTGGACACGTTGCCCTTTGAAAAACAGTGCTGTCGTAAATGGAGTAGGTAGTCTCCAGTAGGATTTAGGACTCACTGACCCAATCCATTGTCTGCCTTGTCGGTGGTCCCAGGTCATCTGAGTACATATTATATGGTTTCTGGCACAAGCTACATTTTAGTGGTGCTTGCAGGCCATAGCTGCTTCATAGTTCTACCTCTTAAGAACATAGTAGTATATTATTGATCATTCTAATAGCTAAAACATATAGATAAGAAGTCATCTTATGTACTTTCCACAATCACTTAATCCTCACAAAACTCTGTCAATCCCATTTTCTGAAGGAGAGAACCAAGGTTCAGTGATGGGTGACTTGGGTAGTTCACCCAGTTGGTAAGGGCTAAATCCTGATCTCCGGTCTGGGCATTCTGGCTCCAGTCTGTATATTAGCTGCTCTCCACCATGCCTTTCATCCTATGCCTGCAACACCTTGTCGAGCTCTAGCTGTGAAGTTTCTCACAAAGAAGAATGTACTCGGAATGGATTCTTTTCTTTGTTGTTGAAGGAGAGCGCGTGAGCCAGTAAGTCTTTTACAGATGGCTGCAAATCTCACTATACTCAGAGCCCTGTCTCGGGTTTCCTTTGTGGCCATCACTTGTCAGCTCTTCAGGTCACCTTCTCCAATCATATGACTCTTACAGAAGAGGAAACTGAGGCCCAGAGAGATTTAACAGCGTGCCCAAGGTCACCGAGCTTATGTGTTTTATAAAGTAATAAGGACAGAGTGACTTCCCTGGTGGCTCAGACGGTAAAGCGTCTGCCTATAATGCAGGAGACCTAGGTTTGATCCCTGGGTGAGGGAGATCCTCTGGAGAAGGAAATGGCAACCCACTCCAGTACTCTTGCCTGGAAAATCCCATGGATGGAAGGGCCTGGTAGGCTACAGTCCATGGGGTCGCAAAGAGTTGGACATGACTGAGCGACTTCACCTCATCTCACCTCAAGGACAGAGTACAGATATTCTTATCTTACCATGTAATCTTTTTTTTTTTTTCTCCACAGTTAGGCTTTTTGGATAACCTTGAGCAAATAAAAAGCTTGCCTTTTTCCTCTGCTTTCCTCTATTGTGGTTTCCCGGGGGCTGGCAGAGATTTTCAAAAGTGATGTATGCCAGGACTCGAGAAATAACTTGGCAAAATCGAGCAAAATCCTCATTGGATATTGGTGCAGCTCCTCTGGTTTTCTTTTCTTCCTGTTCTCACAGACTTCTTGCTTTGACCCTTGCCTGGTTATCTCACTCAAGGACCCTGGCCTGAACATGGGCTTCCAGAGCTTGTGGTGCTTTTCTGGAATTTGTGCTGCGGTGGTCTGCTCTGGTGGGCAGAGGCGACACCAGCAATATTTGGGTGACAGTTCTCGTGTGTGGAGACTGGCGGGTCAGGGAGCTCCTTCTCACCCTGGGATGTTGGAAAACAAAAGTAAGTTTCTAAGTAACCCCAAAATAGAGTCATGGACAGGATAGAGAAGCTGTTACACATGTTACTTATTTCGTTTAAAAAAAAAAAGAGAAGATCTAAAAACCTTATGAAACTGTTTAGGGATTTTTTTTAAAGTGGAGTTTGTTAGGTCCCCACGTTGCTAACTGACTTGTTTATTATTCAGCCATTAATGTTTTAGGCTGGCTGACGCTGATGTTTAATTGCATTTGTTACATGAACCATTTTGTGATATTTTTCACTGAGGCAGACGGCATTCAGGCATAAAGAGTGTGCAATATTTAGGTAGCTTATGAAGTAGAAGTTTAATATGGGTTTAAAATTTTAAATAATGTGTATATCATAACCCCATTTTGGGGAGAGAAAGGTGTCTGTGTGTTGTGTGTGTCTGTGTATGTGGCCCATGTTAGAGATGCTGAAACCTTGGCACACATCAGAATTATCTATACGTAGGATTTCTTATTCTGTAGGTCTGGGTTGGGCGAATTTGCTTTTCTAACAGGTTTTCACATACTGATGCTCTTAGTTGGGGACCATGTTTTGAGAACTATTTGTGGGAAAGAGAAGCATAGAAAAAAGTCTTCAAGGATGCTGTACCATAATGTTGACAGTAAACCTCATTTCTGGATAATGGGATTACAAGGCCTTTTGATTTTTATCATTATGCTTTTCTGTATTTACCAGACCCCCCATGACTATTACTGTTATCATCAGAAGAAACAGCATTTACAGTTTTCTTAAAAGTTCTAGCATTTCTATGTGATGAGCACACATAGAGTCTATTCTCCGTTATACCTCTGCCATTATTTTGTAAAAGTTTCAAGAACTCAGCGTTTCATGTCCCTTGTTTTTATTTTGTCTTCGCAAGATGTGATGAGCGGGGCATTCTTGTCACATGGAGTTCTTCTTCCCGGTCATGGTGCGAAACATGACACGTTCAGCAGGTCCTCAGTGGCTCAGTTAGTTAGAATATCCAATTCTTTTATGGCACATCAATCCTCTTGAGGCCCCATGGGATCCTATTTCATGAATCCAAATTGTATTTGACATGCCTTTGGAAGAGGAAAGTCTCCTCAGTATCTGAAAAAAGAGTAAGAAATTTGTCTAAGACAACCAAAATAAGTTGAGACCGATATGATCATGTTAACTCTCTTGACCTCAGAATAAATCAACCAGCCACCAACCAAAAAAAACCCCCGGAACTGAACTATCACTTCATTGTGTAAAAGGCTCTCCCTAATTCACCCCTTAACAGTTTTAAAAATAATATGTGCGTAACAGTAGACATGAAAAGCAAGGCCTCAAGAATGCAGTGCTTTGCCACAAAAGAATGGCAAGCGTATGGCGCGTATATATGAGTTCCACTGATGTTTTAGAAAGGACCTCTCTTAATTGGAAATATATTTAGATGTTGACTCGCTGAGAAAACACAGTACTTAGAATCTAGAGAACTAGTTTCTGTGTCCAACTCTATCAAACTGTTGGCATGTTACTGAGCCCCTTGGATTAAACCCTAGTGGGTCAGTGGGTATATCGGCCCTGTGAACACCCGGGGCAGTTACCGTGATCAAGTGAGTCAGCTGTCGAGAAAGCTGGTTAAAAATGGTTTACAACCTAAGGCAGTGGTGTGGTCTGAACAGAGAGACCAGCACTGCCCTTTCTCTTCCCCAGCCTGGGGGTCTCTTGTGGAAGCTGACGTAGCTCATGGTCGTTGTGACCGAGAGAAGGTTGTGGCTCAGCTTGGCAGATCCAGGTACTTGTCCACCCTCCATCCTGCCCGGCCATCTGGCAGTAACACTGATTGACCTCTGGACGACCTCTGAAGTCAGACAGCTTTAGAACAAGCAAGATCTTTTCTGAAGGGTGTTTTTCCTGATAACACTGTTAAGTTCCTTTCCAATTATGATGTCTCCAGGAAGTTAAAGTAGTTACAGTCTCTATGGAAATCCATAAATCTGTTATATATTAAAAAAATGATCTCTCACCTGAGGAATTTGTCACTTCATTGTTCACTCCCTGTCTTAGGAAGCTAGGGAACTAGGCCTTTGTGAACCCTCCCTTATGAGTTCGTACTGTTCTTCACTGTTTCAGCTAAGGTGACACTTCATCCGTCTACATCCTAAGTATTAACAAATGTTCCAGAATGATTTGATGTGCACTGATGAAAATGTCAAAATTGTGAATTCTTAAGAAAGGGGGGGTTTTGCTCTGCTTTCTGGTTCCCATAGTACCTGGTCAAGTTTGGTGGTACTTCTTAATTCATTCTATCCAATTCATTCTATCCTTCAGCATAGAAGGGTAATGCACTTCAAGAGTGGTGCCATCTTTTTAAGCATTGCCAGCAGATGGTAGCACCGTGTGCAGTTCCTTTTCTTTGTCTTAAGGGCCAGTGAGTCTTATGTAACTCTTCTTGCTCATTGGCTGTCCTTCAGTTGGTTTCTGTTGACTGTGTGTGGTCTGTAGTCATGGGGTTGTTGCTGTCAGGAAGGTTGGTTAAGACATGCACATGTCAGGGCATCATTCCTGCTGGAAAAGGAGGACAAAAAGGTAAACAGGTGACTGGAGTATGGTTTTTAGTCTAAAACATACATTATTCTGAACTCTACAAAGCAGTTAATGATTGAGAACATTAATTATGGGAGTCTTACACCTTCTTCTTGAAGAGCTCCTCTACTTGTTGGAGAAATTCTTGTTGGAGTTGTTGCTTATGACATAGCTTGTTCTGGAATGCTCCTGCAGTGTTTGTCATCTTGTTTAGCTTTTATGTTATTTATAGTATCTGTGATCTTACCTTAAATTCTTCGCAGCATTTCCATTGCATACTGGTCTTTCTATTAATAAGTTCACCTTTAAAATATTAGCATGACTCAAATTGTTCTGAAGTTGAAGTTTAGGATTTGATGTGACCTCTATTAGGTGTTTTTGCTAATGTCTTTTTAAAATCTTATCACTTTTTTGGTTATCTTATGATGCTATTTAACACAATAGGAAAGGAAAGATCATTTTCCATCTGTCCTCTTGTGTTCATGGTTGAAACCCTCTGTAATGAAAGATTAACAAGAGAAAAACACACAAGTTTATAAACATGTATACGTGAGAAGGGGCTTCCCCAGGTGGCTTGATGGGAATCCACCTGCAATGCAGAAGCACAGGAGGCGTGTGTTCGATCCCTGGGTTGGAAAGATCCCCTGGAGGAGAGAATGGCAACCCACTCCAGTATTCATCCCATGAACGGAGGAGCCTGGTGGGCTACAGTCAGTGGGGTCACAAAGAATCAGACATGACTGAAGTGACTTAGCACACACGCACACATACATGAGAAGACCCAAGGAAGAATGAGTAACTCCCTGAGTAACATACCTTAAATATCATCTTCCGCTAAAGACAAAAGAAAAGGGTGTGTGTGTGTGTGTGTGTGTGTGTGTGTGTTGGGGCGGCTACGTGAAGTCACCAGGAAAAAAACAGTATAAACAAGAAAAGAGGAAGGTTTGTTAGGCTGAAGACCGTGCCATCTCCATTGAGTTGCTTGTGATTTAAAGTCGTCCTTCTCTTCCTGGTACAGTGAAAGAGGTAATCTTAAACAATGGTTATTTCCTTTATAAACGTAGATACCCCTGAAAAAAGAGGAACGTCTCTGTTTTCTGAGCTTTCCCTACATCTGCTATTTCTCAAAATAATCCTTATGCCAAAGAAGCATGTTTTGGGGTGGCACGGTCTGCTGCCCTTCAGCACACATGGCCTTACTTGGAGCAGGAAAGGAGTTCTTGCTTCATACTGTTGTAATAGTAAGATGTCTTGGACTGCATGATACAGAGCAGCAAAGAGAGGTATTTATAGTGAGGCTCTTGTTGCTTTGCCGTCTACTTGAAGCACGCAGATGTGGAGGCCCGACTGTACTTGGCCATTTTGTATAGGGATGGACTTGAGCACCTGCAGATTCTGGTATTTGGAGGGTGTCCTGGAACCAATGCCCTGCAGATACCAAGGGATGACTGTCTATAGCTGAATAAAATGAACTCTAGACTCTCTTTTCCTTTGCTCCCTGAGTAGCACACTGGTCAGTGAAGTAGAACTCACTGTAGCTTGTTTCCCAAAGTGTCCTTTGGTGGTGGCCTCTGATGTCGCAAGCAAACTGGTTTTGCCAGCTAATAATTTGTTTCACCGAATCCCCAGCTTTTTAGCTCCCTGGCCCTACTGCCACCACCATCCCAGGCTTCCTGAGACCATCCTAATTCTTGTTATCTGTGCTAACTGGTGTGAAAAGATTGCTTTGAGCTCCATCCAAGACTGGTTTGGAGCACTTCAAACATTTTGAAGAATAAGAGACAGCAAGGGCAGTAAAAGGGTAGGGGATTAAGACGTCCAAACTGTTGTGTATAAAATAACCTACAAGGATGTATTGTACAACACAGGGAATACAGCCAGTATTTTGTAATAACTGTAAATGTAGTATGGGCTTCCCAGGTGGCTCAGTGGTAAAGAATCTACCTGCCAATGCAGAAGATGCAGGTTGATCCCTGGGTTGGGAAGAGCCCCTGGAGAAGGGAATGGCAACCCACTCCAGTATTCTTGCCTAGAAAATTCCACGGACAGAGGAACCTAGCAGGCTGCAGTCCAGGGGGTCACAAAGAGTCAGACATAACTTAGTGACTGAGGACACAATAGCACATATTGTATACCTGTAACTTACATTAATATTTTACATCAACTCTACTTCATTTCAAATAAAAATGAAGCCCCAAGAGTACGTTTACACAAAATACCCAAGCTGTAAAGAAGCATATACATACACAAGTGTTGTTCATTTTGGTTCATCAAACCGTATTTGGCAAAATCTGAAGGTGAGAGTGTTGGTTCAACTTACTATCAACAGCTCCCTTACTCTGACTTATTTCATGCTTAAACCAGCCTGGGAAGTAGAAGCCTCAAATTCTGCGGAAGATTTATAGTTTTCGTGAATTGTGTTTTCTTACAGCTTTCACTTTTACTCAGTGTACCTAATAGGATGATCCCGAGCGGCTTTTCTCTTCTAAGTCTGTCTTCACTTATCACCAGGCTATTGATGGTAAACAGTTCAAATGTTGTCACTGCTTGCCAGTGTCTGTCCCCGGGTGTTTGGAGGTCGGGGCGCCAGTGCTTCAGGGGTGCACGTGACTTGTTTATACCAGGAGTCTTCTTGCCTGGGCCAGATTCCTCTGGATTGGCACCTTCCTGTTCCTTCTAGGAGAAATTGTGCTCTCTTATCCGTCTCTGAACTCAGTGATTATGAAAGTAAGGAATTATCTATTACTCTGGTAGATTGCTTATTGTGGTGAAATATTTATGACGTGCAGTTTATCACTTGAACTGTTTCAGTGTGGAATTTAGTGGTTTTCAGTTCATTCACACTGCTGTGCAGCCATCACCATTTTCAGAACGTTTTCATCATCCCAAACAGAAGCTTTCAGTTCAGTTCAGTTGCTCAGTCGTGTCCAACTCTTTGCAATCCATGAACCGCAGCATGCCAGGCCTCCCTGTCCATCACCAACTCCCGGAGTTCACCCAAACCCATGTTAGTCCCCGTTAAACAATAACTTCCCATTCCTCCTCTCCTAGGCTCTGGTAACCACTAGTCTACTTTCTGTCTACGTGAACCTGAGTATTGCAAGTATTGCAAGTATTGAAGTGGAATCTTTTCAGTATTTGTCTTTTTGTTTCTGGTTTATTTCGCTTAGCATAAGACCTTCAATAGTTCATCCATGTTGTGGCATGTATCAGAATTTCCTTTTTAGGCTGAATAATCTTTCCTTGTGTGGAGACATATCATTTGGTTTATCCATTCTTTTGTTGATGGTCATTTGAGTTGATTCCATGTTTTGGCTGTTGCCAAAACGCTGCTATGCACATCGGCATGTAAATACCTCTTTGAGTCCTTACTTTCAGTTCTTTGGGGTTTGTACCCAGAAGTGGGATTGTTGGATTCTGAATACATTTTAAGACACCATTTTCAGATCTGACCACAAGGCAGTCTTCATCTGAATATTCCCTAGTTTACTTAAGCATTCTCTAGTTATTATACATTTAAATTATAGGTAATTTTTACATCACAGAAACTGTCAGCTTCCTTCTTATTAGTCCTCCGTTTTCTCAGTGAGTGTGGAATTAGGAATATGGTCTAGTCAAGAAGCAGCTAGCTAAACTTTCTTTTTGAATACCAGAAAAAATGTCTGTGTTCTCAGAAATGCACCAGGAGACAGACAAGTTTTAGGAGCTCATGGAACTATTTAAGAACTGAATTTCTTGGCAGGCTTATAGTTTAACAAAAGATAATGACTTTCTTTTCTTTAATAGAAACTTGGACATAATGACCACTTCCATTCCATGTTTGTCTGACATCTTCATTGTAAGATGAGTAGATTACTCAAGGATGAAATAAACAGGCCTGCATCTTCTGGTGTGATGGCACAGCAGATTCTCGTAAGAGTTGGATTAGAGGCAGATAGAAATAACTGACAGCTTTAGTAAATGTCACTGTTTGTACTAGCAAACAGGTTTCCTTCTGATTTGCCTCTCTCCTAGCCAAATAGTCACTTTAAGTAAGTCATTTCCAGAGCAAACTGACATCTAAGTATCTCTTTAATAAGTGTCCCCTGCCCTTCTAAGACGTAACCCTTTGCTTTTGTCTTTCTATGTCTACGCTCCGTGAATGACTGCAGTCAGTTGAACCTGTTTCTTAATGGAGCGCTGAGATGATGAACTCTGCTTGAATGCCATGGGCACATATACACACACTATCTGAGATCTGCCCCTGCCGCCAGGGATGTGTTGTTTAGATGTTCTTCTAAGTTCAGTGTCTGGGACGTTTCTTCTGTTTTCTGATGTGAAATTCCCGCTAGACTGTCTCTCTGTAGTATGGAGAAACCATCTACACGAGATAGAATATAATGTCATCCAAGTCTGAAGCTTGGAGGATCGTCTTTATTCTGACCTCTTGTATATCTAGACTGCCCACCCGCCTTCTCCACTTAGCTGTCTAATTGGCATTTCAGACTCCTGCTTTACCTACCAAACTAACTCAACTCTTCTCACAGTCTTCCCATTTTAGTAAAAGACGATCCCGGGCTTCCTCTCGCACAGGTCTAACGCGTGGAGGCACAAATCTCATCAGTTCCTCTCTTCCCAGACATTGCACGTTGGTTCATCCGCCCATCCCTCTGCTCTAACTTAAGAACATGTCCTGAAGGTGACATCTTGGTCCCCAAGTGTGGACTTGCTTCTGTTTTTGCTCTTGTCAGTCCCTCCAGCTGGAATCTCCTCCTCCCTGGTTTCTGGTCAGTGGATTTGAAGCATTTGTTGATTTTTTTCTTTTTCTTTTGAAAGGCATGTTTGGGGAGGGTTGAATTTAATTCCATTCTTAGATGAAGATTCTGTGTAGAGATAACAGAGAAGGCAGTGGCACCCCACTCCAGTACTCTTGCCTGGAAAATCCATGGACGGAGGAGCCCGGTGGGCTGCAGTGTATGGAGTCACTAAGAGTCGGACACGACTGAGTAACTTCACTTTCACTTTTTACTTTCATGCATTGGAGAAGGAAATGGTAACCCAGTCCAGTGTTCTTGCCTGGAGAATCCTAGGGACGGAGAAGCCTGGTGGGCTGCCGTCTATGGGGTCACACAGAGCCGGACACAACTGAAGCGACTTAGCAGCAGCAGTGTGGAGGTAATACATTTTCTTAAGACTATAAGACTATCTGTCCCTTTTCTTCTTAGATATTGCGCATCATAAGGTATAGGGGAGGTCAGTTACCCCAGGTTTTAGGCGTTTGTTGCTGTCGCTTCTGTTTTTATTTATTTATTTCTTTTGTCCATGCCACACGGCATGTGGGATCTTAGTTCCCTGACCAGGGATTGAACCCACACCCTTTGCCTTAGAAGTTACAATTTTGACCTCTGGACTACCAGGGAAGTCTCCTGTTGCTATCACTTCTGAACCAACTAAATGTTGCTAAATGTTCATATCATACCCATCTACAACCAATAATAGAAAAAATTGTACACAAAATATAATAATAATTATGCTATGTATATTTCCATCTACACAGGGAGACTTTGCTGTTTAATAGTCTTCTTTGAAGGGTCTTTTTCTCTGTCTTGCCCTTTCTAATCCATGTCTTCTCAGATCACAGGGCTGCCCTTTCTATAACTCTTTGTGCTTATTCTGTTGTCTCTAACAGAGACAAATTTTTTCTTTGGGCAAAGAAAGAATATTTAATCCCCTGAAATGCAAGCTTTATTTAAGAGATGCTGTCCTCAGTAGGAATGTGTTTATTGCTTATAGACTTTTCATTTTACCTGCCAAGTCCTATTACTTGAAGGACTAAAAAAAAAAAAAAAAATCTTATAAAAGTACTTTTATTGATTAACACAGGAGAAAATTAAGCTTTTAAATGAGAGAAAAGGGGAACGAGGCACACTTATACACTGAACTGTAAATTAGCAGCATGAAGCACATGCTATGGACCCATACATAGTATAACTTACTTCAAGTCCAAGACTGGAAGTCGTGCCGAAAATCCCCAAAATGTCTATTGTAAGCAGCTCTAACAAGTGTTGTAATTAATGGCAGGAAAATATTCCAGAGCAAATACAGGTCCTGCTGGAACCCATGAGTGTGACTTTTCTAAAATGTTAATAAACTGTATCTCTGATATTATGTAACTAGAAATATAATCTCTGCTCACAATAGCATCTTTTAGTTTTAACAAACATTTATTCAATAATCCTGAGTTTTTAAAAACATTTTAAATAGAATTAATTAAAAAATCCTAGAATCTTATTTTAACATAGAAGATTTTTGAGCACCTCCATGTATCAGCTGTTGAAGAAGCTGCTGAAGATACTGTAGGACTGAGATGTGGCTGACCTAGCTTGCTTACTGTGTGTAACATGCTTACGTGGTATGTGGATACTGGTTAGTATCTTCCTGGGGCTGCTACGCTGGATGAATCTCAGGGAAACATCCTTGAGAGTTTCGCCCTCCCCGCCCATCTGAGATCAGACACCAAGACTGCTGGCATATTCCCAGCTGGGATGCTGGGGAAAGGTAACTGGAGAATTGGGGTGTGTTGGGAAAGAGTTAAAGAGCTTTTACGTGAACCTTCAAGTGCAGCCGGAGGAAGGTTTTGGTCCCCTGCCTTTTTGCTGTCCCTTGTCATTTGTCTGTATGGTTCACCTGAAAAGTTGTCTATTAATGCAGTAATTATGTGAGGAGGGTTGCTCCTAATCACCATACACTGTCTTTCCAGAAGCATGAAAGAAATCTAGACTGCCAGCTACCGAAAAAACCACAGGGACTTGCATCTGGCAGCCTCCAAGTGTCTGGTACAGGGACGATGTCATGGAATTTCCTGTTTTAATTGCAAAGACCGATTGAATTCCTGGGGCGTTTCTGACCTCATCTTGGTTGATGAGTCTCCTGACTCATCCACTTTATTTAAAAAAAAACAACAACAAAACTTCTTTAAAAAAAAAAACACACCTTTTTTTCTTTTTTAGGAAAAATCTTAAGGAAAGTCAATTATTTTAAGTTTTGAAATATATCATATTCGTGTATAAGTTAGTTGCTCAGTCATGTCGACAGTTTGCAGCCCCATGGACTGTAGCCTACCAGGCTCCTCTGTCCATGGAATTCTCCCGGGAAGAATACTGGAGGGGATAGCCATTTCTTCCTCCAGGGGATCTTCTCAACACAGGGATCAAACCTGGGTCTCCTGCATGGTAGGCAAATTCTTTACTGCCTGACCCACCAAGCATATAAAACACACGTAATGACTAATAATAATAAAAATGAACACCCATAGGCTCTATTCATCTGAAGAAACAGGTTACCCATGCTTAAGAAAAGGCGAGTAGACAGATAGCAGTATTGCTTTCAAAATAACCACATTCCTGATTTTTGTGTTCATTATTCCTTAGCTCTTTCTTTCATTTTTTAAAAAACAGTTTTACTTTTAGCTCTGTATCCCCCAGATAATAGTTCGTTTAGTTTTGCCCTTCTTGGAGAACTTTATAGAAATGGAATTATGCTGAATATTTTGGGGGACTTTTTTCTTTCTCTCAGCGTTTGTTTTTGAGATTCATTCAGATTGATGTGTAGTGACTGTAGTTCATGTTCTTGCACTGCTGTGAAGGATCCCATTGTGTGGATCATCACTGTGTATTTTTCCATTCTCCAGGTTTCTTTCTTTACTGGGGTTTGGAAAGCAATGTGCTGTGCTGTGCTAAGTCGCTTCAGTCATGTTCAACTCTGTGCAACCCTATTGACTGTAGCTCACCAGGGTCCTCTGTCCATGGGGATTCTCCCAGTAAGAATACGGGAGTGGGTTGCCGTGCCCTCCTCCAGGGGATCTTCCCCACCCAGGGATCGAACCTGCATCTCTGAAGTCTCCTGCATTGACAGGCAGGCTCTTGGCATCACTGGGGAAGTCCCCTGGAAAGCAGAATGGACCCCAAATTCAGCAAGTCAGCTAGCCATTGAAAGCTTCAAAGACTGACCCTTTTCTAGCCAAATTCCCAAGTGGTTTGCTTTCATTTGTGGGAATGGTGAAGGCCTCATTTTTGGAGACTTCCCAGAGAATGGACTTGCTTTGCCTTCTCCAGGGGCTGCTGGCTCTTGACCTGATTCTACTCCGTCTGGAATCACAGCCCTGTTTCTGCAGGATCTTCCCGAGGCTTTCTTCCCTGTGTCTGAGTCCTTCCCCGTGTTCACCGCACTCCTTTTAGGGGCTGATCTGTTTTGGGGGTGGGGAACAGCCAGGAAACCAGATGCTCCAGCTCGAAGGAGGCTAGTCTTCTGAGCACAGGAAGGTCCTGAGGCTTTCTTCTTCCTGCGCTTGGCTTCCTCAGGGCCTTCTCCTTCCTTCCGCTCTGTGCCCACCTTGTTTCTCATCAGAAATTGGCAGATGTTCTGCTGCGCCCGCCTTCGTGCATCTCACAGTAGTACCCTCCCCTGAACACTCTTTGGGAAAGGCATCGTTAATATATTTTCCATTTGTTTACATTGGCTCCTTTTACCTAGATCTCAGGATTGCAGTGGAATCTTCTAGTACCTTACGATAAGTCCATTTATCTTGAAGGAGAATGTGAACCGTTAAGGGCAAACTAATTTTCAGTTTACATTTGATTTAGAATGTATAGGCCAAATGATTTTGTGTGTATGTGTGTGTGGGTGGGTGAATGACAGTAGGGCAAAGAAGGAATTTTGTAAGTTGACAAGAAGAATACAGTCTCAGGTTTTAAGGGATATTCATTGCCCTTGGAATTATATTCTATGAAAGTATGAGAGTAACAGAAAGGGCCCAAACCAAAATTATCTTTTTGTAAATGTCTCCAGGCAGAGAGAGATTTTGTACGTAAAAACACTATGAAATGATTGATCTTCCTAATGATGGTAAATCAAAAATTCTACCCTCTTTCCACTCCTTCCCTCCCACCATCTCTCCGTCTCTCCCTTCCTTTTTGGTAAGGGGGCAGAAGTGAAGGTGAAGAAGTCGAGGACACTGATTTATCCTTTGTTAAAAGACTTTGTTTTATGACAGGTACACGCTCTGCTGATCGGGGTATATTAGATAGATTTTATTTGGGGCTTTGTCCAGAGTATGTTTTCGTCTGTTGGTTACTTTTCTAAATCCCCTTGACTTTGAATGTATTAAAGAGATGGAGACTGAAATGAAAACTGCATCTAATTATACCTTTTCCACCAAAATTTTAAACCTCAAAGCAGAGAAGCTCAATTCTGAATAACTGAAAATTGGGTCTAATCCTTATTTAAAATATTTCTTATCCTGATTTTAAAAAAAAATTTTTTTTTCAGTTCTTCCTGCTGCTCAGATTTTCTTACCCATAAGTATTTTAATGTGAATAAAATTTCCAGCCAACTGGCTCCTCTTCCTTCACACACCAGCACCTTAACCATTTTGCCCTGTTTTCCACTCTGTCCTAAGCAGAGGCCAGAGGTGACTGGAGTGATCACGAGCAGCTGTTACTGTCCGTGCGGTGAAGCAAGCTTGGCTTGCTCTCAACTTCCCATCTCTTTTCACAGTGCTGGGCTGTCAGGAGGCCCATCTCGCTGTCGCCTCCCTTTCGCCCCGTGTAGCGGCTGTCGTGTCTGCTGCATGCAGGAAAGCGAGATAACAGATGGGAGTGAATATTGCAGCCTCAGAATGGATGAGTTAGGAGGGGAGGCGTGGCTGACCTCTTGGGGCTGTCAAACATCTATTTCTTGGGATCTTACGCTTCCCTCTGGACACAGGAGGACTGAGGTCCCTGGGAAGGGAGTACCTGCTGTTCTCAGTTCCCGGTAAAACCTTTGGAGATTTGTAATCTACGTGTTTGTTTCTCCAATCTGCGCGTGCATCCTCCTTGACTCAGAGATTAACAGAACTTTAAAAATTCTCTGACAGCCTTATCTCAGGAGCATCAGCTATTCCTTATATACACAAGACTGGCTGTGTATGCATACTTCTTAAGGATGGGTTTGTCATGCTCTGTTGTTATATGGTGGGTGTGGTGTGATGTTCCATGATGCTATATTACACTTATTCCCTTTCCATGTGTGTGTGTTTGAAATTTCCCCCAGTAAAGCTTTTGCGAAAATGGAGCACTGCATATGTATTTGATTGGTCTTCAGACAAACCCGAAAGAATGGCGTTGCTCAGGGAAACATTGCTGTTGTCTCAAATGGTACTATTAATATTAATAGTGACCTGGTGGTGTGTCTTCATATATTCGTTCATTCACTTATATTTATGGTGCCTGACAATGTTCTAGGCACTGGGGACAAGCTAGAGGGAAGCCCCTATTTCTGTGAATCTTATAACCATTAGGTCCAGGGGAGAAGGTCTGGAGATAGGTAAGTAGGTAAATAAATAAGGTGGCTTAAGGTGGTGCAAGGTGCTGAGGAAAACAGAACCGAGCACTGTGAGACAGGGGAGGTGATTTGGTGCAGACAGCTAACCTGAAAGTTAAAGAAGGCTTCCCCAAGAAGGGAGCAGGGTCGTGGGGAGGGAGGGGTCCCCAGGCAGGGGGAGCTTCTGAGCAGGCATCCTGGATGCCAATTCTCTGGGAGGGGGAGTGGGGTGCGTTACACTTTTAAAAAGGCGGCCGCAGAGAACGTGCAGTCCAGCCAGTTCATCTGACATACGTACTTCCCGACACCCAGAGTCTGAAATTAGCCTCCTGCCCAGTACCTGCTGCTTTAAGAGCTACCGAGTGAGCCAGTAAATAAGCCAGTAAACATATCCATGTTAAAAGGGCTTTCAAATTAGTGGTTAACCAAAACAGTCACTTTTCTGCAGTGGTAAAATAAACATACCCAGTTATTTGCATAAAAATAGGCTTCCTTTCAAGTATGACCATCATAAATGGCCTTGTGGGACACCAGCCTACTTTCTGAACGCGGTTCTGAGGTTATTTTTTAATGCCTGTGTGTATGGCTTTGGTAAACACATGTTCCGTCCTGTGCAGCAGGCGCACAGGAGACTGGAAGGACAGAGCCAGGACGATCGTGACCCAGCCTCTGCCTGGGGGGCACCCAGAGTGGGAAGAGGCAGGGGTCTGTGACCTGCCCAGATGCTTACCATGTGCCAGGCGCAGGTCAGTGGTCACGAGCAGAGCAGGCTTGGGCACAGCCCTAGTGCAGCTCAGCTTCAAGTGGATGAGACAGACAATAAATCACAATGCTGCCAAAGTACAATGGATGCCATGAAGAAAATTGATGGAGAATTCCAGATGGGATGGTCAGGGAAGGGCTGTCTGGGGAGGTGATGGTCACACCTAGTATGAAAAAAGAATCAAGGCAAAGTACGTTCTGGCAGAGAGAGGGGCGTGGGTGATGGCTCTGAGTCAGAGAAGAGTTTTTATGAGTTCACGGTGGGTAGAAAGGAGAGGACAAAAGATGGAAAAGTGAACAGAGGCCAGATCCTATCGATGACATTAAAGAACTCATTGACATTATTCCAAGTGCAATTGGAAGTTATTGCAGGTGTTAAACAAGGAGAATGGTAGGAATTTGTGTTTAGCATATCATTTTAGTCACAAGGTTAGATGTAGGGTTAAAGGGATTCACCAGAAGATCCTAATCCCAGTTTTTGCCTGGTCTTTATCCTAGCCACGCCGCTTACTTAGCTGTGTAGGCTGTTTGCTTATCTGAGAAATGGAGGTAATACACTCCACCTCCTATTGTGGTGAGGATTGAGTGAATAAGATAAGGTGTCAGGACCATGTGCAATGACTAGGATATGCTCAATAAAATCAGTGCCCTCCTTGTCCTCTCTCCTTCCCATGGAGTAAAATCCAGGAGCAAAGTGTTCTGGGGTCAGCCTCTGCTGGCCTTGAGGCCAGCATCACTGAACCCAGTGGTAGCTCCATGAGGTGATGGCCACCATGTCCCGCTTCGGGCTGAGCACCAAAAATGGATGCTTCTGAGCTGTGGTGCTGGAGAAGACTCTTGAGAGTCCCTTGGACTGCAAGGAGATCCAACCAGTCCATCCTAAAGGAGATCAGTCCTGAATATTCATTGGAAGGACTGATGCTGAAGCTGAAGTGCCAGTACTTTGGCCACCTGATGCGAACAGCTGACTCATTTGAAAAGACCCTGATGCTGGGAAAAATTGAAGGCAGGAGGAGAAGGGGGAGACAGAGGATGAGATGGTTGGATAGCATCAGTGATTCAATGGACATGAGTTTGAGCAAACTTTGGGAGACAGTGAAGAACAGGGAAGCCTGGCATGCTGCAGTCCATGGGGTCACAAAGAGTCAGACAGACTTAGTGATTGAACAAGTTCAAGGTTGATCTGGCCCATTCAAGAACTGTATTAATAATGGAGGCTTTATCAGTGGCTTGTTCCAATTGAGATGATTAGTTTAGTCTTACAGAGTTTCTGCTTTTTTCTTGATGCCCTTTGAAGGAAAGAACCAGGTTACAAATGGAGCACCACCATTACCCTTTCACTGATAATTCTGAGTTCTCTTAGGAGGATCTACAAACCTTCATGCTTCTTGTTCATGTCTGAGACTCTGATTTAGACCAAGACGTGTTCTTCACTTGATTTTCTTGGACGTTCTTGTTGTTTCGAATCTCTAAATATCTTCTGTAAATAATCAGTTTCTTATACACTCTTGAGGGAGCATTTAATTCCCATGAATTCCATAATAGTGTTCATTGGGTTCCTGTTACAAGTTTGCCTTGTGGGTGCAAGGTTTACTTGTTTTTAATGATGTAAATAAAACATGTGAAGAAAATGCTGTTCAGTGGTGTGGGGGTAATAAATTTGACCCAGGAGAGTAGCAGCTGCCCTCGAGGTGCCTGTAGTATTAGGAATCCTGAACCTTCATGAATCAGCATTAGACTTAACCCATAGTCAGTTCTGCCCTGGGATGGATAGGTATTGTAAGGAGGTTTACACATGCAATGCGGGTTAGATGGTGTTATTTTTGTTGTTGTTATTTTGTTTTTGTTGTGTTTTTGAGGGGGTTGGTTTGTTTATTTTTGGCTTAGCTTAAAAAAGTCTTGAGTAAAAACTTTTATGAGAGCCATTTGAGGTTTACAGCAAAATTCAGAGGAAGGTAGAGATTTCTGTGTGCCCCCTGCCTCCGCTCATCCATAGCCTCTTCCATCATCCACGTTGTGCTCTGCAGTGGTACATGTGTTACAGCCGATGAACCTACACTGACACGTCATAGTCGCCCAAAGTCTGTGGATTCCATCTGGAAGGGTCCGCTGTCGGTGGTGTACATTCTATGGGTTTGGGCAAATGTATAATGAGACATGTCCATCATTAGATCACACAGAATGTTCTCATTGCCCTAAAATTCCTGTACTTTGCCTGTTCAGCTCTTCCTACCCTCCCAAACCTAGGAAGCCAGTCATCTTTTTACCGTGTCCATAGCTTTGCCTTTTCCAGAAAGTCATGCAGTTGAAGTTACACAGTATGTAGCCTTTTCAGACAGGCTTCTTTCACTTAGTAATACGCATTTACGTTTCCTCCATGTCTCTTCCTGGCTTGGTAGCTCATTTCTCTTTAGTGCTGAGGTTTAGATGTAATTTAATATCACCCGTGCATCCTGCCTTGAATGTTTTTAGATATACCCGGGCTCTGGAATCAAACTGTTCCCAGTGGGCTGTCCACAGCGGAGGTTGAATTGTCCTTTTCCTGCCGTCATGATTCAACTCAGTGTGACCTTGAAACTTAATGGTTCTGCATAGACACCTTTCAGCACATGTGGGCTGCTGAGTCAGGGATGTCTTGGTCCCACAGCCCTCAAGGAGGCGGGTCCTACAGGCTCGCCAGGTCCACAAGCATCTGGCATCAGCAGTGCAGCTGTTGCTATGGCAGATGGAAGGAAGGAGATTATGCAAAATAAATGGCTAAATAGGTAACATAAATGGCTGGAGGTGGGAGAATCCCATCACTGGAAAGTGGTAGTGGCAAGAATAGAACCGCGGCATCTGGTTTCTGCATCCCTGCTCTTAGCTACCATGCTCGGCTGGCTCTCAGAAAAGGCTGTTACCTGTCCTTACTACTCAGCTAACAGCTCTGCTTTCGTGAGGCTGTTGCATGGAGCGTGATGTTTGGTTCTGACTCCCTAATGTAGGAAATGTAAATATTGTTCATGCAGTTATAAGCTTGATATCGTAAGTATATGCTGTGCTATGCTTAGTTGCTCAGTCGTGTCTGACTCTTTGCGACCCCATTGCTGTAGCATGCCAGGCTCCATGGGGATTCTCTAGGCAAGAATCCTGGAGTGGGTTTTCATGCCCTCCTCCAGGAAGTATATGCTATCTAGGTACAAATTCTCACATAAGTGGAAAATTAATCCTGGAAGGACAAGTAAAACTGATAAGAAGTATGCTTCTTCCAGACAGCATGTTAATTGAGGTCTTGTCTAGTAGTAGCAGCTGAGAACTAGCCCGAGAAGGGCCTCACAGAGGGGCCTGATTCTTGATTTAAAGTCAAGAATTGGTGCTTACTGCTGCCTTTTTTTTTTTTAAGCTTCTCTGCATGGTCCTTTTGAAGATGCAGCAAGAAAGTTGCACAAGAGCCATGTTTTCTCTGCTCAACTTTGTTTTGGTTATCTAGTGTGAGTTCTTGCCAGGCTCTCCCCACCGGGAGTTGCATCCATGGTGATGAGAAGCTGGAGCTCTGTGCAGTGGCTCAGAGAACTCTCCGCAGAGACGGCCAGGGGCTTCTCAGAGGCCTGTCACCCACAGCAGTAGCTGGCTGTGTTTTGTTAGTCAGGGGGAATAATTCAGGCATTTTCCTTGACAAATATCAGAAGAAAAAAGGCAGGAAGGCTATTATCAGTGGATAGTAATTCCATCAAATAATGGTCCTGTAACTTGCTAAACTTCCCATCTGCTTTGTGTATCCATTTTAATTTTGGAAACACACACACACACACACACATATTGAATGAACATCATTAGGTTGAGTTAATAGTTCCGGTGGATATGCTCGTGTATTCCCCTCAAGTTTTGCATTTTATTGTAGCAATCTATTTGAATTAACCAGTTCATTAATGTTTTTGTCGTTTGCATTCTTCTTGTGGGTGTCAAGGGCTCTTCAAAATGTATATGTAACCCCATCTGCTTTTTGGGTTCCCTAGTAGCTCAGACGGTAAAACTTCTGCCTGTAATGCGGGAGATCTGGGTTCAATCCCTGGGTCGAGAAGATCCCCTGGAGAAAGAAATGGCAACCCACTCCAGTACTCTTGCCTGGAAAATTCCAGGGATGAAGGAGCCTGGTAGGCTACAGTCCATGGGATCGCAAAGAGTTGGACACGACTGAGCAACTTCACTGGATCTGCATTTTATAACTCATAGAAGTGCTTGCTATATAGTTTTGTATATATGAATGTGTTCATTTGTTGGTATATAAGTATATGAACTTATCTTCAAACTACACTTAATAATTCATGGTGGAAAATGAACATTTATAGCCACTTTTCAAACACAGTCCAACCCTGGGTCCTGTCTCTTTCTGTGGACAAACTACTGAGCTCGTATGGTGCTGTGGTCCTCGAGCAGGCTGTGTGCTCCAGTCCTTTTTTGCACTCACAGTTCTCCCTATTGAAGGGCCATTTCTTTACCCTGTCAGTGGGTGACTCTTCACCTCCTAGATATGGTGCAGGGGTTTCCTTCTCTGAGAAACTTCCCTTCTTCCCCAGATGATCTTTCCCTCTGGGGCTGCTGTGCATGTCACATTGTATCATAATTGTGTGTATAAGTTGCATTTATTGATGTCTGAAAGGCAGCATGTCTAATTTTTTTCTCAACAAAGCACACAGTATGTGTTAAATATTTATGGACTTGAATATAGCTCTTGTTTCTGCCTGTGCTCCATCCCAGGCTTCCCAGTCTACTGGATATTAGTTCTTCATGAATGTGTCTGTCTCTCTAACAAGGTGTTGAGGTCAGAGATATGCCTCATTCCTCTCTTATCCCTTAAAGCACCTATGATGTTCAGTGTAGTGATTGGTACTCAGTAAATACTTGCCAGCTTAACAGGGTCACTTGGACTCTGATGTTTAGTTCTCCAAGTGGAAGGTGAAAATCAAGGGCTTTATAAAGTATATGTCGATAGAGGAGTCTCTAAGAGTCAAATATCATTTAATTCTGTATCTTTCCGATATAGGTTGGCAATTTCCAACAATTAATCAAAACATTTTTTAGCACATGGAAGAGAATTTTCTGTTTCTGAAGAAAGCACTCATCATCCGTGTCTCTTGCAGCGCTGACTGGGGTTAGGGCTTGTGGATATTGGAGTTTGGAGGCATCTGACTTGTAAGTAGCTCACTCTGTAGTTGATGGGCTATAAATACTGGACAAAAGACTCCTTGCTCTGAGCATCCTCTTTTGGTGTAAGGTGTGAAGAGAGAATGACAGCTACATAGGATTGTTGTCATTGTAATATGCTATTTATACTGCCTTACTTATTTCACTCTCTTGTTAAACTCTTATATAGCCTACTAAATTCAGTACCTACTCCTCATTTCAAGACCTGGCCAGATACAGGTCCAGCTTATCTTCACAGTCCCATATCCATGTGTGTGTATGTGTGTGTGTCTGTCTTGTGTCATCAAACTGAACCTGCATTTCTGAGTCTAGCTGACTTATGAAATCTTGAGGACTTGATCCTAGCTGGAGAAGCCAATGGCACCCCACTCCAGCACTCTTGCCTGGAAAATCCCATGGATGGAGGAGCCTGGTAGGCTGCAGTCTATGGGGTCACTAAGAGTCCGACATGACTGAGCGACTTCACTTTCACCTTTCGCTTTCATGCATTGGAGAAGGAAATGGCAACCCACTCCAGTGTTCTTGCCTGGAGAATCCCAGGGACGGGGGAGCCTGATGGGCTGCCGTCTATGGGGTCGCACAGAGTTGGACACCACTGAAGTGACTTAGCGTAACATCCCATTGAACTTCTCTGTGTAAAATGCTGATTTAGAGAAATAATTATATTTAAATAAGACATAGGAAATGGTCTCCATTTTCTGACAGTCCTTGACACCTTCCCCAGACTTTGGAATTGTGAGATTGTGGTGATGATGAAAGAAAGGCTTCACATCTAGATTATGTTTAAGCCACAAGTGTACAAACTTCTGAGTTCTTCCTGTGATTTCAGTGCTACATAACTGGGTGGGCTTGGGGACTGAGATATCATGCTAGTATGTGGCACGGCCTCTGCTTTCAAGGGTTTAAGTCTTAAGGATGCACAAGACTTGAATTCAAACAGGATCACTGAAGGTTATAGGACTTTATGTGTGGCCGTGATGTTAGGCTCTTTTGTTGACCATAGCAATCCTCAGCTATCAGAGCTGGTGAAGGCCATGGTCTCAAACAATTGGTGAGGAATTGAAAGTGGAGCCTGGAGCTGGGTTTTGGAGAGGGGCGATTTGCTCAGGTAGAAGGGAGAGAGACCAAGTGGGTGAAAGTCATGAAAGTTTTAAGAGTTGTGTGGGGAGTGCATAAAGTGTGGGTGACCTTGAAGAGACCCATTAGCTTTTTTGTCCTGAGAGAGGAAAGAACCTTCAGTGTTTACAAAGTAGAGTTAGCATCAATCAGCGTACAACCACACATTCTTATTTTCTCTCTAAGCCTGTGTCTGCAGGTCAGTGAGTTCTCTTTGACGGGGTGTTCTTGTAGTTCATTGGATGTTTGCTTAGCCAGGAATATTGCGTCTTTCTCTGAAGGAACCACGTAGGTAGCAGCAATCACCTGGACCTAGTTGAGAGTTAGATGGAACTCTTTGTTAAGACTTTATTGATATAACCAACAAAGGCTGTAACTTAAAAATATATACTTTTAATATTGATTATGTTCATGATAGTTGTTTATATTCATCTTTTTTCATAGACACATAAGAGAAAACTTTTATCTTTACATTGCAATGTCACATTAGTTTTTCCTTTTTTCCCCTCAAAGGATAATATGCTGCATTTGGTTATAGTATCAGAATTATTCATGTTGGAAAACTTTTTCTTCACAATTACCAGAAAATGATACAGAGCCTCTGGAAATGGGGCAGTGAACTATGGTTCTGCCTTGGGATGCTTAGATTCTTATCTGCTAATTCAAACCTCAAGAAGTGTTTATCAGTGAATGAAGTACAGTTGTGATAAACCAAATGACTTTTCCTTCTGCAGCCAGGATCCTTGATCTAAACTAAATGATGAGTAATTTGGGTGGTGGCAGTTTCACTTAGTGACCTGCCTCTTCCCCATGCATCCTGGTCTCCATTTTTTATTATTAATATTTGATATTTATTTATTTGTTTTGGCTGCGCCAGGTCTTGGCTGTGGCATGTGAGGTCTAGTCCCTGACCTGGGATCAAAGCCAGGCCGTCTGCATTGGGAGTGCATTGGGAGTGTTAGCCATTGGGCCACCCAGGAAGTCCCTCCATCTATTCTTAACAAGCCATCCTTAGAAACATAAAGGAAGGTAGCTGAATTATACTGGCGTTCCCATATTATGTGCTTTCTTTCTAAGACAAAGAGATACACTTACAAAGTACTTAAAATGCTGAAATAGGATTGGTTTCCTAATAGGAATAAAGAAAACTGTGTTGAAATGTCAATAAGGAAAGGATTGCTCTATTATTGGGTGCCAAAGGAGGTCAGCGAACTACTGGCTAAAAACCAGCACTTACTCTCTGCTGCTGGTGTGATTATTATACAGTCGTGAAGCACAGGAGAACCCTAGGGAAATCCCTGGGATTTCTGTAAGCGTGTTCCACCCCCATTAAATTCCTTGGTTCACTGTAGCCTTAACGTGAAACATGTATTTTACTAATTTGTCCCATGCTGTTTCATATGGTTGCTTTATTGTAGGCCAAGTCAAGTGGCTTTTCTTTACCCCGTTAAATAAAGCCATGATTTTAAATGGCTTTTAAAAAATAAAGCAGGCGATATAAGAGAGGGCTTTATCAAAAGTACTGTGCGTGAGGTTTTTATTATTATTATTATTGTTCTACCTGTTCAGAATAGATGCCTTTTAGAGCAGTTGTTCCACTTAAAGAAATTTTCTTGGAAGAAACCTCAAGCTTTACGTACAAAGACCCATGGCTCTCTTATATTTAAAAACATGCGTGCATTGTTATAACAACATCCATGAGTGTCTTGTTTAAAAGGATAGATGCACAGAATGTTGAAACTTCTTAATAGCAGCTTGAGATACCAGTTTTTCTAGGTAGTTTCCCTCTGAAACCTGAAGACAAAAATCGCATTCTTCTTGTCGCTGCCTGCGATCATGACATAAGGATTCATTTCTTTTTAGCTAATTCATGGAATTTCAAGAAGATAATTCTTTATCTTCATCATTATAAGAAAGGTCATGATTTTCTTTCCGTAGATTTAAAGGTTAGGGTTATCTACCTAATTGTGGAATCCATGGAGTTTCTTTTCTTGATATTGAACTCTGGGTTTTATTTGGGGGCCTCATAGTTCTGGGACAGATATTGAACACAGTTCAGTTCAGTTCAGTCGCTCACTTGTTTGACTCATGCCAGGCCTCCTTGTCCATTGCCAACTCGTGGAGTTTAGTCAAACTCGTGTCCATTGAGTAGCGGATGCCATCCAACCATCTCATCCTCTGTCATCGCCTTCTCTTCCTGCCTTTAATCTTTCCCTGAATCAGGGTCTTTTCTAATGAGTCAGCTCTTCTCATCAGATGGCCAAAGTATTGGAGTTCAGCTTTAGCATCAGTCCTTCCAATGAATATTCAGGACTGATTTCCTTTAGTATGGACTGATTGGATCTCCTTGCAGTCCAAGGGACTCTCAAGAGTCTTCTCCAACACCACAATTCTAAAGCATCAATTCTTCGGCGCTCAGCTTCATCTATAGTCCAACTCTCACATCCATATACAACTACTGGAAAAACCAGTTTTGACTAGACAGACCTTTGTTGGCAAAGTAATGTCTCTGCTTTTTAATATGCTGTCTAGGTTGGTCATAACTTTTTTTCCAATGGGGCAAGCGTCTTTTAATTTCATGGCTGCAGTCACAATCTGCAGTGATTTTGGAGCCCCTCAAAATAATGGCTGTCACTGTTGCCACTGTTTCCCCATCTATTTGCCATGAAGTGATGGGACCAGATGCCATGATCTTAGTTTTCTGAATGTTGAGTCTTAACCCAACTTTTTCACTCTCCTGTTTTACTTTCAAGAGGCTTTTTAGTTCTTCTTTGCTTTCTGCCTTAAGAGTGGTGTCATCTGCATTTCTGAGGTTATTTATGTTTCTGCGGGCAATCTTGGTTGCAGTTGAACACAATGATGGAGAAAGGGCAACGTGCTGTTCGTGCCTATACCTTTTAGTTCCCATGCCCTCTGCCCAGGAAAATCCTTTTTTAAAAAACAAAATTCTTATGGTTCTATTCTCTATGAAGAAAGATTAAAGCCACAGGAAAAAAAACCCCATTTCTTTTTAATAATCATTTTGGAGTTTCTGAATCGATGGTATTGGAGATTGGTTAAGAATAACCACATCCAGAAGGCCAAGCCCCTGTGATAGAATCACATACCATATAAATCATAGTGTAGCTCCTTAACTTTGTACACAATCAAAACATTTACCGAGGAAGTTAGTCTAATGGTTTGTTAGTTTGCAAACTATTTCCTTTTCAGAGATTTTACTGGATGCAGAGTTTTTTTGTTTTAAGGCAAAATTGAAAGATAAAAAAATTCATGTGTGGTTGATGATAAGGATGCAATTGCTTTTAAATTTATACTCAGGGTTGAAATATGTGAAAATTGTCATCTAAACAATGCTTTCTAAGTGGGAGAGAAATCCCATATTGATTATTTTTCAAAGGAAATATATATATATATGTCAATTTAAAAAAATTCAAATATGAAAATTGATTTTGAAGTATTTAACCACAAGCAATATGATTGCAGCATGTTTCTTTCTTTTTTTTTCTGATGCTCTTTTTGTTGGCTATTTTATAATCATTAAAAATACTGAATGACTGGATAGATTCTATTAAGCCAAGGAAGAAACTTATTATGCCCACACTGTGTTTTTGAGCAAATATGAGTTTATTGCTTCAGGCAGTGGAGTAAATTTGGCTTCTGATCTTTGTGAAGTAGAGCATATATTATTAGATCATGTAATCAAGATGCTGAGTTTGCCTTTTTTTTTTTTCTTTCATTGCTTCCTTCTGATGTATCGCTGCTGTGTGGACAACCCTCTCTACTTCTGCTGCTGAAATTTTTTGTTTCCATCATTCAGGAAACCTCCCAAGGTAAGCACCTACATGGAATTTGGTATGCATGCTGGCTGGCCAAGTGTGCCAAAATTTCAAATTTCATCTATCATAGTGACCCCTCTGAAACATCTCTGCTTTTGAGAAGACAGCTCAGCATTCTAATGTAAAACTTAAACCATGAACAGTTAATGTTAGTAATGTTGGTCCTCTACATCTTATAAAGCACTTTCATATGTTATTTCATCCTTGGAACTAATGCGTGGGTTTTTAGAACAAACCTATCTGGCTGTTGTTTATATTTTGTTGATGATGACATGAGGCCCAGAGAGAGGAAATAACATGATAATAACAATAATTCACAGATAGGGTAATAGAGAGTGAAAGTGAACGTTGCTCAGTTGTGTCTGACTCTTTGCCATCCCATGGACTATAGTCCATGGACATGTCTAGGCCAGAATACTGGAGTGGGTAGCCTTTCCCTTCTCCAAGGGAAATCTTCCCAACCCAGGGATTGAACCCAGGTCCCTGCATTGCAGGCAAATTCTTTACAGTTGAGCCACAAGGGAAACTGAAGAATACTGGAATGGGTAGCCTATCCCTTCTCCAACAGATCTTCCCAACCCAGGAATCGAACTGGGGTCTCCTGCATTGCAGGCGAATTCTTTACCAACTGAGCTATGAAGGAAGCCTTCATAGGGTAATGCAGAACTATAATCACCACCTAGAAAATGGGAAGACAAAAATGGTAACATCATGGTAGGTTGGTAACTGGGTTGTTGACTGGACAAACTATCTTTTCTGTGTCCTACTAAGAATCATTGACATCATCAGAAATATTCTCCAAACTTTTAGAGTTTCAGACATCTGCCAACTTTACGTGCCCCTTTGGAGTTTCTAGCCAATTGCAAAGTCCACTAATTAGAGTCAGCCTCCATGCTCCAGCCAGCCTTCGTTGGCATGTGTGCCAATGAGAAGCCTAAGAATTAAAGAGTAGGTAGAAAAAGAAGACAATGAGAAGCATGACATCATCTGAATGATCAACTCTTGAATGAGTGAAGGCTGATTTCTATCACCGGTGAGTAGTTTATTGGTTATCCAAGGGACACTTAGTACCAAAAGGAAGGAGAAATGCAACCGGCCTCTGACCAGTGATGCTGGTTTGGTTTTTGAGATGGGATCAAGTCAGGCTACACCCACATATATTATATGGTCAGAATCTAAGACACACTGGGTAGAGGGAAGAAATCCAGGATAGATTAGACTTACTTATCTCTGGGATTATGAAGGAAAATCTAACTTAGCTTTTGGAGTATTGAGACTTCCCTAAAATGCTAAATGTTATCCTTTATGTTTATTGATGGTAGTAGAGCAGTTGTCCTTGGCCTTAAGAGTTCCAGCTCCAGTAAGGAAGCCGTGCATTGAGCAAATAATATGAAATCTTTTAAGAAAGAGGCAGTGTATGACGTTTAGAAATGTAAGCACTTGCATCCTGGCCAAATCTGAGAGATTAGAAGGTTATTCCTGGGCAATCATTGATGTGGTGTGTCTCAGTCATCTCCGAGTCTTTTGCAACCCCTTGGCTGTAGCCCTCCAGGCTCCTCTGTCATGGGGTTTCCCAGGCAAGAATGCTGAAGTGGATTGCCGTTTCCTACTCCAGGGGATTTTTCCGACCCAGGGACTGAACCCGCATCTCTTGCATTGACAGGCGGGTGCTTTACCACTAGCGCCACCTGGGAAGCCCCTGTTGATGTGGAAAAGTGTAACCAAAAATGTCTCTGCTACCCAGAAAGATGTGAGCTCCCGTTAAGTAGCTCTTTCTTCCCTTGCTGTTGGTTCCTAAAGGTTTCAGAACAGAGAGCCAACCTTGTGGTGTATTTAATTCTCTCCTTACAGAAAAAGGCACTAAAATCCTGAGCAGTTCCACATAGGGTTGCTTAATGAAGGAGAAGCAGTGAAATGAAAAAGAGGCACAAAACCACATTTTAAAAAAATCACTAATTGCTTTATATACTGAAATGTTCTGGTTACTTTCTGCTGCTGCTAAGTTGCTTCAGTCATGTCCAACTCTGTGCGACCCCAGAGACGGCAGCCCACCAGGCTCCTCTATCCCTGGGACTCTCCAGGCAAGAACACTGGAGAGGGTTGCCATTTCCTGCTCCAACGCATGAGAGTGAAAAGTGAAAGTGAAGTCGCTCAGTCGGGTCTGACTCTTGGCAACCCCATAGACGGCAGCCCACCAGGCTCCCCTGTCCCTGGGATTCTCCAGGCAAGAACACTGGAGTGGGTTGCCATTTCCTTCTCCAGTGCATGAGAGTGAAAAGTGAAAGTGAAGTCGCTCAGTCGTGTCCGACTCTTGGTGACCCCATGGACTGCAGCCCACCAGGCTCCTCCGTCCATGGGATTTTCCAGGCAGGAGCACTGGAGTGGGGTGCCATCGCCTTCTACCTGTTATATGATAGTTTCGTGCTTTCACTAGGTATTCTATTAATAGTTGCTATGAAGTATCTTCTCCAGGCAAGAACACTGGAGTGGGTTGCCATTTCCTTCTCCAATGCATGAGAGTGAAAAGTGAAAGTGAAGTCGCTCAGTCGTGTCCGACTCTTGGTGACCCCATGGACTGCAGCCCACCAGGCTCCTCCGTCCATGGGAGTTTCCAGGCAAGAGTACTGGAGTGGGGTGCCATCGCCTCTGCTAAAGCCAGAAGGTCGTGTTCCCAGCTTCCCCAGCTCTCACTGCTGGCACTCTGATAAATGCCTGCTGCCCTCACTGGAGTGTAAGCTCCGGGACTTGTCCACAATGCTAGGTGCACACACCTGTTCAGCTAGTACATGTGCGTCATCAGCCACTCCACCTAGCAGATCGTCTCTGCAGAGCAGACTCTGAGAGATTTGACAAGGCTCCAGTGCCCTTGATCAGCCCCTCATCTGCTGGGGCTTTGGTTCACCTCTGAGCCATCCACCCCCTGGGGCAGAGAGAACAATTTGTTCACCTGCCCCACCCTCAGCCCAGAGCAGGGAGCTCTGTCCATCGGAGGCTTGATTTTTGAACCAATGAAGGAGCAGTGGCTACTGTGCCAGAGGAGCCCCCGAGCCCGGATGTTGCATTCCTGTGTGCTGCCTGGAACCCCTGATCAGTGGAGCCAGCCCGAGCCCCAGGGACCTGCCCGGTCTGCCCCGTTTCATTTTCCATTGGCCCTGCCTCAGCTGTTCACCTCTGAGCCATCCACCCCCTGGGGCAGAGAGAACAATTTGTTCACCTGCCCCACCCTCAGCCCAGAGCAGGGAGCTCTGTCCATCGGAGGCTTGATTTTTGAACCAATGAAGGAGCAGTGGCTACTGTGCCAGAGGAGCCCCCGAGCCCGGATGTTGCATTCCTGTGTGCTGCCTGGAACCCCTGATCAGTGGAGCCAGCCCGAGCCCCAGGGACCTGCCCGGTCTGCCCCGTTTCATTTTCCATTGGCCCTGCCTCAGCGCCCCCATCCCATCTTTTCTGAAATCTGGACTGAGTCGAAAGTAAGTTGTGGCCAGCTGGGCGGCGGAGGAACACAGACCTACTCTCCTACTTGGAAAAAGGTGTGTTTGCCTGTTGGCAGAGAGGATGTTCTGATGGGTCATTGTGTGCCCCCCCCCATCTCTGGTGGCACCTCCAGCCTCAGCCTCCATCCTGCAAGATGGAGAACAAGGGATGTAGGAGTGAGATACCACCTTTCAAATCCCATCTCCAAGGCCACCTGCTCCTGGAGTCCATCCGGGACCTTCTGGGTCCCCTGGGGAAACCCAGGCAGGCCTCTGAGCTCCCCCAGCACATGGCTTACTCCTGCCCCTGTGTGTGTGACTCTGCTTTTACAGTCTGATAGTCCTGCATCCGTGCTTATTCCTTCCGTCGAGACTGTGATTGCTGCCCTTTTATGTCCATCTGTTCACTTAACCAATACTTTGGCCACTTGATGTGAAGAACTGACTCATGCAAAGACCCTGATGCTGGGAAAGATTGAAGGCAGGAGGAGAAGGGGACGATGGAGGATGAGATGGCTGAATGGCATCACTGACTCAATGGACATGACTTTGAGTAAACTCCGGGAGCTGGTGATGGACAGGGAGGCCTGGCATGCTGCAGTCCATGGGGCTGAAAAGAGTTGGACACGACTGAAGGACTGAACTGAACTGATACACTTAACCCACCTGGCCTTTATTCCCCACCCATTCCTAGCACTGTGGACGCAGAATTGAGTTAAATGTGCGTCCTCCATTGGCTGAAGCTCTAGTGGGAGGTCAGACAATCAGCCCTCACCGTGTAGCATGATCGGAGTGCTAAGGGTGCTGGCACCAGCCTGTGATAGCAGAGTAACCACTGCCCAGCCCAGGAGGACATGCAAGTCGAGAAAGAATTCTTAGAGGAAGTAACATCTGAGAGGGATTTTCAAGGATGTGCAGGAGTCTGTGGCACCATCAAGGCGGGAAAGTGCAGACCAGGATCAGGAAAAGTTGCCCAAGGACGCAGTAGTCTGGCTGACCACAAGCAGCCGGGGGTCAGCCGTCATGTGAGGAGGCCCATAAAGCAGGCTGAGAAATTTCTTCTTTTTCTTGTTTACCTTTCTGAGGCAAGAAAGAAGGGTCAGGCCAATGTGCGAGACGCGGAGGGTGTTGAGGAAGCGGACGTGTGGTGTCCGTTCAGTTGGTTTTCTCCCTGCTGCTCCTGATCCTCCATGAGATCTGAAGCTTCTGGTTGCTTGCCAAGGGCCAGATCCTGCCATGTATTAGTGTGGATCCCCACAGCAATGGACACACTAGTGACAATAGACCAAGACACGGGTTCGATCCCTGAGTGGGGAAGATCCCCTGGAGAAGGAGTGGCAACCCACTCCAGTATTCTTGCCTGGGAAATCCCATGGACAGAGGAGCCTGGTGAGCTACAGTCCTCAGGGTCACAAAAGAGTCAGACACAACTTAGCAACTAAACAATAACAACATCTGCTTTAACCAACAATTGCACGATACACTGGGCTTGGCTAAGTCCCCGTGACCCTGGGTAACTTCTACCTGCCCCAGGTCTGGTGATGCGCTAGGCACTCTGGCATGTGCTATTCACCTGATGCCATTTGTCACTGGTAACAACTCTATGAGGTTGAGAGGCCACCTCTATTTTTCAGGTGAAGAAACTAACCATCAGAGGCAACTTGTAGGCTTGTCTGACTGTGTGATTCCAAACTTTCACATAGGTTCCCATTTCACAGGTTAGACAAATTGAGCTCACCTCCCTTGCCCTGGTAGAGAATAGTGAATTCAGGGGAAAAAAAATGTGAAGCATGGCTTTTTTGGCTTGGCAGAGTTCCAAGCTCAAGAAAGATGGGTACCCACACATTTCATCACTCATGGGCCTTTCACATCGAATCCTGCAGGGACCCAGTGGCCAAGCAACTCCTCCTCCAACCCCACATGCCCAGCCCAGCTCCAGCCACTCGGGCTTACTGAAGCCAAGCAGCCTCTGTCAGCCTCTGTCTGTGAGGCCCTGGCCACCAGGGAGGGCTGGTACCCACTCGCCCACCCACTGTGTGGCCCTGCCTCAGGAAAGACGACCTCCTACCAAGCTGCCTGAAGCCCATGAGGTGAGAATAAAGGCATCCAAGTCAGCTCCTACCCCACCCTTCCATCTCTGCCTTGGATTTAAGAGGCCTCAGGGCTGAGGCTTAGCCCTGACACAAGCCTGTCACCTGGCCTCAGTGTCCACTCTAGGGAAAGGGAGAAACCACACAGACCTTCCTGGACATTGAGAGGATGAAGAGAAATGACAGCAGCGTGGACCAGCCCAGCTGCAGCAGAGACTCCTGCTGTTGTGCAGCCACTAACTCGTATCCAACTCTTTGGGACTGCAGGACTACAGCACACCAGGCTTCCCTGTCCTTCACTATCTCCGGAGTTTGCTCAAACTCATGTCCATTGAGCCAGTGATGCTATCTAACATCTCATCCTTTGCTGCCCGCTTCTCTTACCCTCAATCTTTCCCACCATCAGGGTCTCTTCCAGTGAGTCATCTCTCTGCATCAGGTGGCCAAAGTATTGGAGCTTCAACGTCCTTCCAATGAATATTCAGGGTCAATTTCCTTTAGGATTGACTGGTTTGATCTCCTTGCTGTCCAAGACTCTTAAGACTCTTAAGAGTCTTCTCCAGCACCACAGTTCGAAAGCATCAGTTCTTCAACACTCTGCCTTCTTTATGGTCCTTACATTCGTTCATGACTACTGGATAAACTATAGCTTTGACTATACAGACTTTGGTCAGCAAAGTGATGTTTGCTTTCTCTAAAGATCTTAGAGACTCCTGGGGGCACCTTAGAATGCATGCTCCCTGGCTGACCCTGCTCGCCTGAGCCTGGGGCCCAGGGAGCTGTATTTCCAACAGATTTTACAGGTGATTCTGGTGGGGAAACCAGGCAGTGAGATCACGGGCACAGGAGACCCCAACACCCCAAATGTTAGTCCTGGGAAATGTTGTTAGTCCCCCAAACTCTGGCCAGCCCTCCGCCTATCTCTGATGGTGTCGCCAGGCCAGGGGCCAGATCAGCCCCACCCTTCTCCCTCCCCACTATACCACCAGTTTTCTCTCTATCAGGGACCTCAAACCTCCTCCCTCCATGCCCCGCCGTTCCATCCCTGCAGTGACCACTGGGCCCAGACCCCGCTCACTCTTTGCTTGACCAGCACTGCAACCCTCGCAGGCTCCCCAGCTTCCAGCCTCTCCCCAGTGCGTCCATTTGTCCTGCTGTATTCCTTCTCCCCAAACATGGTCCTGCTCCCATCACCCCCTTCAGGAGACGCTAACATCCTGTAGAATCAGATTCTTTTGCAAACAAGGAATGAGCCAGACCTCTCCAACTCACCTGTGCCTTCTAGGCATTCATCAAATGCACGTGCCCGCTCCTCTTCCCTCGCCCCCTGCTTCCAACCTCACACTTTCTCCTCTCCAGCCCCCCTCCTCTTCCTGGGGCTGCCCCCAGCGCCATCAGCTCCTCCAGCCCCAATTCTTCCCTCGCATCAAGGCCATCTCAAAGGTCACACTCTCTACGGGATTGGCCCCTGGGTTGCTGAAGAGCACTCAGGTGCCAGAGCCGCCTCAGTCTCCTCTCAGAGCCACGCTCCATCCCAGAGCGCCTCCTCCTCTCTCCCTCCGCCCTCCAACCTCCTCCTCTGGGTCCAGGACGCTGGTCTGAGAACCAACAGCTCTTCCTCCCCAGTTTCCTCAAGCTGCTGCCCCCAGGGTCTCCCTCCTTCCCTCTCCACCTCTGCCCAGGGCATGGGGCCCCGCAGTGTCTCTTAGATTCTCCCTGCTCCCTGCTCAGCCTTTGCAGATGACGTGTCTGTTCAGTTCACCCCAACTGACCCAGTTTGAGGGTGCCATTTCCTGCCAGGGCCTTACCAATGAGCATCCTGTACCTAAACAGCCAGGCTCAAGTGCTGCATCATATGGGCCCTCCCAAACCTCAGGCAGATCACACCATTTCTCCATCCAGCCCCAGGGGCACCTCTGTCCCCTTAGAGAAATAACTTTCTAGACTCCCAGGATGTCCAGTGTGGGAGCTCAGCTTCTGGGGAGGCATGAAGCCCTGTTGTCTGGAAACAGGAGGGCAGGGATGGCCCAGGAGCTGTTGGTGATATTGGAACCCACGCTCTAGAGAGGACAGGAATGTGTCAGGTCCCCAACTAATGCTCACTTCTTGGGGACGCTTCTTCAGACCCCTGAGTGGAAGGAAGTTTGGGTATATGGAAGTGTGGAGGGAGGAAATAAAATGTCCCTGATATTTCCCCAGACTCTCAGTGGAAAACCCCACTGAGCCCACCCTACCCACCTACTCAGCATCTCAGGGAGAGAGTGGGTCAAAAAAGTGACTTGAAAACCCTACCAACTCAGTGCATACAGGTGTATGGTCCAATAAACAGATTCTAGAAGGGTTCCAAGTTTGATTTCACTCTGATCCTTGGAATGGCCCAGAAGGAATTTGACAGGAGCATGTCATAACCAGCCCAAACCTCCTCCTTGGTTTCCCAGCCACCATGCACTCTGAAGATGCATACCCCAAACTTAGAGCCCACAAAGATCAAAAGATCCCTGAATGCAGGTTCCAAAGAGACATAGACGTTATTGTGACATCCAGACCCATCTTGGGCATAAATTCCATTAACATTCACAAAACAATAAGCACATGTTTGAATTAATACCAATATTTATTGGTGTTTAACAAGAATCCACACCAGTACATATCTCTGAGTTTTATCTACATGTCCCTTACAGAGTTATTAAAACACCAAAATATAATTTTAACCATCAGCAGGATTTTAATTAACATACAATAATGATTCCCGTTCAATTGGACTACTCAGATTCAGAAAACAATTACTCACTCACAACACTAAATTTGAAGTGTTACCACAGATCTGTATCTCCTGAAGCCACATGAAGTTAGATCATAGTATTTCTTGTTAGAACTCATAGAGCATGCTCACTTCAGAGGGAAGATGGAGGCCAGGCCCAAGGGAGGTGGGAAGAGATGGGAAGAACTGGGAGCCAGCTGGGTGGTCCCCGAGGGAGAACATATCCCTGCGCTCAGCAGCTCAGCAGCTTTCTGACGGTCCTGGCAAGGTCCCTGCACCACGCCTGGGGGTCCCCAAGGTTGAGTCCTTCTGGCAATAAAGCGCTCGTTGCCACAGAAGGAAACGTGCCCCATGTGGCCTTGGGAAGTCATTTCTCCTCACCTCAGCCCTGCAAGAAGAGACTGCTGTGTTGTTCACTCACTAAATCTGAACAAAGTGCCCAGCTCTTTGAGAACCCATCAACCACAGTACGCCAGGCTTCCCTGTCCTTCACTGTCTCCCAGAGTTTGCTCAAACTCATGTCCACTGAGTCAAGGATGCCATTCAACCATCTCATCCTCTGTCGTCCGCTTCTCCTCCTGCCCTCAATCTTTCCCAGCATCAGGGTCTTTCCCAATGAGTCGGCTCTTTGCATCAGGTGTCCAAAAGCTTGGAGCTTCAGCATCAGTCCTTCCAATGAATATTCAGGTTGATTTCCTTTAGGAGTGACTGGTTTGATCTCCTTGCTGTTCAAGGAACTCTTAAGAGTCTTCTCCAGCACCACAGTTCAAAAGCGTCAATTCTACAGTGCTGAGCTTTCTTTATGGTCCAGCTCTCACATCTGTACATGACTCCTGGAAAAACCATAGCTTTGACTATACAGACGAGCTTCTTAATTTAAATACACCATCTCCACTGAGAAGAATGTGACCATTTTAAATAGATATTATTCCACCAAATCACTATCCCCATTCTACAGATGAGGAAACTGAGGCCTCTGATGGTTAAATAACTTGTCTGCAGTCACATGAAAAGATGCGGAGCTGAGCTGATCCATGAGCCGCCTGCCTCCCAAGATCTTCGTAAGATATCATATCTCATCCCATGGCAGGATGCTGAATGTTTTCTGGAGTTTAATCTGAATGTTTCAAAGCCTAAAAATAGTAAATTGCCTCTGCTCTAGAAATCTGCTGCTGGATATTTATCTTGAGGAAATCATCAGAGATGTACACAAGGACTCCACTTTAGGAAGTTCAGGGGCTTCCCTGGTGGCTCAGTGAGAAAGAATCCATGTGCCAATGCAGGAGACACAAGGTCAGTCTCTGGTCTGGGAAGACCCCACACGCCAAGGAGCAAGTAAGCCCAGGTGCCACAACCATTAAGTCTGTGCTCTAATGCCTGGGAGCCACAACTACTGAGCCCAAGCACCCTAGAATCTGTGCCCCACAACAAGAGATGCCACCGCATAAATAAATAAATAATAAATAATTATTTTTAAAAAAGGAAGTTCAAGCGAGAATTGTTCAAAATGTCCAAAAACCTGAGATGATTATAAATCACGGCACGTCTAAAAAGGAAAAATTGGTAGGCGCTGAAAATGACACAATGCAAGAATATTCAATTATGTAGAAAGCTGATGACAGAATAATGTTAAGTGAAAATTTACAAATAAATCAATTTATTCTTCATAATACCTTTTTATTTTAAAAAAAAATGCAGAACATGAGTACAGAGAAGAAGGACTGGAAGAATGTGTAACCTAAGACTGAAAATAGTGGTCATCTCTAGGGAGTGTCAATTTTTTTTTTAATGATAACATTTTCTTCTTTTGCAAATCTGTGTCTTCTAAATTTTCTGTAACTAACTTGCTAATTTTAACAATATAAAAATCATTATGAAAAATAAAATTTTTTTTTTTACAAAAATGAGGTGATCTGATTAAGAAAATACAGGACTAAATTTGTAATATGCTGGACACAGACAAGCTCTCCAATGTGGACTCAAACAAGGGAGAGAATTAATAATGTCCAGGTGGCAGATTTATTAATAATGCCAGAGCTAGAAGGGAAACTTATGAAGCTCCATTTATATCTGGAGCTTGAGCCCCAGAAAAGAGGAGGGCGGGCCTTGGCCCTGAGGCAGCCTGACTCTAAAGACTTCCAACTTGATTGGTTGTGTTTTTTGTGGCTTCTTCCCCTAAGTTTGGCACCCCACTCCAGCACTCTTGCCTGGAAAATCCCATGGACGGAGGAGCCTGGTAAGCTGTAGTCCTTGGGGTCTCTAGGAGTCAGACATGAGTTCACTTTCACTTTTCACTTTCATGCATTGGAGAAGGAAATGGCAACCCACTCCAGTGTTCTTGCCTGGAGAATCCTGGGGTCGGGGGAGCCTAGTGGGCTGCCATCTATGGGGTAGCACAGAGTCAGACACGACTGAAGCGACTTAGCAGCAGCAGCAGCCCCTAAGTTCTGTCTGAGAAATTGACTGGGCTCAAGCGTGAGTACCAGAGATTCACCATAAGGAGAAAAAAATGATCAGAAAGCATGAGGGTCGTTTGTCTAGTTTCCTTGTGTTGCCTAAACTACATATGTAAGCATAGATTTTGGAACTTCAGCTGAGCCAAGGAGATGATGTTGTCATCTTCCCCTGAAGGACAAGGACAAGGTTACCTGTGAGGGAAGCAGACATGAGCACCACAGCCAAGAGGATATTGCGAAATCTCCAACATGGTTTCTGCAAATCCAGTTCCTTCTACACAACATGGAAGGTACACTTTCTTCAGTGCAACATGGAGTCCCAAAACTTTGTCATTGAAGCCTAAGAGATTAACTTTGGTAGCAAAAGGCATTTATTCATCATCACAGATTCAACAAAGGGCTGCTTTCTCAGGTTAGAAAATACATATCCTCTCCTCCTCAGTCATGTGATTCCTGCTAGTGATAAATTATCATCCTTCATATACTGTCCTTTGATTCCTCACCATCAACCCTGCTTCTGGGGTGGAGAATCAGCTCCTTGGCTCCTGCCTCAAGGAACAGCTGGGCATAGGACAGATTCCTCTATATTCTTTTAAAATATTCCACACAAAAGAAATCATTTGAAATTTTGCCACCCCCACCACACATCCCCTTAAGAGCCTTAGGGAACAGTGGAAAGGAAATTGTTGGCAGATTCGTGAAGATTTTTGAGACTGTCCTTCAGTGAGTGCAGACACAGTAATTTCTTTTCAGACCCACAAAAGCAGAAAGAATACCTCACCAGTAGACCTGCACTGGAAGAACTGTTGGAAGTTCTTTGCAGAGAAGGAAAATGATACTCAGTGAAAACTTGGATTTACATGAAGGAATGAAGAACAACAGAAATGGTAATTCCATGGGTAAATATAAACACATCCTTCTTATTATTCAAAATTCTCTGAAAGATAATCAACTACTTAAAGGAAAAGTAAACACCATGTATTGTGGAGTTTATGGCATTTGTAGAAGTAAAACACATGACAATAGCTTGAGGTCAAGAGAAAGGAAACAGAAGCGGACTGTTGCCCTAGACATTAAATTAAAGACATGGATTAAAAACCCTGAAGCCACCACTAGAATAACTCAACAAAAACGTAAGGCTAACAAGCCAATCAGGGCTTCCCTGGTGGTTCAGAGGGTAAAGCATCTGCTTACAATGTGGGAGACCCGGGTTCGATCCCTGAGTTGGGAAGATCCTCCAGAGAAGGAAATGGCAACCTCTGCAGTACTCTTGCCTGGAAAAATCTCATGGATGGAGGAGCCTGGCAGGCTACAGTCTATGGGGTCGCAAAGAGTCAGACACGACTGAGCGACTTCACTTTCACTTTAATAAGCCAATCAAGGAGACAAAATACAAACGTCATAAAAGTATTCCATCCAAAGGAAGTCAGAAAAGGGCAGGAAGTTCACAGAACAGAAGAGACAAACAGGAAACCAAGAGCAAGAGGGTAGATTTAAATCACAGCAATGATGGCATTAAAATCAACTATCTAAACACCACAATTAAAAGGCAGAGTTTGTCAGATTGGATTAAAAAAAACAACGAAACAAGTCCCAATGCTACGCTGCCCACCAAAAGAAAACTCACTTTAAATATAAAAAGCCTAATGCCAAACAAAAGAAAGTGGATATGGCCGCATGAATATCAGACAAAGCAGATTTCAGAGTGAAGAATCACAAAAAGATAACAAAGGGCATTTCATAATGAAAAGGGTTTAATTCATAAAAAAGACATTCTACTCTTAATTGTTTATACACTTAGTAACAAAACTTCAAATTGCATGAAGTAAAGCAGAACTGGATGGAGAAACAGACAAATCCACAAGTTTAGCTGGAGATTTCAGTATCCTCTTTTCAATAACTGACAGAACAGGTAGATAGAAAATCTAATAATATACAAATACTATCAATCAACTTGACTTAATTGATATTTGGAGAGTACTTCACCAAACAACAGTGGAATATACATTCTTTTTAAATGCTTATTAAATAGTCCCCCAAATAGAACATATTCTGGACCACAAAACAAGTCTCAGTAATTTGAGTCATACAAAGTATGTTCACTGACCACAACGGAATTAAATTGAACATCAATAACACAAAGATATCTAGAGAATCTATAAGAATTTGGGAACTAAATAGCACACCTCTAATAACACATGAGTCAAAGGAGAAATCAAAAGGAAAATTAGAAAGTAGTAAAAAAAATGAAAATAATCAAAATTTATAGGATATTACTAACGTATCACAGTAAAAAGTATAGCATTAAATGCTTATATTAGGAAAGATGAAATAAAGATCTCAAATCAATGACCTCTGCACCTTAAGAACACATAATCCCAAAATTAAGCAGGCAAAAAGGAAATAAAAATTATCAAAAGAGAAAGCAAAGAAAGAGAAAATCAATAAAAATCAATAGAAAAAAATTTTTAAAATCCAAAAACTGGTTCTTTGGCAAGATCAGTAATTGTTGACAGTATAGCTAGACGAATTAGAGAAAATAGAGAGAAGAACCAAATTACCAACATCTACTAATGTATCACAGTAAAAAGTATAGCATTAAATGCTTATATTAGGAAAGATGAAATAAAGATCTCAAATCAATGACCTCTGCACCTTAAAAATACATAATCCCAAAATTAAGCAGGCAAAAAGGAAATAAAAATTATCAAAAGAGAAAGCAAAGAAAGAGAAAATCAATAAAAATCAATAGAAAAAAATTTTTAAAATCCAAAAACTGGTTCTTTGGCAAGATCAGTAATTGTTGACAGTATAGCTAGACGAATTAGAGAAAATAGAGAGAAGAACCAAATTACCAACATCAGAAATAAGAGAGTGGATATCACCATAAATTCTACAGATATTAAAAGAATAATCATGGAACATTATTAAAAATTTTACAACAAAAAGTCAGCAATTTATATTAAATGGACAAACTACCAATACTTACAGGAATCTTTCATTTCCAGGTGGCTCAATGGTAAAGAACCCACCTGCCAATGCAGGAGACACTGATTTGATCCCTGGGTTTGGAAAATCTCCTGAAGTAGGAAATGGCAACGCACTCCATTATTCTTGCCTGGACAGTTCCACAGACCGGGGAGCCTGGTGAGCTGCGTCCTCGGGGTCACATAAAGAGTCAGACACAGCTGAGCACACATGCAACAACATTTAAGCAAGAAACAAATAACCCAAACAGTACTCTAATTGTTGAAGACATTTAAATTTTAGTTAAAAACTTTCTCAAAAATAAAGACCAGGCCAGATGGCTTCCTTGGTAAATCCTATCAAACATTTCAGGAGATGATACCAAATTCTTCCAGAAAATAAAAGGAGGAACATTTCTCACTGCATTCTATAAAGCCAGCACAACCCTGATACAAAAAAAAATTAAGATATTAAAGAAGACTATAGTGCAGTGACTCACATGAAAATAAATGAAAAATTCTTTTAAAAAAATTTTATACATGTAAAAAGAACATCACAGATCTGGGAATATGAGATTGGTTTAATGTTTGAAAATCAACAGCATATTAATAATTCATCATATTAACAGGCCAAAAAATGAAAAACCATATGATCATTTAAATGAATATAAAAAAGCATCAGCTAAATTAAGCATCCAGTTTTCAGCAAATGGGAAATAGAAAGGAACTGCCTCAATCTAATAAGGAGAAATCTTCCAAAAATACATGCTAGCATCATATTTGATGGTGAAAGACTAACTTCTGTCATCCTTAAGATCAAGAGGAAATCACAGAAGTTCACTCTCACCAGTTCTATTCACCGCTATACTAGAAGTTCTAAACATTGCAATAAGACAAGAAAAAGAAATAAAAGGAATCCAGATGGAAAAAAATGTAAAATTTTTTTTTATTCACAGGCATGATAGTCTACATAGAAAATTCTATTTAATATACAAAAAGTGACTAGAACAAATAAGTGAGTATAACACAGTTGTTAGGCATAAGACTGATATTAAAGAATCAATTCTATCTCTCTATACTAAAAACAATCAGATTCAAATGAAAAAGAAAAGTTGGAATAGCATTAAAAAATAAGAAACACTGGGAGATATAGAAAGATATATAAGTTCAAGTACAGAAAACTACAAAATATTACTGAGAAAAGCTAAGATCTAAGTGAATGAAGATTTTTATTATAATCATGAACCAGACTCACTCTTTTTAAGCTATACGCTCTCCCCTAATTGATCTATAGCTTCAACACACTCTCAAGTAAAATCCCAGAAAGCTTTCTTACAGAAATTGACAAACTCACTCTAAAATTCTTTTGGAAGTGAAAAGGGCTAGAATGAAAAAAGAAAAAAACTTTTAAAAAGAAAACTGACTATAACTGGAAGATTAACACTCCTGACTTTAAGATTTATGAAGCTACTATAATAAAGACAGTGTGGTATTGATGTCAAAATAGGCAAAGAAGTCAGAGTCTAGAAATAAGCTCACATAATTGAAATTGATTTTCAACAAAGATGTAAATGTAATTCAGTGGAGGAAATTTGGTCTTTTCAACAAGAAGTGCTAGAATAATAAAATAATCATATGAAACAAAAAATGAGCTTCAATCCATTCACCATATTCAAAATTTAACTCATAACAAATAATAAACACAAATATAAAACATTTAGAAGAAAACTTAGAATAAAACCTTTGAAACCTTCAATTCGGAAATGACCAAGTGACTTCACTTTCACTTTTCACTTTCATGTATTGGAGAAGGAAATGGCAACCCACTCCAGTGTTCTTGCCTGGAGAATCCCAGGGATGGGGGAGCCTGGTGGGCTGCCATCTATGGGGTCGCACAGAGTTGGACATGACTGAAGCGACTTAGAAGCAGCAACCTTCAATTAGGCAATGGATTCTTAGATACAACACCAAAATCACAATTGTTAAGAGGGGGCGGGGGGTGGGCGGGTAATTGACCTAATCAAAATTAAGAACATGTGTTCTTCAAAAGACACTGATAAGAAACTGAAAAGGCAAGACACAGAATGTCATATCCAGCCAAGTCTTTAGACTTTTCATGTGACTTGGTTGACACTAAGTCATATCCAACTCTTTGCAACCCCATGGACTGTAGCCCACCAGGCTCCTCTGTCCACAGGATTTTCCAGGAAAGCCTTCTGCAGTGGGTTGCCATTTCCTTCTCCAAGGCATCTTCTTGACCCAGGGATCAACCCAAGTCTCCTGCATTGCAGGCAGAATCTTTACAATCTGAACCACCAGGGAAGCCTCAGGGGGAAGGGCCTCCAATTCTCCCTTCAAGATTTTCTTTAGGCTCAATCAGTTCAGTGCAGTTGCTCAGTCGTGTTGATTCTTCGTGACCCCATGAACTGCAGCATGCCAGACTTCCCTGTCCATCACTAACTCCCGGAGCTTGCTCAAACTCACGTCCATTGAGTCAGTGATACCACCCAAACATCTCATCCTCTGTCTTCCTCTTCTCCTCCTGACTTATTGTTATTCTCCTTCTGCCTTATTATTATTGCCTCTGTTGCAATAATCATGCTTATTTACTTTTTTGTTCATGCATAAGACCTAAGGCTATGTCTGGTATATGTTTGGGTTTTTTCCCAACCTACAGCAGATTTGGGGGCTGGGGAGGGGGGAATACCGAAAAAACAATGCTGGCCAACTAGAAGGATGATAGCATCAATGAGCTAGAAGGGACTTCAAGATGATGATCTGGGCCAAGTCACTCATAGGTAAGGAACACAGAACCCAAGGATGAAATAGGATCTCCCTAAGGTCACCAGGTAGGTTAATGACCAAATCTTTCAAATCTCTTCTCAGTCTCTTGCATTTATGCTGCAGTTTGAGAAAAACAGAATGACTAGCAAAAGCATACAGAAAACCTGAAAAAGGACAGATATCCACGACTATTTAGTGTTAGTGAAAAACAACAGTCCCATATGGAAGGCACTAGAGTGTTCCAGTGCAATACCTGCTGAATGGAACCCGGAATTCCATAGACAAAGCTAAGCTATACTCCATTGCCTCTGCCTAACAGGAAATTGGGAAAAGTTCATTGGAAAAGACCCTGATGCTGGGAAAGATTGAAGGCAAAAGGAGAAGTGAGCAGCATAGGATGAGATGGTTAGATAGCATCTCTGACTCAATGGACATGACTCTGAGCAAACTCCAGGAGGTAGTGGAAGATGGAGAAGCTTGGCATGTTGCAATCCATGGGGTTGCAAAGAGTTGGATATGACTTAGTGACTGAAGGACAACGAGAGGAAATTACTTCTCATTTAACGTGGTTAAAATCAAAGGTGCCTAAATGGCTAAGCCTGTCAGCTGATCAACCATTCCAAATCACTTCCAAAGTGCTTCCCAGAAAAGGAGTATTAGAGTACATACTTCCTACATGTATGTTTATCTATACCTTAAACACAGGTATTGTTGTTTGAGGTAGGTTTTATATACAGGTAACAGTCTTAGTATGTTCTCCTTGCCTTCAGGGACAAGTGCATCAATGCACCCCTGCCCTTCAAAAAACCACCACATAGAACATTCCACACAATGGAACAGAGCACCCACCTGGGGTCCAGAGACCTGGAGTCTGCTGCAACCTTGTGACACTTGTTCTCATCCAATTCTTCCATCCATCAAGCAGATCAGGAAGCTGAAACACAGAGATGAAATCAGTCTTGCCCAAGGTCCCACTGAGAAGAAAGTGAAAGCAAAAGTCGCTCAGTCGTGTCCAACTCTTTGTGACCCCGTGGACTATAGAGTCCATGCAATTCTCCAGGCCAGAAGACTGGAGTGGGTAGCCATTCTCTTCTCCAGGGGATCTTCCCAAACCAGGGATCAAACCCACCAGGTCTTCCACATTGCAGGCGGATTCTTTACCAGCTGAGCCACAAGGGAAGCCCAAGAATACTGGAGTGGATAGCCTATCCCTTCTCCAGGGGATCTTCCTGACCCAAGAATCAACCTGGGGTCTCCTGCATTACAGGTAGATTTTTTACCACCAGAGCTATCAGGGAAGCCCACAGAGAAGAACTAGGGGGCAAAATTTGTACTTGGACCCAGCTCTGACACCAGAGCTGTGCTTGTTCAGGGGGCCACATGTTCATCCCAGGAGGGCCCCCAAGACATGTAAGTAGGCAGCATTCAGTGAAAACAGAAGTTGACCTCCCAGGTTCCAAGGTAGAACCACAAGCTCCTAGAATGTCTTGGCAAAACTTTAATGTTTAAACAACAAGGTCCTACTGAATTGCCCAGGGAACTGCATTCAATATCCTGTGATAAACCATAATGAAAAAGAATACGAATAAATGCATATATAAGTGTGTGTGTGTGTGTGTGTGTGTGTATAACTGAGTCATATTGCCGTACAGCAGTAATTGTCAAACATTAAAATTCAACTGTGCTTCAATTAAAAAAAAAAAAAAAATTAGTGTCAGACTTCCCTGGCGGCTCAGTGAATGGGAATCTGCCTGGCAATGCAGAGAATACAGGTTTAATCCCTGGTCCAGGAGGAGTCCACATGCCCTGGAACAACTAAGCTTGCGCTCCACAACTACTTAGCCCATGCTTCGCTGCTGCTGGTGCTAAGTCGTGTCCGACTCTGGGCGACCCCACAGACGGCAGCCCACCAGGCTCCTCTGTCCCTGGGAGTCTCCAGGCAAGAACACTGAAGTGGGTTGCCATTTCCTTCTGCAATGCATGCGTGCATGCTAAGTCACTTCAGCTGTGTCCGACTCTGTGCGACCCTATGGACAGCAGTCCACCAGACTTCTCTGTCCACAGGATTCTCTAGGCAAGAATACCGGAGTGGGTTGCCATTTCCTTCTCCAAGCCCATGCTCCAGAGCCTGCCAGCCACCACTACTGACACCCGTGGGCCTGGAGCCTGTGCTCTGCAACAGGAGAAGCCACCACAATGAGCAGCCCGCACAGGGCAACCAAGAGTAGCCCCGGCTTGCCACAACTAGAGAAAACCCACACAAAGCAACAAAGAAAAATAAATAGTTTTGTTTTGGTTTTTTTTTTTTTAATTAGCATCGACAGCTTAGTTGGGAGGACAGACATCACTCCAAGTAAATAAGCACTTAAAATGTGTGGTACTTGCTATGGCAGGGAAATATGTGTAATGTGTGGGGAAAGATAGGAGGAACAATTGAACTGAGAAGCCAAGTCGGAGCCTTCTTCGCCTGCCTTGTGGATTTCACAAGGTGATGTCTCGGATGTTGGGGGAGAGAGGATGGTTCACAGCACCCCTCCCTGCCCTGGCATTCTCTAACAGGATTAAAATTTTCGACTTACTGCAAATCGAGACGCCAGCTTCACACAGCAGTCTGTAAAGGGGCTAACAGCCAATTTATGTTACTAGGAAGTCTGCTGTGAACTTACCCAATTTGTTGCCACTGTCTCATGTTTAATGTTTCCAGTTAGGAATCATCTGTGTTACTGTTCTGTCCCCGTCATTTCAAGCCCTCATCCTCTCCTCCTTCTTTGTATGAACGTGGCACACCAATTAATATTCCTGCGGTCTGTGTGATCGCTCTCAATCCATGCGAATAACCACCCAACATTTCATCACTTGTTAATGTCTGAAGTTTTTAGCCTAGATTGGAATATTCTTTTCAGCGGCGCCTGGGGCTAGGCCTGGAGCTGCTACATAGTAAATGAATAAAGTGCATTCTCTCTCTCCCCCTTAGAGAAAGCCCATTCCCCAAGCTCTGGGCCCTCCCTCAAAGGATGGAGAGAGAAAGGGATACAGAGAGAGAGAGGAGACAGAGACGGAGAGAGAAAGAAAGAGACAACGGGAAATGAAAACAGAGTCAGAGAGACAGAAGCAGAGGAAAGTTCCCCTTGCCATCTGAGACATTCGGAGCCCTCTAGACAGCAAACTTTTCCTAGTGCACTCGGAGGGGATGTGATGTCAGGATTCGTATAAGAAAGGAAGACAGTGTTACTCACATCCAACTCTTTGAAACCCCAAGACTGTACCCCACCAGGCTCCTCTGTCCATAGAATTCTCCAGGCAAGAATACTGGAGTGAGTTGCCATTTCCTTCTCCAGGGGATCTTCCCCACCCAAGGATAGAACCCTGGTCTCCTGCATTTCAGGCAATTCTTTACTGTCTGGGCCACTGTGGAAGCCCGAGTTCAAGTAAGGTCCCCAGCAATGCTTACAACCTGCTAACAAGGACATGAAGGGCTTTTTTTTTTTTGGTCACTTTATTTTTTAATTGAAGGGTAATTGCTTTACAGAATTTTGTGGTTTTCTGTCAAACATCAACAAGAATCAGCCACAGGTACACCCGTGTCCCCTCCCTCTCGAACCTCCCTCCTAAGTGTTACTTTTGAATCAGCTTCGAAAGGAAGGGAAAGAGGAAGGAAGGAAGGAAGGAAGGGGAAAGGGAGGAATGGTGAAAAACCTAGAAGGTCCAGGGGCAGGACTGGTTATGGCTGTATCCCTAGAGCCTGATATATCACTACGGAGCTTAAGAAAGATCTGGAATGGATGCCCAGAGGAAACAATCAGGCTAGGATAGCAGTTGATAAAAAGAGTATCCACCCGGACTTGTAGACACAGCCAGGGAAGGAGAGGATGGGATGAACTGAGAGAGCGGCGCTGACATACATATACTGCCATGTGTAAAATAAATAGCTAGCGGGAACCTGCTGTATAGCCCAGAGAACTCAGCTCTGCCCTCTGTGATGACCTAGAAGGGCATGGGGGAGTCGGAGGGAAGCTCAAGGGGGAGGGAATATACGTATACATACATAGCTGATTTACGTTGTATAGCAGAAACCAACACAACATTGTAAAGCAATTATACTCCAATTAAAAATAAATTTTAAAAAAATCCAAAAAACAGAGTATCCACATTTTGTTAAATATCTATTCTATACCAAGTACCCATGTTTGTACATCCGGATCATTAACTGCTGACTTCTAGCAAGGGTGCATTGAAATAAGAATTGATAACTCCATTTTACATGTGGGAAAGGAAGCTCAAACAGGTGGAATGACCTTCCCACAGCCTGGGGCTAACTAATAACAGAGCCGAGGCTGAAACCCAGTTTCCTCCCCGAGTGTCTCAAAGGGTTCCTGCATGGACCAGGTGACCGGAGATGCAGCTTCCTTGCAGGAGGGAGCCAGAAGCGCAGGCTCAGCACCTTGGTGACCAAATCAGCAGGTTGTGCAGGGCCAGCCTAGCCCACAGCCACAGATCTGCCAGCCAGTCAGCCCCCAGCAGGAAGCTCCTTCTGCAACTCCTCTGCGCTTATCTCCAGCAGGGCTAATCTGCAAGGCCACGATCACAGCTCCTTATCAGAATATCTTCACTTCATGGGGACACAGCCCAGCCAACAGAAGAGCAATTTCCTCTAGGTCTTCCCCCCAAGAAGCCCCCACCATAGGCATCACAAATTAAAAGAAGAAACTCTAGAAACTGAAATTTGAGGGAGTCCTCCCCAGTAGGGCCTGGTTTAGAGCAAACGCCACAAGGAAATATATGTAGCAAGAAACTTTTCCTCTTTCTCCATCTGGTGAGCTCCTGATGACCCCATGAAACCCCAGCTCAAATGGCCTTCCCCCTGAAAGATTTCCCAAGTCCTCCCTACCTCCAGGTACAGTAGTGGTGAGCACTCTGACATCTTGTCCACTTTACTCCCTGGATTGCAATTATTTGACTTTGTGTCCATCTCCCCCACCAGACTATAACCTGGTGTATATGAATACAGATTGTAAGATCAAACCATTTAAAATGAATATGAGATTTAATCACAGCTAATCCAGTTACTAGCTCTGTAACCTTGGGCAGGATTGCCTTTCTAAACCAGGTGGCCCATCTGCAAAAAGGAGATAAAACAGGTCTATCACTGCAGGAAGTAATCCATTCAAGTGCTAGAAATACAGAAGTCACTAAAAAACATTAGTGAAACCCCCTCCCACTCCCTACCTCTCATGCCAGCATTATACCAACCACCCTGAGATTCTTGTCAGTGTTTGTTTAACGGGATCACTGATGGGTGGAATTAAATGAAATTTTGAGATTTTACTCAATACATGATTTTTTAGGAGAGCAAGGAGAGATCTGACTCAAGGAAAGGCTCCCAGTTCCTGGCCAAAGAAATGGATCCATGAACCCAGATCCTACCACCCATTTCCTCTTCTTGGATTCACATAAAGACTACATTTCCCAACATCCCTTACAGATATGTTAGGATCATGAGACTAGGTTCTGGCCAATGGAATGGGAGTGGACATAACAGGGACTTTTAGAAAATGGAAAGTGATCCTCCTTTCTCTCATCTATCTTTCTCTCTGATGGAGGTGAAGGTCTCTGAAATAGTGGAGCTGCATGATAGAAGGAGCCCACCTTCCTGGGTCAACTCTTAAAGGAGAGCTACTAATCCTCAGTGGATGCTAACGTGGGTAAAAAATAAACTTTTATTATGATAAGTCACTGAAGCACCAGCTTTTTTTTATAGCAGCTAATGTTACTTATCCTGAAAGATACAGAAATAGGAGACAGAAGGTCACTGAAGATCTAAAGTGAGTGATGTCAGCTTATCAATCAAGATGTGGGAAGTGAAGAAATAGATATACTGGAATAGATGGATGGATGGGCATCTAGGTTATGCAGGGATAAGCACTTTCTAAAACTGTCGCCTATGATAATTCAGAGGGCAGAACCTGTACCTCCTGAATCCATGGCTCTAGAGGAAAAAATTGAAAGCACAGCATTAATAACTTGTGTCTATCAGATACAGCTGGACACTGCTGTATAAACATAAATGTTGTATATCAAATGCAGCTTTAAAATAGTTTCTGACAAAATATTGTAAAGGAAGATAAGCTGGAAAAATATTAGTAATTGACAAATTGACAAGAAGAATAGAAAGGGAATAGAAAGTCCAGAAATTTGGGGCATTCCAAGGTTGGAAACACCATTGTCTGTAGTCACAAAAAGAAATGGAAAGTTGGAGAGGCAAAAGGTCAGGAAATCCTCAGAGCTGGATAAAGTGACTTAAAGCAAAGATCAGATTAAGTGTGTGTCCTTTCTGTTCAGGCTAAGGGGGGACTTCAGGTACAGTTTCTGGTCGAGAGAGTTCAGTTCAGTTCAGTTCAGTTGCTCAGTCGTGTCTGACTCTTTACAACCCCATAAAACTCAGCACGCCAGGCCTCCCTGTCCATTATCAACTTCTGGAGTTCACTCAGAATATATCCATCAAGTCAGTGATGTCATCCAACCATCTCATCCTCTTTTATCCCCTTTTCCTTCTGCTCCCAATCCCTCCCAACAGCAGAGTCTTTTCCAATGAGTCAACTCTTCACAAGACGTGGCCAAAGTATTGGAGTTTCAGCTTTAGCATGAGTCCTTCCAATGAACACCCAGGACTGATCACCTTTAGTATGGACTGGTAGGATCTCCATGCTGTCCAAGGGACTCTCAAGAGTCTCCTCCAACACCACAATTCAAAAGCATCAATTCTTCAGCACTCAGCTTTCTTCACAGTCCAAATCTCACATCCATACATGACCACAGGAAAAACCATAGCCTTGACTAGATGGACCTTTGTTGGCAAAATAATGTCTCTGTTTTTTAATATGCTGTCTAGGTTGGTCATAACTTTCCTTCCAAGGAGTAAGCATCTTTTAATTTCAGGGCTGCAATCAAGATCTGCAGTGATTTTGGAGCCCCCAAAAAATAAAGTCAGCCACTGTTTCCACTGTTTCCCCATCTATTTACCATGAAGTGATGGGACCGGATGCCATGATCTTTGTTTGCTGAATGTTGAGCTTTAAGCCAACTTTTTCACTCTCCTCTTTCACTTTCATCAAGAGGCTTTTTACTTCCTCTTCAATTTCTGCCATAAGGGTGGTGTCATCTGCATATCTGAGGTTATTGACATTTCTCCAGGCAATCTTGATTCTAGCTTGTGCTTCTTCCAGTCCCGTGTTTCTCATGATGTACTCTGCATATAGGTTAAATAAGCAGGGTGACAATATACAGCCTTGATGTACTCCTTTTCCTATTTGGAACCAGTCTGTTGTTCCATGTCCAGTTCGAACTGTTGCTTCCTGACCTGCATACAGATTTCTCAAGAGGCAGGTTAGGTGGTCTGGTATTCCCATCTCTTTCAGAATTTCCCACAGTTTCTTCTGATCCACACAGTCAAAGGCTTTGGCATAGCCAATAAAGCAGAAGTAGATGTTTTTCTGGAACTCTCTTGCTTTTTCCATGATCCAGCGGATGTTGGCAATTTGATCTCTGGTTCCTCTGCCTTTTCTAAAACAAGCTTGAATATCAGAGAGTTCACGGTTCATGTGTTGCTGAAGTCTGGCTTGGAGAATTTTGAGCATTACTTTACTAGCAAGTGAGATGAGTGCAATTGTGCAGTAGTTTGAGCATTCTTTTGCATTGCCTTTCTTTGGGATTGGAATGAAAACTGACCTTTTCCAGTCCTGTGGCCAATGCTGAGTTTTCCAANATGGTTCACATATTGCTGAAGCCTGGCTTGGAGAATTTTGAGCATTACTTTACTAGCATGTGAGATGAGTGCAATTGTGCAGTAGTTTGAGCATTCTTTTGCATTGCCTTTCTTTGGGATTGGAATGAAAACTGACCTTTTCCAGTCCTGTGGCCACTGCTGAGTTTTCCAAATTTGCTGGCATATTGAGTGCAGCACTTTCACAGCATCATCTTTCAGGATTTTAAACAGCTCAACTGGAATTCCATCACCTTCACTAGCTTTGTTTGTAGTGATGCTATCTAAGGTCCACTTGACTTCACATTCCAGGATGTCTGTCTTCTAGGTGAGTGATCACACCACTGTGATTATCTTGGTCGTGAAGGTCTTTTTTGTATAGTTCTTCTGTGTATTCTTGCCACCTGTTCTTAATATCTTCTGCTTCTGTTAGGTCCATATTATTTCTGTCCTTTTTCGAGCCCATCTTTGCATGAAATGTTCCCTTGGTGTCTCTAATTTTCTTGAAGAGATCTCTAGTCTTTCCCATTCTGTTGTTTTCCTCTATTTCTTTGCATTGATCACTGAGGAAGGCTTTCTTATCTCTCCTTGTTATTCTTTGGAACTCTGCATTCAGATGCTTATATCTTTCCTTTTCTCCTTTGCTTTTTGCTTCTCTTCTTTTCACAGCTATTTGTAAGGCCTCCCCAGAGAGCCATTTTGCTTTTTTGCATTTCCTTTCCATGGGGATGGTCTTGATCCCTGTCTCCTGTACAATGTCACGAACCTCTGGCCATAGTTCATCAGGCACTCTATCAGATCTAGTCCCTTAAATTTATTTCTCACTTCCACTCTATAATCATAAGGGATTTGATTTAGGTCATACCTGAATGGTCTAGCGGTTTCTCCTACTTTCTTCAATTAAATCTGAATTTGGTAATAAGGAGTTCATGATCTGAGCCATAGTCAGCTCCTGGTCTTGTTCTTGTTGACTGTATAGGACTTCTCCATTTTTGGCTGCAAAAAATATAATCAATCTGATTTCAGTGTTGACCATCTGGTGATGTCATATGTAGAGTCTTCTCTTGTGTTGTTGGAAGAGGGTGTTTGCTATGACCAGTGTATTTTCTTGGCAAAACTCTATTAGTCTTTGACCTCCTTCATTCTGTATTCCAAGGCCAAATTTGCCTGTTACTCTAGGTGCTTCTTGACTTCCTACTTTTGCATTCCAGTCCCCTATAGTGAAAAGGACATCTATTTTGGGTGTTAGTTCTAAAAGGTCTTGTAGGTCTTCATAGAACCATTCGGCTTCAGCTTCTTCAGTGTTACTGCTTGGGGCATAGACCTGGATAACTGTGATATTGAATGGTTTGCCTTGGAAACAAACAGAGATCATTCTGTCTTTTTTGAGATTGCATCCAAGTACTGCATTTCAGACTCTTTTGTTGTCCATGATGGCTACTCCATTTCTTCTGAGGGATTCCTGCCCACAGTAGTAGTGGTCATCTGAGTTAAATTCACCTATTCCTGTCCATTTTAGTTCTCTGATTCCTAGAATGTTGACGTTCACTCTTTCCATCTCCTGTTTGACCATTTTCAATTTGCCTTGATTCATGGACCTAACATTCCAGGTTCCTATGCAATATTGCTCTTTACAGCATTGGACCTTGCTTCTATTACCAGTCACATCCACAACTGGATATTGTTTTTGCTTTGGCTCCATCACTTCATTTTTTCTGGAGTTATTTCTCCACTGATCTCCAGTAGCATATTGGGCACCTACTAACCTGGGGAGTTCCTCTTTTAGTATCCTATCATTTTGCCTTTTCATACTGTTCATGAGGTTCTCAAGGCAAGACTACTAAAGCATTCGTCCAGGAGGAGTGACCCCACGTCCAAGGAGCGGTGGCTGTGTGGGCGCTGGAGGGCCTAGAGGAGCTACTCCACGTTCAAGGTCTGGAGGGGCGGCAGTGAGGAGATACCTTTCGTCCATGATAAGGAGCAGTGGCTGTGCTTTGCTGGAGCAGTCGTGAAGAGATACCCCACGTCCAAGGTAAGAGAAATCCAAGTAAGATGGTAGGTGTTGCAAGGGGCAGACACACTGAAACCATAATCACAGAAAACTAGTCAATCTAATCACACTAGGACCACAGCCTTGTCTAACTCAATGAACTAAGCCGTGCCCTGTGGGGCCACCCAAGACAGATGGGTCATGGTGGAGAGGTCTGACAGAAAGTGGTCCACTGGAGAAGGGAATGGCAAACTACTTCAGTATTCTTGCCTTGAGCACCCCATGAACAGTATGAACAGTATTATATGTGTAGCACATCTCAGTTTGCACTAGTCACATTTCAGGTCCTCAGAACTACCTGTGACTAGAGGCTCCCATATCGGACAGCTCAGTTTAAAAGTCCTACTTTGATCCACTGTTTCCTTTTGCTACAACTCACTTCTCTGCTCCTTTCTCTTTTCCTCTGTTCATTTAAACGCATCTTATTAAATCCAATGGAATTGGTATTTGATAGAATTGACTACTTTGGGTAAAACCCTTCTTACTCTGCCTCCATAACCCAACTTCTCCTGATTTTTTTCCTTCTTTCTCACTGGCTAATCTGTCTCCTTTACTCGTGCCTCATCCCTTCTCTGATTTCTATAAGTGTTTGAGCTTCTCAGAGCACACTTGTTGCCCTTTTATCTAAGTACAGTTTCTCTGTAAGTAATGTCATCTAGTCCTGTGACCTGAAATAGCATCTACCTGCTGATAATGCCTATTTTTATTCAGCCAGCCTCAAGCTTTGCATTGCTGTCTGCCATTTGACACCTTGACCTCTGTCATAGATATATGGAATATGCCCAAAATGTAATTCTTAATTCCCTACCTCCCCCACCAAACAAGACTCATTTGATACAAGACTGAACATCCCCAGTTTTCTCCCTTCTCTCTTAGGAAAACGTCATCTTGAGCCCTCCTTTTACTCATTTCCAAAAGGACTCAAAATCAAGTACAAGTGCTTCTGCCTCTAAGTATATCTTGTAATTATTTATGTCTTTCCGTCTTTCCTCCTAGTGTTTATGTTCAGGTGTTCCAGTTGCTCCTTCATTTTCCTTTCGCTCGCGTCTACCTTTCCTCATCCTGCTGTATGATCCTGAAACTGTACTCTTGCAAGCTACAGTTTTTCCTCTGCCAGATGTTGGGTTTAACCAACTGGGGATGAAGGGTGTGCTGATGGGATTCTCCAAACTGGAGAATGAAGGACTCATCTTGATTTTTTTTCTCCACGTGACAGTGAATGAATCAGGCCACAGCTGGCCTTGGCAGTATTCTTTCTGGTGGTGAATTGTTCCCATGGCTCCAGCTAGTGAGTGTCCTCTAGAAGGTTTCCTCTTCCTCCAAGTGGTGAGTGATGTGTTTCTGTAGTAGCTGAGCCATCTCCTTAGAGACCCAAATCTTAGCCTGGAGCAGCTTTTCTCTACATTTTGAAGTTTCCTCCTTATTTATCCTTCCCTCAGCTCTGAGAATAATAGCTGTATTCTGTGGTTGCCATTTCTATTCCCATAAAATTCTCTTACACTCTTTTAGTAGCTAACCACCTTTTCACCAAGTGAATAATTCATTATATTATGCTTTCCCTGGTTGAATTGCTGCAGTTTCTGCATCTTAACTGAACCCTGACTGAAATAGAAATTGGTATTAGGATTAGTCCGAGGAGAGAAACTCTTTTGAAGATTGTTTCTGTGGTTGGGTTGGTCTGAGCCCCTCGCCAAGGGGAAATGTGATGCTACTTATACATGACTCTCGGTGGCATCACAATCAAATAGCCACATGTGGTTGATGGTGATGAAACACATATGCTTTGGGGGCCCAAGTGGCTGCTGCACCTGTTACAGAAGCAGCGATCACTGCAAGGATCTTGTTGCAAATAGGCTATTACTGAGTACAGTGGAGTGCTTACAGAAAGAAAGTGAAAATCTCAGGATCTTAAACTCTTAAACAACTTCATTTCTTGGCCTGAGAACCAGAGAGTTTCCACAGCAACCCTAAAAGGATCTTTTTTTTCTTATAGTCACAGGCATGATATTATTGAAAATCAAATGCAAAATTTGATTGTGCAGATTGCAGAATTACATCAGTTTGTTCACAGCCTTGCAAGGTGTTCCATGGGAAAGTAGTCATTGATACGGAAGGAATGAGGTCCCAAAACTTGAAATGAGGAGTTTTTGGTTGAACTTGAAATGAGGAGTTTCGGTTGAACTTGAAACTTGAGAATCTTGAGTCACTCTTAGTCTCCCTTGCCTGAACCTCTGTATCTGAGGAGTCTTTTTCTCCCTCAAAAACCCTACAGTTACCTCACTGGAGCAGATAGCTTACAAAAGAGAAGATGCCCATCCTCCTTAAAACCTACCCAAGGGATTTCCATGGTGGTACAGTGGTTGAGACTTCTTTCAATGCAGGAGGTACAGCTTTGATCCCTAGTTGGGGTGATAAGATCCCACATGCCTCATGGCCAAAAAAGCAAAACATAAGAAAAGAAGCAACAAATTCAATAAAGATGTTTTAAAAAGCTTTTAAAAACTTACCCCAAAGACTCCTATTGTCATTAGACCCATAAATAGGGTTACATTTCAGCATGTTCTAGTGGCCTGGAAGTGGGCAGGTCTCTGCATATAACTGGTGCTGAGTCCAGGTTCCCAGATTTGCCCCTTCTTCCAGAAATCACTATTTGCTCTGTAGAGTGAATATGGATCAAATAACCTCAATAAATACTAGGTTCCAGATTCTCAGCCAGTGTGTTTTAAAACCATGATTTTGAAAACTAAATTTGAGAGGTACTTTTCAGGCTCTTGAATAGAAGAATTCTCCTTAAATATATTTGTGGTAACTATTATTCTGTTCTGGACCTATCAGCATTGTCTCTTTGATGGCTTTCAGACCACATGGGTAATACTTATGTGGCATGTAAATACTGGGTGGGAGAAGTGGGGCATTTACAGAGGCAGTTTCTCTTTGAGATTTGTTTTCCTGAGCTTTCTGGCACTGAGTTATCTTTAGCATATGTCTGGGATTTATTTGTTGAAATAAAAGATCTCTGTGTTGCTAGGAGAAGGAATGTAGTCCATAGATACTGAGCTCAAATGTCTCTGAACTAAATTCTTTCTTTTTCAGGAAGCCAGACAATTAAGGTTATATATGCAAAGTATTTACATATATTATCCAGTCAGTGACACTGTTTCCCAAGGGTCTCCATGGGCAAATAGGCTTATTTTGCAATTAACAATAAAAACTTTTGTGAAATTTTTGTAGATTGGAAGCCCAAAATTTCATCTTATACCTTTGGTTTTTTATTTTTTTTGTATATGCACTAGGTAGGTAGTCAGTTCTTATAAATAGGCAATCAGCCTTCATTTCTGTCTCATGTTAGTTGAGAGTATAGTTCCACTGGAAACCAAATTGTGGGTTCAGGCCTAATAAAAAAAATAGGCATCTGTTGCTCTTTTACATTCTGGGATCAACATCCTGATGATAAAGGGAGGTGGGTAGGATATATGGCTGATTCATATCCAATAGAGGATAAACAATAGGAAGTACATATTTCTGATTGGAGGAGCTTGGAAGGAATATCACTGGTGTTATCTTTTTATATAAAGGCACATGTGCTTAATATTTAAAGAGTTAAACCTATTTATAAGTTAACATATTCATGTATCTTGTTTCTCTCTCATTCTTCATGAATGTTCATTCAATCATTCATTGAATAAGCATTTCCCTCTCTAAGTGCAAGGTACTATACAAGGTATTGGTATATGGCCTCAGTGAACTTATAAGGTAATGTTCTCCTTCCTTATTTCTTCTCTACTTTTTCATCCCTTTGTTGTTCTCTTTCCCCTAAACATTTCTTCTTTCTCATCCCTTTTGCCCTTTACATTATTATTCAAGTATATGGTTAAAAAATGTGTGTATGTATATATATATATATATATATATATATATATATATATTTTGCTTAAAGAAACAACTCAAATCATGAGTGTTTAAGTAGTTCTTGTAGCAGTGATGGGCTTTACTCCCGGGGTTTACCTTGTCACCAACAATACCTGCTGGTGGGATAGTTGGGGACTTAGGATAGCACAAGCAATGAGATCCTTACCTTACTGAGATCAGTTCCATGATGATGGACGCAACCTCTAACCACCTGCTCTTTCAAAGTCTATCTTCATCCTCCTCCAGCATAAGTACAAGCCCTATTTCCCTTAGAAACAATTTGAGTTTTAGGGGATTATCTGCCTAGCTACCTTGCCCATATGGAGCCTAGAAACTTTAGTCACACAGAGGCATATCACCCAATGAAAAGAGTTTGGAATTTCTCTGTAAACACAGTCTGTGAAAACATAAAGTATGCTTACTCTTCATCAAGAATGGACTGTGCACAAATCTGGCTTTGTGTCTTCTCGCGGTTGCATACTACATGATCAACTTTAATTGCACAATAAATCTCTTGTGATTACTTAATAGATATTTACTGATTGCAGTGAATAAAAATGAAGAATCTGAGCTGGTTATTTTAGTGGTCATGGGGACAGATTCTGTGAGAACAAACCTTTCTACCTTCCCTTCCAAGCTGGAGTTTGTTTTTTGTACTTCAGCTTTGGGTCCTTTAGTTGGAGCCAGAAACTATGGGTCAAAGGATTATATAACCACTGAAAATAAACAAGGCCAGAGGTGGGAGCTACACATACTGCAGTCTTTTTTTTTTTTTTACTTATTTGTCTTTATTTGACATAGTTGCAGCATGTGGGATCTAGTTCCCTGACCAGGGATCAAACACAAGTCCCCTGCATTGGGAGCCTGGAGTCTTATCCCTTGGACCACCAGGAAAGCTCCACTTCAGACTGTTTTATAGCAGGTGTTTAGTGAAGGCATAACATATAGATTATTAGGGTCCATACTTATTCTGAAGAGGAGGTAGTGCTTCCCTGGAAGAAGGGAGAAATCTGAGAACCTGCACTCAGCACCCAGAGATGTGCTACCACTTCCAGGACCCCAGGACATTGCAGAAATGTAACCTTTTCTATGAGTCGAATGAAAATAGAGGATGTTTGGGGTAGGTTTTAAGGAGGATGGTCATCCTTTCTTTTGTGAGGTTTCTGCTCCAGGTGAAGTAATTGTAGGGTTTTTGTGTATTGGGGAAGGTTCCTTAAATAAGAAGAGCAAGCTAGCTATGTGTTGCTTTCTTTCTTTCTTTTTTGTTTTTTATACTGAGGTATAATTGACACATAACATTAAATCTAGTCACCACAAAAAATCTAGTTAACATCGTCACTGGACATAGAGAATTGTTTTGTTCTGATGAGACTGCAAGCTACTTTTTTTCCCTAGAATTTTATTAGTTTTAGATTTTTCGTTTAGGTCTGTGAGTTGATTTTGTATAAGATAGGGGGTATTGGTCAAGGTCTATCTTTCTTACATAATATGTACACACACACACACACACACACACATATATATATATATAAAATACATATATTATTAGCTTCTATATGTCAAAATGTTCCAGCACCATTTTTCAAAAATAGCATAATTTCTCTGTTGAACTGTTTTGTAACTTTGTTAAAAACCCACTGACCGTAAATATAAGGGTTTATTTCCAGACTCTCAATTCTATTTCACTTATCTATATTCCCATCTTTTAATTTCATGGCTACAGTCACTGTCTGCAGTGATCTTGGAGCTCAAGAAAGTAAAATTTGTTACTTTTTTCACTTTTCCCCCCTCTATTTGCCATGAAGTGATGGGACCTGATGTCATGATCTTAGGCTTTTGAATGTTGAATTTTAAGCCAGCTTTTTCACTCTCCTCTTTCACCTTCATCAAAAGGCTTTTAAGATCCTCTTCACTCTCTGCCATTAAAGTGATATCATCTGCATATCTGAGTTGTTGATATTTCTTGTGGCAATGCTGATTTCAGCTTTGCTTCATCCTGGCATTTGACATGATGTACTCATACAAGCATGGTGGCAATATACAGCCTTGACATACTCCTTTCCAAATTTTGAACCAGTCCATTGTTCCATATCTCATTCTTCCTGTTGCTTCTTGACCTGCATAGAAGTTTCTCAGGAGACAGGTAATGTGGTCGGGTATTCCCTTCTCTTTAAGAATTTTCCACAGTTTGTTGTGATCTACACAGCTAAAGGCTTTAGTGTAGTTGATGAAGCAGAAATAGTGTTTTTCTAGAATTTCTTTGCTCTTCTTCTATGATCCAATCGATGTTGGTAATTTGATCTCTGGTTTCTCTGCCTTTTCTAAATCCAGTTTGTACATCTGGAATTTCTTGATTCATGTACTGTTGAAGCCTCACTTGAAGGATTTTGAGCATTGCCTTGCTAGCATGTGAAATGAGCACAATTGTACAATAGTTTGAAAATTCTTTGGTTTTGCCTTTCTTTGACACTGAAATGAAAACTGACCTTTTCCAGTCCCGTAGCCACTGCTGACTTTTCTAAATTTGTTGTGAGTACATACAGACAGAGTGCAGGTTAAGGTACATGCGTTTAACCAGAGCTGTGCGAGCCCCCTGATCCTGAGGCTGAAAAGCTGGAGGTGGCATCCAAGCTAGTTCCTGAAATGTGAAGTCAAAGGGATTCTCAGCAGGGAAGTGCAGCTGGACAGACCAAGTGGAGCTAAGGAGACACATGCTTGGAGAAAAATGCTTAAGTCGGTCTGGGCAAAGGAGAAGTTACTGGAGATGAGGTGGAAAGGCACAGTGTGGCAGACCTTGATGAAAGTGATGATTGACGGAGGCTGAGCTGGTGGCAAATGGCTGTGTTTGGTGCACACAGGCACCGAGAAGATTGTTTTCTGTTGACGAAGTGCAGTCTTTTGAGTGCTAGTTTTCCTTCATTATTTGTAAAGAGACCTTCTTCTATTCTAGTATTATTGCAGCTTTATTGCAGCTTTTAAAATGCAATTTGATCTGAGCAGCCAGCCTTTCCCATATAACTGGATAAGAGGAGGTGATTTTCCTCAAGGAGGTGTGTGGGAGCTGTCTTGTACCAGTTTATGAGAACAGAATGGTACATTTTCAGAAAATTTGCAAGCTAGTTGTCCAGTATAGCCAGAAGAAAAGTTTTGACCAACCTAGATAGTATATTCAAAAGCAGAGATATTACTTTGCCAACTAAGTTCCATCTAGTCAAGGCTATGGTTTTTCTTGTGGTCATGTATGGATGTGAGAGATGGACTGTGAGAAGGCTGAGTGCCAAAGAATTGATGCTTTTGAACTGTGGTGTTGGAGAAGACTCTTGAGAGTCCCTTGGACTGCAAGGAGATCCAACCAGTCCATTCTGAAGGACATAAACCCTGGGATTTCTTTGGAAGGAATGATGCTGAAGCTGAAGCTCCAGTACTTTGGCCACCTCATGCGAAGAGTTGACTCATTGGAAAAGACCCTGATGCTGGGAGAGATTGGGGGCAAGAGGAGAAGGGGATGACCGAGGATGAGATGGCTGGATGGCATCACTGACGGGATGGATGTGAGTCTGAGTGAACTCCAGGAGATGGTGATGGACAGGGAGGCCTGGCGTGCTACGATTCATGGGGTCGCAAAGAGTCGGACACGACTGAATGACTGAACTGAACTGAACTGTACCATGGTACTTTGTTTATTTTATACGTAGTACTTTGTACCTCTTAATCCTCTACCCTTATCTTGCCCCTCGCTTCTTCCCTCTCCCACTGATAACCAATATTTTGTTCTCTGTGTCTGTAAATCTGTTTCTGTTTTCTTATATTCATGCAATTTGTTTTACTGTTTAGATTCCACAGGTAAGTTTTATCATATGAAATTTGTCTTTCTGTTTGACTGACTTCTTAAAGCATAAGCCTTCTGAGGTTCATTCATGTTGTTGCAAGTGGCAAAATTTCAAATTTTTTTTTTATGGTGAAGGAAAATGCAGCATTTATTGTTGTTTTGTTGTTTAGTCATCAAGTCTTGTCCAAGTCTTGTGACCCCATGGACTGTAGCTTACCAGACTCCTCTGTCCATGGGATTTCCCAGGCAAGAAATGGAGTGAGTTGCCATTTCCTTCTCCAGGGGATCTGCTCAACCCAGGGATCAAACCTGTGTCTCCTGCATTGGCAGGTGGATTCTTTATCTCTGAATCACCAGGATAGTTAGTGCTCAAAGAAACTCTAACTTCTCATTTTTTTCTTATGGCTGAGTAATTTTCCATTGTATATATATATATATATACGCACATACATATATAATCACATCTTTATCCATATATCTGCTGAGGAAGCTTTTATTCTTTTTTGGGAGCTTTTAATCTTATTTTCCATTTTATTGTTTATTTTTGACAATGAAGGTATTTTCTCACAGAATTTTGAACGTCTTCACTTTGTGGCAAAATCATTTAGTATTTAAGATTTTAGTAATTTATATTACATTATATAAATATAGCCTGCATTTTGGTTCGAGGGGTTTTAAACTTGACAGATTGTATTATTTTAAGAGAGATTTTAAATGCCTCATCTCACAGTATCTATAGATTATACTTGAAAACAATGTTTATTTAAAAATAAATCTTAAAAAAAAACCCTGTTTTTGGTCTAGTTAGGACTTGGTATGAAGAACATACAATGCAAACAAATATAAATGAGAAGAGATATTTCACCAGGAGGCTTCACTGGCTTATTGTTTCATTAATGGCTTTGAATGAAATGCTTGGTTCTTACTTTAATGAGAAAGTAAATGAGACTCAGGTATCTACAAGGATGAAAATTAGATTCTGACTGAAGCTTCTGATGCCGGACAACACTGTTTCCTCTAGGATGGACGAGCAGTACTGTCAAGCAGGTGGAATTAAGAATGTACAGAACTGAGTTTCCCACTCTGGAGAAGTGTACGTTTGATTGATTATTTACAAGTTGTGTGTTTGATGGTGGTGGTAGGGGTTGGGGTCATACTTGCTTCTTGATCACAAGCAAGTCTCTAGAATCATTCAGTGGCTTTTCTGGCAGACTTAGCCTGTGTCTCAGGGTCACTGACTTTCTCCTGAAGTGATCATTGGTGGCCCTTAATTTCTCATCACATATGACACATGGGGTGCATCTCTTTTCTTCTCAGGCTCCTTCTCAGTTTCTGTGAAAGATAATGGGATCGTGGCCACTAACTGCCACTGGGGTGTGTGAGAATGAGGCATGGGTGGCATTGAATCCGTCTTGAGGAGATGGGGTTGGTGGAGGCCGCTGGTATCCCCATTTGCACATGCTGCAGGCAGTTGACCCGCAAAAGGAAGGCAGCTGTGATCAGCAATGGCAGAGTCTCACTATGGAGAGAGTAGAGGATTCCAGAGAAGGAAAGTGTCATCTGGTGCTGAGTCAATAGGAATTGAATGCTGTAGGTGGAAAATGGTAGAGCAGGAAAAAGAAAAACAAGATGATGCAAGCCTGAACAGGGAGTAATTGGAGTGAGAAGAGTCCTGCTGGCTGTAACAATCTCAGATATTTGCATGTATAGCATGTTTCTGATTAGAAAAGAAGGTCTTTATTCTGAAATGTCTTCATCAGTTAAAGTCAAGGAGATGAGCTCAGCAGGGACGCAGTGAACGCAAGTCCTCTCCTCTTCACTGATGGGGTGTCAGGACTGGTCTGCAGAACTCAAAGGTACCTTCTGCAACAGCTTGTCCTGGCTCTCAGCCTACACATGCTCCTCTGTCTCTCCAGTTCTTGCAGTCCATCAGCCTAGCAGGCGTTGATGATTGATGGTGGGAGCAGTCTCAAATTGTTTTGCAAGTTTTTAACTCTGTTAGGTCAAGGATTATGCTTTATATTTCCCCTGTACCCCATTTATCTGTCACAAAGTCGGTATGTTGCTGGCTAAAATCTTGTCTTTCTCTGCTCAGTGAAGCTGAATGAAAACCGTGGAGACAGAGTTTGGAGGAAATAGAAGGGTGGCTTTAATTCTCAGCCAACAGAGAGGGGAACATAGTAGGCTCCTGCCTCAAAACTTGTGCCTGCCCCCCTACCACCCCACCACCTTGAGGAGCCTCAGTTCAATTCAGTCACTCAGTCGTGTCTGACTCTTTGTGACCCCATGAATTGCAGCAGGCCAGACCTCCCTGTCCATCACCAACTCCCACAGTTCACCCAAACTCATGGCCATTGAGTCGGTGATGCCATCCAATGATCTCATCCTCTGCCATCCCCTTCTCCTCCTGTCCCCAGTCTTTCCCAGCATCAGGGTGTTTTCAAATGAGTCAGCTCTTCGCATCAGGTGACCAAAGTATTGGAATTTCAGCTTCAACATCACCCTTCCAATAAACACCTAGGGGCTTATATAAGATAAGGGCTCACAATCAGAAGTTGGTGATGAGGAACAAAATGCTTACAAGTCTAAGAAAGCTTATACTTGCTTAATCTTCTCTTTACCTTCTTTGTTCTCAGGAAAGGGATAGAAAAAACTCATTTGTTGAGGTCCTTTAATGGACCGGAACCTTGTGGTCCAGAGTCGATGACAAGAAAGTAAAAGAGAGAGAGAAAGAGGCTGATATCCCTTGGTTTACGCAGGAAACCAATAAAGCCCTTAACACAGGGCTGCGCTGATTCACATAGGCACAGGGCACCCTCTCGCGAGGGTCTTGCAAGCCTGGGCAAGAAGGTAAGCTTAGCGAGCTTCTGTGCTCCAAAGAATTAGCCTGAGAGAGAGAGAAAGAAAGAGAGAGAAAGACACGGGGACTCAAGCTCGTATGGGACAAGGGTGTTTTATTAAACATAGTGTAGGTATATATACTGTCTTACTAGATAGCTTTGTTCAGCAAAGATAAAGATCAGAAGTCCAGACTTACAAATTATCAAGGAAACATAAGTCAATCCATATCAAAGAGAGAGGGTTGTAAACAATCACTTTTACCATATAGTTCATAAAAAACAAGAGGGTCGTAAATAGTTACTTATCACAGTATGGAAAAACTAACAAATTAAATGCATGCATTCCTCAGCCCTGGGAGCGGTTTCCCAGTCCTGAATATTCAGGAATTAATAAGGAACAGAGGATTCATGACAGATCCAAAACAGCACACAGGAAGCCTCCTGATAAATACTTCCTGACAGTTCCCCCTATTTTATTATATTTGTAATAAAGGTCTTGACCAACTGAGTTCATTTAGTATTAACCAACCATATAGAAAGGCAATGATAAACAACAAATATAATTACCAAGATAATCACCAAAGTTATAGTTCCAGACCAGATGCTGTGGGTAATACTTTGAAACCATCCTCATGGGTCTAGCCCAGATAATTGATCAGCTAGTTGTTCAGCTAAAATTTCCAATTAGTGGAAGAGGGCAGATGTTTAGAAAAGCTTTCAAAGATTTCCTTTTGCATTAATTGTACATTCAGAGAGGCATTATCACGTATGTTTTATAAATGAAATTTGATTTGTTCCCAGTTGTAGGCACTATGATTGAAATGAACAGGAGTAACACAAAATTCCAGTAGAATTCCAGTCACATTCTAGAATCACTTGTTTTTGCAAATCTATTAATTGATCTCTGACCCATTTGATGGTTGTTTTTAGTTCCTATATTTCCTCTTGAATATCCTCATCTACCTGAGCCTGAGTAGTCCACATATTAGCATCTTCAGTCCAATTTTGGATAAAATTATGTGTTTGAATCAAGGTATGTAAAGCAGTGCCAGCAACAGCAACAGTGGTTCAAATAGGTATTAACCCAAAATGCCAAGAATCAGCCATCCAATTGTTTAGATCATTGGAGCAGTTTAATAAGTCATCTGGAAGCAAGTCCAGCCATGGGACTTCTTCCCAGGGTCATTGGAGATTTACTGGTAATCACAAATTATGCTGAGATTGAAGAATCAAAAGGGAATCATTTCTTAAAGAAATAGAGTAGTTAAGACAAGTATATATTTTGCAATTAATACAAGTTACAGATCTTAAGGTCTTATTAAATTGTAAATTTCCTATGTCTATAACAAAAGGAAGTGGGACACAGGCCTGTATAAAATATGGTTGATTATAGCAAAAGAAATAGTAACTATGACTACAACTGGTCCCTGTGAAAAGTCTGGTCCAAGTCCCAAGTTTTTCGGTACTCACAGCAAGTTTCCAAATGTCCCAATGTTCAGGACACTCTGTTTATCGAAGACAATCCTAGGACGAGTTGGGGCTAATCTACTGTCAAGTTACCCCAAAAGTCCTTTGACATGAGGTGGGGCTCATCCACCATCAATCCACCCAAGAAGTCCTTTGACATGGTAATGCTCCATCATAGTGTCAGTGACCTCCCATGTCACTTGAGTAGCATAGTCACACACACAATGCTGTTAATATCTCTGAGCAGTTAGATAACCACATACCATGGGGTCCCCAATCAACAACTGTATGATTAGCCACAAACATTAATTTTCCTGATTTGGCTTGACATTTGTCCCAACGAACAGGAGTATATTTAAAGTTCTTATAAGTAAACCCTTTGCATAATGTTTTTTGTTCTTTCCCTAATTCTTTCCCTAAAGTCTCAGTAGTATAAACATGGTTCACAGACAAAGAAAGGGCAGTAAATAATCCAATCAACATCCGAAAGTCCTTTTTTTGGGGCAGGGCAAAAGCCCAAGTTTGTTGGCTAATATTTATGCATAATTCTGCTGGGCCCATGCACAAAGAAGGACTTCATAACCTAGAGAAATATTAATTAGTTTTCCTTATTCTTCAGGGTGTGAGGGCCCTTTAATGCTCCAGGGAGAAGGCATATGTATAGAGTCATTGGTTGAAACTGTAGAGACCAGCCTGAGCAGCCTGAGGTTGTAAAAATTGTTTCTAGCCCTGATTTGTTCCCTAGCCTGTAATCAGTCTACCATGAGAGGCGCCACTAGGGACATAGGTATGAGAACAGTGTCTTCTGACTTCTTTGGGAGCATTCCAGGGAACAAGGAGAAAGGTTAAAATTTTTTTAGGGGCTCTAAGGAAACAGACCTGCACCCACGGGCTCTTTGTTAATCTTAAATCAGGGCTATTGTGTTAAGAGGAAAAAAAAACACAGAGGGATCATACTCGCATCTTAAGAATACAGCCCCCAAGAGTCAAGCTAAAAGTTGATTGCCTCGGGCCATTCAACTAAAGCAGCATAATTGTAGGTTAGTTAGCTATTTAGGCCTAATAACGAATGAACCTATCCCCGGAAAGGCCACAGTTTGTAAACCAATCAAAACACTCCATCTCAACTGCACCTGTTTATGATTTTTTGTTTATAAACTGCTCTGTAACAATTGTTCGGGGTTCATCTCCTTGGGTGGAGATTGAACCCCGGCGCGTCGGCTTAATAAATCCTCTTGCTAATTGCATCGTGTCCGAGTCCGGTGATCTTGGCGACGACGGGTCCTGGGCAAAGACCGGGAGGTCTAACAAAACGATTGGTCCTCCGACCATTCAACCACCTGTAGTAGAGGGGTGTTGGATATGTAAGCCCAGTAAGTATGATTCAGTTCAGTTCAATTGCTCAGTCGTGTCCGACTCTTTGCGACTCCATGAATCGCAGCACGCCAGGCCTCCCTGTCCACCACCAACTCCCGGAGTTCACTCAGACTCATGTCCATTGAGTCGGTGATGCCATCCAGCCATCTCATCCTCAGTCATCCCCTTCTCCTCCTGCCCCCATTCCCTCCCATCATCAGGGTCTTTTCCAATGAGTCAACTCTTCGCATGAGTTGGCCAAAGTACTGGAGCTTCAGCTTCAGCATCATTCCTTCCAAAAAAATCCCAGGGCTGATCTCCTTCAGAATGGACTGGTTGGATCTCCTTGCAGTCCAAGGGACTCTCAAGAGTGTTCTCCAACACCACAGTTCAAAAGCATCAATTCTTTGGCACTCAGCCTTCTTCACAGTCCATCTCTCACATCCATACATGACCACAAGAAAAACCATAGCCTTGACTAGACAGACCTTAGTCGGCAAAGTAATGTCTCTGCTTTTGAATATACTATCTAGGTTGGTCATAACTTTTCTTCCAAGGAGTAAGTGTCTTTTCATTTCATGCCTGCAGTCACCATCTGCAGTGATTTTGGAGCTCAGAAAAATAAAGTCTGACACTGTTTCTACTGTTTCCCCATCTATTTCCCAAGAAGTGATGGGACCAGATGCCATGATCTTCATTTTCTGAATGTTGAGCTTTAAGCCAACTTTTTCACTCCCCTCTTTCACTTTCATTAAGACGCTACTTAGCTCCTCTTCACTTTCTGCCATAAGGGTGGTGTCATCTGCATATCTGAGGTTATTGATATTTCTCCCAGCAATCTTGATTCCAGCTTGTGTTTCTTCCAGTCCAGTGTTTCTCATGATGTACTCTGCATAGAAGTTAAATAAGCAGGGTGACAATATACACCTTGACATACTCCTTTTCCTATTTGGAATCAGTCTATTGTTCCACGTCCAGTTCTTTTTTTTAATTAATTTTTATTTTTTAATTTGTTTTGCTTTACAATGCTGTATTCGTTTTGCTACACATCGACATGAATCAGCCACGAGTGTACATGAACTCCCAATCCCGACCCCCAACTCCCCCATCCCACCCCCCATATCCAGTTCTAATGGTTGCTTCCTGACCTGCATACAGATTTCTCAAGAGGCAGGTTAGGTGGTCTGGTATTCCCATCTCTTTCAGAATTTTCCACAGTTTATTGTGATGATTAGTTAGAGCTTGAATGGGGGAGGCACAGGCAAGCAGACAGCATTGCCAGGAGAATGTATTCAGGACTCCGAGGCATTTCCTGTTGAGAGACCAAATTTTCAGCTTGATTACTAGGGGTTTTTATTTGTCCCCAAGTGGAGAGATCATAAGGTTGATGTCGCCGAGGATGGTGCTTCCCGGAGATCTTTAGAGAAGCCATGGCCCATATTGGAATTTCTTCCTCCTGGGGTTTTCATTGTTTCATCTCTAGTTTGAAGGCCGAGGGCCCCCTTGGGTCGAATCTTCTGAAGAGGAAGCCATGTGAGTTCGTTGGATCCATCTGGGAAACACAGGCATACCCCTTTCCCTGTAAGATTAGTTTCCCCGATCTCCATTGTTTCGTTTACCCGATTTGGTACCAAATGCGCAGAGGAAGAGAAGTGTCCTTCAATTCCTTGAAATGCTTTTCTGCTCTTGTTAAGATATCTTCCAGTGGTAAGTATAAAAATTTTAAAACAAATAAAGCTGTATTAATAATAGTTATAGGTTTAGAAAATATCTTATGTTGGAATTTAGTACAGTCTGCTTTAGATAAGGAAGACAGTAGTGTTCCTGTGTATTCTCCATTAAAAAATTTTTTTATTTGCAACTTTAGTGTGTGATGTGCTCGTTCGACTATGCCTTGTGCCTGTGGATTATAAGGAATACCTGTAATATGGTTAATAGAAAAAGATTGTAAAAATTGTTTAAAGTGTCTAGAAATATAGGCAGGGCCATTGTCTGTTTTTATAGAACTAGGAGTTCCCATTACAGCAAAACGTACAGCTAATAAGTGAGTTATAAGGTGGTGTGTAGCCTCACCACGAAGAGGTGTGGCCAAAATAAAAGAAGAATTAGTGTCGATACGGACATGCAAGAAAGAAAATGGAGAAAGTTCAGGGCAATGAGTTACATCCATTTGCCATCGTTCATTAGGTTGCAAAGCGTGAGGATTAATACCTAGTGTGATAGGTCGAAGATGTACGCACCTACAAGTAGAGCAATTACTAATAATTTCTTTAGGCTGGCTGTATGGGATTTTCCATAGCTGGTGTAGGGAGCCAGCAGTGTTATGCAACAGAGCATGCTGTTCCTCCAGAGCAGCAGAGGAAATCAGTGTATCAGCCTGCTCATTACCATGAGTCATGGGGCGGTGAAGACAAGAGCGTGGTCGAATATGTGTAAAATAAATGAGATAATTGCAGTTTCTAACAACAGATTGTAGTTCGAACAAGATTTGTTGAATAATAGGTTGATTGGAGTTTGTGGTGGAGGTTTCTATATTTTTTAATACAAAAACTGAATATGTAGAGTCAGAGACTATATTAATGGGGTAAGGATGTAGGCAAATAACTTGAATAAGAGCATATAATTCATTTTGTTGAGCAGAATGAAATTTAGTAGAAAAGACTTTATATTCCTTAGGAGACCAGAATGAAGCTTTAGCGTTTTTAGTCCTGTCTATATAAAAAACCTTAGCTTGTGGTATAGGCTGTGAGTTGATAATGCTGGAAATAATAAATTCAGTATTTTTAAAGAAATTCCACAGCTTACCAGAAGGATAATGAAATGAAATTTCTCCAAAATATTCCTGAAAAGCTTTAAAGAAGACTTACAGTCCAGTGAGGGAAACAGAACACAAGCAAGTAGACAACAAGTATATGATAACAAATTGTGATAAGTGCCAAGAAGGAAACTAACAGACAGGATATGGTTGGAGGGAGGTGTCCTCTGGTAGCAGGGACCTGAGGGAGAAACATGCCAGCCATGTAGAGAGCTGTGATAAGAACATTGTGGGCTGAGAGAGCAGAATGTAGGAAGGCCCAGAGGCTAAGTAAATTTTCTAAATGAAGAACTGAAAGGTGGCTGGCAGGACTGGAGTCTAGGGCAGACAGGCAGAAAGAGAATGCCCCAAGTGAGTTGGGAGGGTGGACAAGGGTCAGGTCACAAGTGACTGAAAACTCTAGAGTGTGTAGTTCTAAATCACCTCATTGTCTGAGTCCAAGACATTCTCTGTCTCAAAGCCAAACTCAGAACACTGGCTTTGATGCTTACACTTTCCTATTCATTAAAACCTGGGAGATATTCTTTTGTCAGTGACTTCAAACTCACTCTGTTTGTTGCATGAGAGGTCGATGATTCCAAGATACAAAGTGTTGAGGCAAGGAATGGACTTTATTCGGAAAGCCTGCTCTTGGAGAAGATGGCAGACTAATGTCTCAAGTTAACCATCTTGTGGGTTCTGGATGCCAGGTTCTTTCACAGAGCCAGAGGGAGAAAAGCAATAAGGAAATAAAGTCAGAAGGCAGAATAGAGAGGGAGAGGCAGTGAGGAAGTAAAGTAAAAAGAGGTGTTCAGACTTGCTGAACATCTCTCAGAAGGGCCAGCCTTTGGAAGAGGTGTGTTAATCTCTTTTTTTAAACAGGTGGGCAGGGTCAGATTATCTCCCTGTGAGTTAAACAAAGGCACTTTAGTTCAACAGTCAGGCAGAGAGGCAGGGTTCTCTGAGGCAGGCTATTATATATTATTGTAATAACAAAAGCAATAAAATGCAAATCAAAGAAACAGTTCCAACATGGAGTCAGAATTGGCTTCTCCTTACAACACTCTCTTGCCTTACCTTGACCAGCCCATCCCATATCCAACCTGTCAGCACCTCCTGCTGATTCCATCTGCAAATAGCTTCCAAATCAATCCACTTCCCTTCACCTCCACTGTCACCACTCTGGATCACACTGCCTCTCTTGCCTGATCCCCTGTAGAAGCTTTCTAGCCCCTCCAGTCCTGGTAAACTGGCTCTGGAGGGCTGACAGGTAGGGGAGTCCTGATTTGTAGTATTTTCAGGTTTATTTGGTGTAAATATTCACACCATGGCTTTCTTTAGCCTACCAACTTGATGCCACTACATGTGGCTGTGGGAAAATTATGGTCACAGTCCACTTTCTTGAGCCAGAGCAAACCAGCAGCTGCATACCACCGTGTAGGCATACCTGCTCCCTTCTTGCAGCATTCCCCTCCATTGTCCATACAGCAACCAAAATTCTTTTTTTTCTTTTCAGTTGAAGTATAGTTGATTTACAGTGTTGTGTTCGGTTCATCAGTCGCTGAGTCGTGTCTGACTCTTTGTGACCTCATGAATTGCACCACGCCAGGCCTCCCTGTCCATCACCAACTCCCAGAGTTCACTCAAACTCACGTCCATTGATTTGGTGATGCCATCCAGCCATCTCATCCTCTGTCGACCCCTTTTCCTCCTGCCCCCAATCCCTCCCAGCATCAGGGTCTTTTCCAATGAGTCAGCTGTTCGAATTAGGTGGCCAAAGTATTGTAGTTTCAGCTTTAGCATCAGTCCTTCCAAAGGACACCCAGGGCTGATCTCCTTTAGATGGACTGGTTGGATCTACTTGCAGTCCAAGGGATCTCAAGAGTCTTCTCCAACACCATAGTTCAAAAGCATCAATTCTTCAGCGCTCAACTTTCTTTACAGTCCATCTCTCACATCCATACATGACCACAGGAAAAACCATAGCCTTGACTAGATGGACCTTTGTTGGCAAAGTAATGTCTCTGCTTTTGAATATGCTATCTATGTTGGTCATAACTTTCCTTCCAAGGAGTAAGCGTCTTTTAATTTCATGCCTGCAGTCACCATCTGCAGGGATTTTGGAGCCCAGAAAAATAAAATCTAACACTGTTTCCACTTAGTTTCATGGAATGACATATATGCAATATTTTAAATATATATATATATATAATAAATTCTTGTTCATATTCATTTCCATTATAGGTTATTATAAGATTCTGTGCCATACAGTAGATCCTTATTATTTATCTATTTTGTATATAGTAGTGTATATCTGTCATACCCAAACTTTAAATGTGTCTTAACCCTCCCCTCAACTTTCCTCTTTGTTAACCACGTTTGTTCTCTATGTTTGTGAGTCTAGTTTTTTCTAATTAATAAGTTCATTTGTAAAATTATTTTTAGATTCCACATATAAGGGAGATCATATGATAGTTGACTTTGACTCACTTCACTTAATATGGTAATCTCTAGATCTGTCCATGTTGCTGCAAATGGCATTATTTCATTCATTTTATATGACTGAGTAATATTCCCTTGTGTATATATACCACATCTTTATCTATTCATCTATCATTTGGATATTAGGTTGCTTCCATGTCTTGGCTGTTGTAAATGGTGCTGCTACAAACATTGGAGTAAATGTATCGTTTCAAATTACGATTTTCTCCAGATATGTGCCCAGGAGTGAGGTTGCTGGATCATATGGTAACTCTATTTTTAGTTTTTTAAGAAATATCCATACAGTTCTCCATAGTGACTGTACCAAGTTGCATGCCCACCAACAATGTAGGAGGGTTCCCTTTTCTCCACACCCTCTCCAGCATGTTATTTGTAGACTTTTTCATGATTGCCTTTTGACCATTGTGAGATGACACCTAAGTGTAACCAGAGTATTCTTTTTAAAGCATGGATCTGATCATGTCCCTCTTTTCTCGATGTCTTTCCATTGAGTTTTGTAAAAAACTTGCTTATTCAGTGCGTAGGCTCTCCATTGCTGTGCGTGCATGGGCTTTCTCTAGTTGCAGCAAGTGGGGGCTACTCTCTAGTTGTGGTGTGCTGGCTTCTCCTTGTGGTGGCTTTTCTTGTTGAGGAGCACAAATTCTAGGGCACGGGGGTTTCACTAGTTGGAGCGTGGGCTTGGAAGTTGTGGTGCATGGTCTTAGTGCTCTGTGGCATGTGGGATCTTAATTCCCAGACCAGGGACTGAACTCATGTCCCCTGCGTTAGCAGGCATATTTTTAACCACTGGACCACCAGGGAAGTCCCCTCCCATTATGTTTTGACTTTATCCTGACTTAGGCAGTTTTCTTAAAAGAAGAGCCCAGACTTGGTCCTGGATTCTTGTCAAGAATTTTGAAACTAATTCTTATAGATGCACAAACACGTCTTTGAGCCAGCTAAACTTTTTTATTTATTTGGCTGCACCAGTTCTTAGTTGCCCCATGTGGGATATAGTTCCATGACCAGGGATTGAACGCAGGTCCCCTGCACTGGGAGTGCAGAGTCCTAGCCACTGGACCACCTCGGAAGTCCTGAGCTAGCTAATCTTTTAAATCATTTTACAAGTATCCCATTGACTCCACCCAACTTGTACATAAATTTATCTCACTTTCCCAGTCCTGTAACTGGCCAAGGCTGACAATGTAGTTCATACTTGCAAACACCCTCTGGCCTATGATATATGTCCATAATGAATCATTATGTACCTCGTGAGTCTTATACAGTCAAAATTAAAGCAAAAAGTGCCAGGAATGGCCTCGTGAGTCTCTAGTTTGCTAGCATATCTTTCAGTGCTCCACATAAGGTAGGTGCTCAATAAATGTTATTCCTCTTTTTCCTTCCTAGACACAATGCTTACTTTCTTGATGGCCCCAGGCTAAGCTAATGCACACTCTGCCCTGGGAAGTGCTGTGGGCAGGAAGCATGCATGGTTCAGAGGTGAGGCATGACTTGAGGGGAGGCAGTGGGTGTCCCTATAGTGTTTCCCCAGGCCAGGCTGAACAGGCCAGGGATGGCAGGTGTTACCTTCTCTTCTTGAGTTAGAAAAGTAGAATAAGCTCAATTACAGGCTAGTTAATAGCTACTAATGTTTTGACCTGTGCATTACAGTTTACATAATACATCGCTATAAATTTTCTCATTTAGTTTTTGCAGTAGTCCTATGAGGTCACGCATTTTATAAGAGAGGAAATTGAAACTCATTGAAATGATTTATGAAGGTCAACTCACTGGTGTTGGAACAAAGACTCCTGGCTTTCAGACATGCAATATAATGTTCACTGTACTGTACCGTATTTGATTTCGAGAGAGGTTTCTCCTGCTTCTTAGGTTTGCTGTGTTGATAGTACATTGCTGGAAATCTTGAACCAGATCTGCCAAACACATTTGATTTCTTAGAAGGTTTTGTTTCCCTTTGGTCTTAAGAATGTCAAACTTGTGACTGTAAATTAATTCTCTGTACCCTTGGGGGATTGAGCCTTCCAAGTGAATTGTAGCAACAGATTTTTACAGACGGTGCTGGTAAAACAACCTCTTTAGCTCTTTGCAACTTTCAGAGGACTCAGGGAAAGTCCTAATGCTATGGCAACTAGCAGTTGAATGATGCACATTCTTGAAGCTAAAAAGTCTCTTGTTAGATACACTAGAGAAGGCTTCAGCTGTAATTGCTTACATTCCTTTCATAATGAGAACATTTTGTTACTCCACTGAAATGTGTGCCAAGAAATTCTGTACTTAAAATTACTAAGTAAACCAAATTGCTTTGACACAGAATAACTTCCAGAATGAGAATGACCATGGTTCAATATACAGACTTAAATAAACTAATCCCTAAAAGTCAAAATGAAACCCAGGCTTTATTTCGTTTTTCCCATGTGTGTGTTAGTTGCTCAGTCATACGGACTCTTTGAGACCCAATGGACTATAGCCCTCCTGGCTCCTCTGTCACTGAGATTTTCCTGGCAAGAAGTAGAGTGGGTAGTCATTCCCTTTGCCAGAGAATCTTCCTCACCTAGAAACTGAACCCGCGTCTCCTGCATTGCGAGCAGATTCTTATCTGAGCCACCAGGCAAGCCCATTTATATCATAGACATAAAAATCAGTGTAGATTTGGGAATTAAAATTTAAAGAGAAGAGTATATACATGACTATAAGAAAACAGACACAGATATTTTATGATGTTTGAATTGGAGAACTTCCTAAGTATAAATGAAGAAATTGTAAAGAATAGATTTACATAGATAAAAAATTTTAAAATTCTATATATCCAAAAACATAATAAACCAAATTTCGAGGAAAATGATGTACTGGGAAAAATACTTCCACCTGGGGAATCAAAGTGTATTATTCTTAATATAAAAAATAGGCAAAAATAAAATAGGCAAAGTTCACCAAGAAAGAAATACAACTAATCAATAAATATGTTCAGAATCATTCACCTCATGAAAAGTCAAAGAACTGTACATTAAATCTATAGTGAATACTTTATTACCTGCTCAGACTGGCAAGGAGGCATTTTCAGTTTTATATTTTGTGAAAATTTTGTGGAAATAATGTAGCGATGTGCATTAAGAGCCATAAAATTTCTTATTTCCCTGAGGTTAACAAGAAACTTGCTGGACCTGTATGAAGAACATCAACGTTTTTTAATGTATTTAGTTTTACTGTGGGACATATCATATTTCTGCCTGGAAAGACTTAGCCTTATAAATACATTAATATGTTCAGAATCATTCACCTCATGAAAAGTCAAAGAACTGCACATTAAATCTATAGTGAATACTTTATTACCTGCTCAGACTGGCAAGGAGGCATTTTCAGTTTTATATTTTGTGAAAATTTTGTGGAGATAATGTAGCGATGTGCATTAAGAGCCATAAAATTTCTTATTTCCCTGAGGTTAACAAGAAACTTGCTGGACCTGTATGAAGAACAGCAACATTTTTTAATGTATTTAGTTTTACTGTGGGACATATCATATTTCTGGCTGGAAAGACTTAGCCTTATAAATACATATATCAATTTCCCCCCAAATTTTAAGTTTAATGCAATTCCAGTGAAAAATTATATTAGTATTTTATTTTTGGAAGTCGATGGGAATTGACAAACTGATTTTAATTTTTCTTTTATGTTCTCAGTAAAACATTTTGCTGGGGCACAGAAAATTTTGTTGTGGAAGGATAAATAGGAAGGTAAGCAAGAAGATTTTAAATTTGAACATTAAATAGGAAAGATGCCTGCAGTGGGATATTAATACCTCTTATGAAGGCAAGAAATCTAAAAGCAGGATGGTGCAAGAAAAGATAGCTATATAGATCTAACAGAATAGATTGACCACATGCAAACCCTAATATATGTGGGTATTTTGTATGTGGTAACAAGGTAGAAAAATATGATTATTCAAAAGCTGTTATTGAGTCAGTTGAGAAACTGTATGGGGAAAATAGTAACAACAGATTTTTACTTAGTAGATATAGGAACATAAATCCCAAATGAAATTAGTTATTAAAGAGAAATGATACTGTAAAAAGCTAGAAAATAAAGATATAGGAGCATGAGTTGGGGTTCTTGGTGTCCCCACTAGCATGAGCTTCAGTGTGATGCAGGGAGGACCAAGGAAGTGGAGGCAGCTGGTTCCAGAGCCAGAAAAGAGAGGAAGAAAATAAAGATGAATACCTATCTCATTTTCTAGTGAGAAAGGCCTTTTTAAGTAAAGAAAAACTTTAACGGGAAAGATTGATAAAGCTGATTACACAATAGTTTAAAGTTAAATTAGTAAGTAAATAACTATTTACTACAGAATAAAAGACAAAGTTAAAATCCTCAAAAAAGAAAAAGCCTAAAGAGCCATGACCATCCTCAGGTTTGGTAACTCACGAGAATGACTACAGAACTCAGGAAAGC